>WEIV01022683.1:5584-43177 GCA_013390005.1 Calyptomena viridis | reverse complement strand
TCCTAGGAGGAACTGCAGCTTGCACTAATCTGTGTTTGTATATTGTTCAGGTTGCTCCAAAACATGCAGCTTGAGGTACAGCTCTGACATTCTATAGCTTCATTTTATAGCAAAGGTCAAACAAAAAATATTTTAAAAACATTTTGATACATATATATAATCATGTCTCAAATATGTAATAACGGAGATTGTTTCTAACCAAGCCAAAACCAAACCTGGCATTAAGGACAATAAAATTTGCAGTACAGGCATTCTGACTCTGACTAATGCAATGAAGAAATCTTTCACTATTCTCCAGTTTTCTGATGACAATCCTTATATCCCTGGAGGTTTGATTCTAACCAGCAGTCCAACAGTCCCTCCAAGCCAACCTGTGATTTCCTCTCCCTCCCCTGCTAACTGTTGATTTAAAGCAGTTTACTGGGGCTTTGATAACTTCTAGCTCTCTCTCTCTGCCCTGGCCTTTTTCCCCTGTCAGACGTGTGTAGCCCCAAGCACCCTTCCAGGCAAAGACGTGACAGAGGAGCAGAAACAGTCTGTGCGGAGCATCTGTTTGGGAGCCTTCCTAGAGGCACATCCCTGCCCACTGCTGATGGAAATCATCTGCAGGAACGTGAGTCGTGTGACCTCTTGGGGCTTAATTACTGACAAGTAAATTGTCTGGGTCCTCTTGCTCACCAGCTGCTTTTAGAAAACAACGGGCGGAACGAGAGCAAAGAGGCAGTTCTCAAACACCCGAATAGGAAGGAGCAGCTTCTGCTCCAAACGCTTGTCTCTAATTTGTATGGACCCGAATGATGGCACATTTCTGTCTGTGAACACAGAGCTCTGGGAAAAAAGGGAACATCTCTGTGTCTACAGAGCAGGCAAGCAGGTAGCAGGAAAGAGATATTCCCAGTTTTCAAACAAGAGCACAGGTATAGGACATAGTTGATAGACAAAAGTAGCTTTAAATCTTGTGGAGGAGGCACTAGAGTTTACTCCAACAGCACAGTTATAAATAAGCATGCGTGTTTTCTAAATAAACCAAAACTTTGGTGGCTTAAGATAATATCAGCAGCACTTTACAGTGCTAGCATTGCACAAAAAAAACTTGCAAAACCTGGTGCAAGACATATGTAACCATGATTAACACATTCATCACAAGCAGAAAAAAATGAAGCTTCACCAGGCACAGGGCTGCCCTTTCTGTCCACAGCCTAGGGATGAGTATGTTGCTTTTGCTACATTAACAAGAGAACTACAATTGTCTTACATAGCTGTGCATCTGCATTTAGATGAGACATGTGGTAGCTAATAAAGAAACATGAGTTGCTGGTGAAGCAGGGAAGGTTTTTGTGAGATCCCAGTATCAATACAAGCAAGGATACATTGCAAAGAGATTGTTGTTTCTCTGCAGTTACTACAAAACTGAGATGTGCTTTGTGCATAGTAATGTATGAATACATTTAATCTCTTTCTGTTGCAAGACTTTTCTGAAGCAGCATCACCACAGATGAGCATAATACATATTTTCTGACACTCTTTCCTAACGTACTTCATATTGACAAGAAAACACATGTACCAGACTAAGGGAATTTCTGTGGTTTGCTGCCAGGATGAGTATAGCAACTTGTTGACTGTCCAAGAGTATTAAAAACTAAAAGCTTAGAAAAGTCTTTTGTATGGCAACAGTTGAGATACCACAGAATTTCCTGTTCCTAATACAAGGGGACTATGTGGAAGCTGTTGATAAACCTTTTTTTTTTGCACTGTAAACCCGTGTATTATGTCTGGATTTTGAACTAAGTTCTTCCATGCTTAAGCACGTGTGGCCACAAAGCAAGCATATCAGTTATTTACAGTTTCTGGGCTACACAGCATGAATACAAAGCATGTGATGGGGCTGTGACCCCGTCAGATAGATGGAAAGTTAAAAATCACTGTGGCTGGGAAGTGACTCCAGAAAACACAGGCTAGAGGTAAGGCTGGAGGAAGAAAAAACTGTCTGCAAGAAACCCTGAGGCAGGAGGCAGATAGGGATGAGCTTTTCTTTTTTTTTTTTTTCAAAATGCTGGAAGACACACTGAAAAAAATCTGAGAACACAGAAGCTGGACAGTGGCCCAGGCTGACTCCCAGAACATCAAGGAGTCTAAAATAAACAGACAACATTTGGAGCATAGACATAGCCAGCCATCTGAAGGAAGTCATTATTCCTTTCTATGTGGCACTTGGGGGGTATCCCAGGACAAGAGGGATGCTGACAAATGGTGGGGCTTCAGCAGAGGCCCACCAAGATGGTTTTGTTTGGACCATGGTCACATACAGAGAGGCTGAGGGAGTTGGGTTTGTTCAGCACAGAGCAGAAGGCAGAGAGCATCTCATGGCTGCCTTCAGCTCCATTTGGGTGAATGCTACCAGGAGGACAGAGCCAGACTCTTCTCAGAGGTGCAAAGCAAAAGGATGAGACAAAAAATTCACAAATTGCAGCTAGGGAAACCCTACTGGATGTGAATCCACAGCTGATGTGATTAAACATTGCAGCAGGTAACCCAGGGAGTTTGTGGACTTTCCATCCATGTAGGCATTTGATGCTGCATTAGACAAGATCCTGGCCTAGTGTACCTAAACATAC
The DNA here is from genome assembly GCA_013390005.1 of Calyptomena viridis. Classification (NCBI taxonomy): domain Eukaryota; kingdom Metazoa; phylum Chordata; class Aves; order Passeriformes; family Eurylaimidae; genus Calyptomena; species Calyptomena viridis. The sequence goes on along the minus strand of WEIV01022683.1, from coordinate 40,562 downwards.
ATCTCAGCCTGGCCCAACTTAGACATTAGCTGTGCTCTGAACCTCTGACAGACCATATGGCTGCCAGGGAGCTCCCAGCCTGAGTTATTCTGATTCTGATATTCATGATTTGGGAAGGACTGAGAGGTATTAACCAAGAAATACTCAGAAGAGAAAGTCATGGAGCCCAGTGAAATAGGTCTGAAGTGAGATAGCGAATAGTGAAATTCATTAACTAAACACTTAGCCTGGGCTAAGCCTTACTTCCCAGGGTGTAAATGGGCAATGAGTCTTATTTAATGTGGTATCCCAGGGGGTAAATGTCTCAGCGGGTGGAGTAAGGTTTGCATTTGTCCCTGGGGTCAGAAAGGAGGCATGAGGAGTAAGGCACTTAAAACTTGCCATATCTGTTGGTATGCTAATCTTTGTACTTCAATACCAGAAATAAAACACCTTTACCTTCAGCTCACAAAAATGCCACCTGGTTCTGTTTGTGGTTCGGTTTCAAATGGGGATTGGGCAAGAAAGTATTTCAAATCCGTAATATTTAAATAATCTGACTATTTGTACTGCAGGTTGTTTGTTGCAATATTTCTGTGTTCGCAGATGGAAAGCCCAAACAGGATCTTGGCTCTGCTCTGGACACAAGTGTAGATGTAGAAATTGTCTGTAGACAATTTCTAATGTATCCAAAGAATGCTAGGCACAAATGTATTCAGTTATTTCACTGGTATTTAGCCTATTGTTTACAAAGAAAGAGATAATAGTATGAGAATTTGCATGTTTATAATTTGTGGCCTTGTAGACAATTTTTTAAGGAAAAAACCATGAAGAATGTGTAATGAGCTTCTTCCATTTTGTTTTTCATTTGGAGTGTTTATTTATTTATCTGGTTTTTCCCTCAGCTGTACTTCTTTCTGGAAAATACTCATGACATGTATGTTTTGAATGCTTTTATTTAGCCTTAGCTGACATGGCCATCTCGAGAACACATGCATACTTGCAAGTTTATAGACCTGGTGTACATGCTTCAAAGACACACTTGAAGATTGTAATTTCAAAAATTCTCTTTATGCTTTTACTGACAGCCTGTTTTGTTGTCTTATTCTTCAGTTATTTTTTGTTTGAAGACTGATTTCCTTTCCTCTACTTTGTTTTTCTCATTTCATAAGCCAAAGTAGTTCTTCTGCTTAATTTAGTTCATTGGTTAATGAAACGAGAAGATTTTTAAACTTACATGTTCCTATATGTAAAGTAGGCTAGTGTTTATTTTCTTCAGTTATCGTGTCCCATGTTGTGAAATGTAGCCACTTACCGCTTTTTCTCCTGCTTAGTCCAAAGTTTTTTTACTGGCATAACTCACACCAACACAATTTGGAGGACTGAAGCAAATGATTTTGGCTTCGGGGTCAGTTTGGAGACACATTCCTAAATTTTAAGGGTTTTCCACTGAAGACTGGAATAAACAAAATGCCTGTTCACTCACATGCATGCTACTCATGTGAGTAAGGGATTTTGAAAGGTCTATTTCTCTTTTTTAAATCAGAATTATGTGGCCAAAAAGGAACTGTGGATTTTTATCCTTGTGCTAAATATAGTGATTCCATGGTCTTAAGTCTGTAGTTTTAATTAAACTTACTTAAAACTTTCAATTCATTTTTTTTAAGATACATGAGGATTTATAGCTATAAGCATTGTTGGCCAGGAAAATATTTTCCTCAAAGTTTGATAAAAGCATAAACGTTGATTAAAGAAAATGTTTTTGTGAGAGGTTGAATGTATTCACAATAGCAGTTATTTCTGTCAACCAGAGTTAAGTAAAATATGGTGTCTGTTTTCTGAAAGACATCATTATCAGGCAAGGCTAGTATTTGCTGCTTCAACATGCAACAGTGCTTGGATATGTTAATGGCTGGTTTTGAATGCAGATTATTTAATTCCAGATCCTTTTGGTTTTCATAGAAAACTGGCAAATGGAGTAAATATAAAACACTTTTCTGACCACTGAAGGTTGTTATGAGTAGATATGCATAAACATCCAAGTTTCTTTTGATGGAGTTCCTCCCTAAACATTCCAGCCATGTGGAAGAGGGTCAGATCCTATGGAAAATGGAGAAGAATTTGAAACAATAAACGCCATGATTTTCCTGGATGTGCAGGAGGCCAGACCTAGCAATGGGAAAGATGAGATACTTGATGCCGGTTTGAATTGCAGGCTCCAAATGCATCATCTGATAAGCAGAAAATCCTCCTCAGCACCAGAACCAGAAACCTGCATAGATTGCAACTTCCAATAAAATTACTTTAAAGGACACGATTCACTCTAGACAGCCTTCTAGAAAATGCTCATAGTGAAAACCCAGGATATACGTGGATCCCTTTTACAAAACATGATCCTTAACATTGAATCCCATTTTTTTCTTTTCCACTTATGCTTATTTTTACCCTTTAATTAAATTGCATTTTCAGTGAACGCATTGAAGTTGATAGATACAAAAATACTCTTTGTTAACTGTATTTTGCTAACAAACTGGATAATGCAGCTTTATTTTTTAACTTACAAAAAATCAAAACCAACAAAAACCCCTGATGTCTGGGATGATTCTTATTGTTTATAAAATTTAAGTAGTTTAGTGCAGTAAGAGCCAATTAGATACTTCTTCTGTTTAAATCTTGTCATAGAGCTAAGAGAAGTCTTGGCTACAAACTAAAACCTCTAAGTCAGAATCCTCTTTAGTTAATTTCACTTATTTATAGGGGATTTCAGTACGGACATAAAAACTCCACATGTTCATGTTCCATTCATGACAAAATTCATATGTTCATCAAAAGCACAAAGAAATGTGAATGACAAACTATAAAGATGTAAAATGGATAATCCAGCCTTTGCTTCTATCCCATGGTAGAGCAGGACACCAGGATTTGTTTTTTCTTGGTTTTGAACAATAGCATGTCTTTAATTGCATGCATTACTTGCAATTAAATCACTCTACAAAACACTGATGCATCTAAATATACTCACTGGCCTCCCCACACACAATTTCCCATTCAGAGAAAAGATTGAGACCTTACACACAGCAAACAACAACTGGACCATTGATGGCACTTCTAGGACCTGCTCAAATACCAAGGTGAGAGAACAGATCACTTTGTCCTCCATCATTTCAATCTGAATTCTGCCATAGACGAGTGACACACAGCAGGAAAATCCAGAAATAGCAGACAAAGACGTATTAAGAAAGGTGGGTCTGTGGATCTAAGTGTGGCCAGCAATGGCTGTGGAAACTTTTCATAGCTTATACCTAGTTCAAAGATTAAGGAGAGAAGGGGATCCTGATGGGTGAATTTTTTATAACCAGAATTACAAGCTGACCTAAGGGAGTTTTCTTACCAGGAATCAGTGAGCAAGGCATTGACTGACTGTATCAATGAGCAGATTGCTGAGTGCTGAGTATGTGACAAATGATGTGTGATAAAGTCATCTGCTTCCCCAGATAATCTGTACCAACCCTAATGAACAGTAGTGTAAGAGAAGAAATAGAGTTGGAATATTTATAGGAAAATTGGCTTATTGCTGCTTCTAACTGTTGTTAGAAATTTTGTATTTTTGAGCTACGAAAATAAGACTTAAAAGTGCAACTCTTTTCCAAGTCCACACTGGAAGCCACAAACAGATACTGTCTTTGGTGAGCATGGGAGTCGGAGCCTGGACTTGCAGATCTGTCAGTGCCCCAGTGCCAGGCATCTGCTCCTGGTCCCCAGAGACATGGTCTGGGTTTATTCACCTTGTCACTCAGTGGGGCACTTGAATGTTCTGGGCTGCAGCAGTGTGACTGTCAGTCTGAGTCACAATTAAGTTCCTTGTGTTCATAGCTTCCCTGTTCAGCAGTGACTTGGCATGCTCTCACCTATGAAACTTGTGTATGTTTTTGCTGCTTGAACTGGTGCTCTAAAGTGCTCCATTTAGCCTCATGTATCTTCTCTGCCCTCTCTGAGATCCCATGGGATGAATTTATCACTGCATTGATCCTGAGCTTGTTCCATAACCTGATTTTCCTTTATGGCCACTGAGTTCCTGCCAGCAACACGACAACATTAGACTGTTACAAATCTGGTTGTAGAGCCTCCTTGGTAAAGCAGTGTTTCATCCAAGGTCTCCAGCATCTTGCATGACAAAGCTGCGAGCTGGAAAGGTAACCTAATATTCATTTGGGTAATATTTTGTTCAAAGACATGCATAGGACAAATTAATTTTGCATGATCCTTGAATTTTAACAGCAGTTGTGTTTCTTTTAGGTGTCTGGCAGCCAAGAAGATGACCATGGATCAGCATACACTGTTGCCTCATATAACTGAACAGGTCCTGAAGCTGGGAGTTTCTTGCTTTCCCTAAAATGAGATGATCACTGGGAAGGCAATTTCATCACCCTGAGTTTCTTGATTTAAATCAAAGGTAAGCATGAAAGCATCTGGCAGGTAGTTCTGTGCCAGATTCCTGGGGGCAATGATGAAGTTATCCAGTGGATACACAGGCAGGAGCTATGGAGAAATGGCTAAAAAGTGTTTAGGATGGGAATCTTTTTTGTCCATCTGCAGAGCACCAACTAGATGTAAAAGCTACCAGTTGCTGTATCAGTTGTTAATTGTTCCTGGATTTTTTATTTAGGACAGAAGTGTCCTGCCTACTGGTCCATGCCCCTCAAACAGCATCCTCTTGGGAGGGCTAGAGCTAAAACTCAGGGGAGCTTCTGCTGGTGAATGCCTTGTCCCAGGAATATGGTCATGCTCTGTGGGAGCATCCATGACAACTGCCAACAGACATTTTCCCAAGTACATCTTGCTGTTCATTTGCCTAATTAGATGAGCAAAATTGCTTCATTCCACTCCTTGGTATAAATCTGTGATAGTTTTATCAGTACCATGCTGTAAACTGTAATGCTGTAATCAGCACAAACTTATCTGCCTATTTCCACAGAATTTGAAAGGCCAAAATGTTACATTTTTATATGCAGTTGGTTAGAGCACCTTGTTTTCCTTATAAAAGTAAGACAGTCAAGTTCATTAGCTAATAGTGTCAGGGATAGTATTTGTTGACATTTCTATACTAGTGTTAATTCTGCAAACTGCAGATTCTTTAAAGAATAAAACCTTTCTGTTTATGATCATCAGGTTATAAGAACTCTTTGTCCTCACTTACCTTTTACATATTTCAGGGAACACTTGCTCTGTCCTTTGTTCTGCCACCACAGCAGAAAATTGTTTCACAAGTCTCTTTAGCAGTAGATATTTGGATTCTCCAGTCTATAATTTTCTCCCAAAATGAACAAGCATCTTAGAGATTGGAGATTAATTTCAGAGATAAATTATATCCATAAAAAATGTATCCTATAAATTTCTTTTAATCATGTTGTTCAACTGTTTGAAGCAGTTATGGTACCTAAGCAGAATTCAGGGCACTTGGCTTACATCTTTTCTTCTCTTTCTCTTCTTTCATCTGAATTATAGTTAGTCTTCATTTTTACCTTTTAATGACAATTTCATTTATCTCACAAGATAATGTGATGACAAGAGCCCTTCACACAGTGTTAGTGTGACTGTTACCATTTACTTGATTGTCTGGCAAGCTTCACGGAAGCACCGATTTAGCAAAGAAACACTTAACTCTGCCTCATATGTTGAGGTGCATCTCTATTTTGAATTAGAAAATGATGATCAGAATATAAATGCTAAAAGACATGAATCCTTTCTGTGTGTACCTCTGAGACTTTCCATGAAGACTTATGACACAGCTCTTAGTATGAACATAGGCAGGCACAATCTATCCAAACCATCCAAGAGGATATAGATGTATATAGATATATAGATATATGGCAACAAGATAGATAAGATCTGAGGGGGTTTTGGGTTAGCTTGATGGGTTGATGGGTTTCTTTGATGCAAGATCATGGTTTAAATATGTCCACAGGCTATACATAGCAGGAGCTTCTGACTCACAAGGAAGTCCTGGTCCTGCAAACAAGGGAAAAAGCACTTTTCCATCTGGATTGCTTTTAGCAAGCAAATTACTCCTAAGAGACACAACTACTTAAGACCCCAAAATCTTAGAGCTGTCAGCTTTGATTGGTAGAGGTGTGAACACACATTCACATGGGACCAGCAAAGATAACCAGTTTGAGAAGTCAGGTACAGGGTTGCTGAAGGGGCATTGAATTCAGGGGTGCTAAGTGAAATCTCAGTGTGTGCTTTTGAACAGGGTGAATCCTAAGTATTTATATGTCAGTGATAAAGATAAAGCTTGGGAGGGTATCCTTAGCTCTACATTTTAAGACAGAATAAAAAAGTGAAAGTTTAAGGAGCAAAAATGGATCAATAAGGGTGAAGCAAGTTTTTCACACTGATTCAAAAAAGAAACACACGCTTAAAATGCTGAAAAGTATTTTCCAAGTTAAGAAGTTACGATTTGAAGTGCAATATATATGTTATACAAAATGTATTTCTAGTCTGGACATGTACTTCTCCCCTTATGTCTCAGCTTTACTGAAAATTTCTCTCTCTGCACATTAACCAGGCTGCATCCATTAAAGCACAATCAGGTAAAATTCCATATCCACAAGGAACCCTTGCTTGAACCTTTCAGTGAGAACTACCTCAGTTAATCCCATAAAAACATATAAATACTTCATAAATCACTTCCCTTTCTGAATTAAGAAAAAAAAATCCTAGAAGACATAAATTATAAATTAATTTAATCCAGTAAAGTGGTCCATGGTGGAAGTGCATTTCCCAGTACTCTTTAAAAGTAAAGTCAAGGCACACTTCTTTCTTAAATTAACTCATTACTAACTCAGGGCATTCCTTGAATGATATGGTAAAGATTTTGTCATTCCTGGTATAGAGTTATTGAAGACTACATTATAAGACCATAAATTTATTCATGTTTTATTATCAAATGTGTCTTATTTTTTCCCTAGTCCTTTATTTATTTCTCCATTCTAAAAATATCTTATAAAGGATTTAAGTTATACAGAAACTCCAAGCTTTTTTTCTTTAATATATTTTTCACCATCTCTCTGTAGTCCAGAGCTGCAAGGTTCAGGACTTAAATTCTCTTATTTTTTGCCTTATGCATACATATAAACAAAACCTGTTTGTAGCAAAAAGAAGGTCAGAAGAAATTAAGACATATTTCATACTTGTGTCTTCTCGCTTTCTTTCCTCCCCACAAGAAAAGAAATACAAGACACTCATTCCACGCCTCTCTGTTTGACTAAGGCAACAATTTCCTGAATAATATAATAAAACAGGCTTTCCCAGGGGACAAAACATCAGGCTAACAAAATTAAAACACAAAATAAATGTGGGGACTGCACAACTGGTGTCAGAACTATTCAATTATTTCAGGTTTGTCTTACAATGTTTAAAACACTCCAGTAGTGTGCTTTAAATGCTTAACATTTTTCTATCTTTTAAAAGATAAAATACTTTATGTAGCATAAAAATACCCTTATCTAAATTGTCTTATACAGTGTTGAGTACAAGCAAGTCCAAAATAGATAGAACAAAGCTGTTCACCTATTACTGTTAGTACTTGTGTGTGCAGAGAAACTTAAAAAATGAAACCAAACCATTTTTCCATTATTACAGTATAGAGAAAGAGCTGTTAGTATAAAAGTTAACACATTGATGAGGATGGTGTGGGTGTGCTATGTACAATAAGTGGCCAAATGGAAACAAGGGTAGGTACTGAACACTTGTGCTCAAAAGAGTAACACAAATTCCCTATTTCCACTTTAGAATTAAAAGTTCTTTTTCTGGTTGAATGATAATTCCTTCAGCACCTTTCCAAAACACATTTACAGAAACAAATAACTGCTCATGATAATGAAGAAATTCCATACGTAATGCATAATACTAGTGTGAAATTAAATCTGTTTATAAAATTTGTGAGTACATATTAGCACTCACATGCCACTATGTGTTTGCACTGCATATTTGCATGCCAAAAATCCACTGTACAGCAACTGCATGACCCCAAAAATCATGCAAACAAGGAAGAAGTACTTTTTTTTCACTGATTTTAATGAAATCGCCCATGAAACATATTTTGTCATTTGTGGGCAGCTACAGCAAAAGGACTGGATAATGTATCTTGAACATTACAAAATTTACTGATAAAAAAAGTGAAAGCTAGTTCCTACCAGCTCTTTTATCAAAAAGTCAACACCATCTCCATTTCTGAAAGCAGAAGAGAGAAGATGAAATTAGGTATAGTCTTTAGATGTGGAAAGCAGAAGAATATCAAGGGTATGAGACTAGGAAGCATCCACCCCCATGTCCATCTCTATTTTGAACATTCAGAAATTATAAATGTCCTTGTACTGCAATTTTCTTAAACAGAAAACCTAATTACATGGAATTTTCTTTATTTCAGAAAAATGTATGTGATCTTTAGATAACAAAAATATTGTCAATGTTAATTTACTATTTTATCACTTATTTTGTGATCTCATATTTACAAGATGGCACTAAATACTTATGAAACACAGCGTATTTTAGCTGAAATGTCCTTTAAAAGGAGAAAAAAAAAGTGAAGTATGGCAATGTCATAAATCTGGACATATACATACCATGTGTATGTGTCAGGGAGTAACACAAAATTGTGGAGCACCTCCTCTCTTAGAATATGCTCTAGCATATGTCCAAGTTTTTGGAAAACGTAAGTCCTTACTATGTAATATCAGGATTGTAATGAAAAGAACAAACTGAATAGAGACAAAAGGTTCAGGTAGATTTAGGAAAAAAAGGAACATTATCAAATTCCAGGAACATACTTTTAAAAATTTTACTCTTATCTATTTTCTCCAATACTGTCTCACGTGGGCTATGAATGAAAAACCAGTGTGACCTACACATATATACCACAATTTGTAAATCAGTTTATGTAAATGTCATAGGTCTTTTAAGATAGCATTAAAATTACTCTATGTAGTCTATGGAACAAATGCTCTAGACTTCATTAACTATTTTTCTACATTTATTTAAATGATATGTGACTGACAAATCACATGTTATTTTGAAAGACATTCAATCACAATACCACAATAGTCCTTTTAGAATTAATCCCAGTAGCTCACTGAGTAAGAATAAAGCCAAGCATTTGTTGGAACCATCAATGACAGTCACAGGGCTGATAGTCATTTTAGTGGGCTAGTTTAAGTTGCCAGTCATTTGGGTCTTTACTCTGCCTTTGTCTGATTTGGGTCTTTACTATGTTTATTTTGTGTGTGTGTGTTGTTGGTACAGCTCATCCAGGTGGCTGGGTCACAGGAAAAGTGTTGCATCCACCCACCCCCCCAGTGGAAGGATTACACCCTCACAGACAGCTATAATGTGCTTCTACATTCCCAGTGAAGGGAGATCACATCATGTTGTTCAACAGATTGAGCAACTGCTCTGTCAATGTCCATGGTTACCTTCTGTGGTCTGGCATGTCTCCCAAATGCAAGAAATCCACCTGTCTTCTCTCCAGCCTTAAAACATTGCTAAAACTCTTTAAAGTGATCAGTGAATATGAAGCATCACTGTGGAGAACAAACTAATTCAAGCTAAAGAGGTAGATTGCCATCAGAAGAATACTGGTCTGTGTTGAATAAGGCAGATCCCAATTGGATCATGAATTTCATTCTCCTTTTTTTTCAGTTTTAAAGACTGGAAATGCTTGATGCTTTAAGGAAATGAGAAATCTTTCCAAACCCATTAAATTCCAAATCATCTTTATCTTATTAAGTAACTACTATGATCCAACAATCCATATAAACACAAAAAGTGCTGAACACAAGCAAAATAACTCTTTGTACTATGAATAGTACTCTGTTTCGGACTTCATGGTATCTTTCCCTGCAATAATCCATGGAGGATGTCAATTCCAATAGTTCTAAAAATAATGAAATACACTGTTAATGTAGAAGTTCTGCTTTCACTTAAGTGATGTGCTACCCAGGCAATGCCAGATGACATCCTAATGGATGTACTTATTCCTATATCTTTGATATAAAAAAAAAAAAAGATATTTTGGTATGTAAGATGTGGTCTACATGCCAAGTAGGAAAGCAAGGCAATGGAGAGCAGAGAAGCCCAGTTCTGAAGTAAAAACAATGTTGTCCTGCCTTCCAAGCCTTCCTGTGATAACAGGGTTTAGAAGCTTCCACCTCAACCTAAATGAGTGCTTGAAGAACTTTTCTAAGTGCTCTCAGCATAATTGTCCTGCAACAGGCACCTCTCCTGGCCCTAAGTGCTTAGTGTGTTTGCCTTGAGAGGGTTTCTCAGAGGTCTTCAGAGGCTTAGGATGCATCTTTAGTGAGAACACCATGATCCATATGGTGGTTCCAGACAAGAAAATGAAGTGCAGGAGGACAAAGTAAAGCTTTGTCCTCAGGCAGCCAAAAGGCAGGGTGTGGGCACAGCACTGCATGAATGAAGCTGTTCTTCTGATCTGAGCTGGGACAGTTATCGTGCAAGTGTTGGATGTGCTAGCTTGAATCCAAGGAAGCTGTGAGCCTTGTGCTGGCCTTCAGGTGGGACATGTGGCTTGGCTTTGTCTGGGCCGTGCAGCCTTTGTGCCTTTTCATGCTGCCAATCCAAATTACGATTGAGTCGAGAATGCTTTTAGCCTTTTAGCCCACAAGAATGAAAGTGCAACAGATACTTTCACTCAGATTAACTTGTTCTATGTCACATTCTTTCCCCATTGGAAAGGTTATTTCAACATCTTGCTGATTTGTTGCATTTGCTTTTTCTTACCACATCTGCTGTTCTTAGCACAGGAAGAGCCCATTGCTTTGCTTCATTAAAACGTTTACTGTAAGAAGGCTGAGATCACTTTCCTGAGTTGTATTAGGTGGAAAGCAGTGGCTGTGTGTTTTGTGTCCCAGTATTCATTCTCTGCTGTTATTGAAGGATAACTTTAAGCAATGTAGTAGATGTAGATTGCTAGCCCTGAAGTCTCTTGCTAATAATTTATACACTCTGCTAGTATAGTTGGAACACTACTACTACAAAACCTTGTATTTTTCACCCAGCTATTCATTACTCTGTATGCCTTATTTAAAAAATTGCCTTTTTTTTTTTCAGGTAGCAAAGGTTCACCAAGATAATAATGCATTTTAATGATTGATTTGGTAGGATAAACATAAGAAATAATCTCTACAGGAATTATATCATCCCAATTATCAGGTTTTAGGGATGTTGACTCTTTAAGAACTGAGACCAGATTGCACACTGTTGTGTTTCAACTCTTAATCCATATTTTTTTCAGTCCCACCCTTCCCTCTCCCAGGCTGCAAATGTAATGAACAGGTTTGATTTAGAGATGAATAAGGAGAAAGCAGAGATCTTCCTCCTGCTGCTGTCTGCTGGTCACAGACAATTCTACTTCAGCCTTCCACTCAAAACAGAATAAGCTGCAGAAAATAAGTGTTTCGAATAAAAATAGACAGGGAAATATCTGCCATGGAAAACAAGAGATACCAGTAAATAAAGAAGCTTCAAAAAAGAAGCTGTCAATTCTCTTTTATCAGAGAGAAAAACAGAGAATATTTGCATCTTTCTATAGTTAAGGTAAATTAAAGAATATGCTTTTATGAAAACTTGTCCAGTATTATTTCTTAAGTCTTCCTCTTTCTGATCAATGAAATAATGTCCTTTCCTAGTGTCCAGAATCAAAACTCTCAAACCACCACGATTAAACTCAGGAACAGTTATCTATCATGTGAGATTCCATTCCAGTTTTACAAATACTTTCTCCAGAATCATGTTTTTCACCCCAGGACGGATGGAGAGATATGACCAAGAGTAGTTAGAGCAAATCAATCCTTTGTAGTGATATGACATCTTGCAGAATACAGGTGGCAAAGAACTTTCTGCTCCTTTTAGGTTGCATTTTGTGAGACTGCCAGAAGAGGAAATGACTCAGATGGTTACACTTGCTGCATGTGGAGGAGCTGTAGAGCAAATCCAAGTTTTACCGAATCAGCCAGTACATGCTGTTACATCTGCTTCTGGGGATTTTTTTCAAGATGAGAATTATAATTCATGCATAAAGAGAGCAACCAAAAGTCCCTAGATTTGTAGAAGTAATGTGATAAGGCACATAAAGAAAGGTTTAAGATCTCAGATACAAACTAATATGTATTGATCTTTAATAAGGTAAAAATTAGATGCAGTGCTGTTTTTCCATTCTTTGTTACTGTGTCTTCCTAAGGAGATAAATTTGAATTCAAATGCAAAGATAATTCAAGTGGGTATTTCAGTTTGGTCTCCAGTAATCCAGTGTTTGGGGAATATGATGCTCTGTCCATTATTTGAAATTGAATTGTTTATCTTACCAAACATACAAGGTATTATTTCATCCTAGAAGGCAATACCAAAGTCAGAGTGAATGTTTATATATTAGAAATGACCTGGTTTTAAAGTACAAACAATTATAGAAGAAATTGAGGTTTCCTTATAGGATTTTATGATTCAGAACAATTCATGCCATTTAGGAAAAAATGCTTCCAGCCTGAGAGCACGTGTATCAGTTTTGTAGAATAATGATCCCAAAATAGCAAATGGAAATAAAGATTTATAGTAGAAATCAATCTTAGGTTTTATTTTCACGTCACTACTCAGAAATTGCATAGCATGTAAATGTCATATATAATAAAAGGGATTATAATAGATTTTAGTAGCTGGATTATGCCAGAACAGTACAACTTACATAAATACTTTGTCTCAGCTAGAAAGAATTCAGCGGTGTCCTTAGAAGAATATTTGTTCTATGCAAATCAAATTGAATGTAGAGAATTCAAACCAAATTGGATACAAAGAACTATAGCATCGCCTGCTGCATCAATCTTATTTCCCAACACACTGGGTGTCTCCACACTATACGTGTCTGAAGCAATGTTCAGGCACGTCGGATCGCTGGCAGACAGTCAAGGTACTGAATCGGACATGGAATTTCTCAGTGACTGCACCCACTGGCAAGTTATGTCTAGCTGGGCTCCTTCTCAGCGTCTTCTCCTCCCAGGGTCACACGAGGCCAGGAGAATTTGGCTCAAAAAGGCTTCTGCCTCGCTTGACTGCAATGAGAAAGAGTAGAGAGGCTCTCTGACACCTTACTTGTGCACGAGAAACCAGCTGCTCCTTTGCATTGTCACCTCTTGGCTTTGGGGGAAATGCCATGTTTACATCCCTTCTTTAGCTCCCTCTCACCGGGTGGTTATTCCTCCCGGCAATAGGCACCTGCTCTTTGCCACGTCTCTTCAGAGTTCAGGAATGGGCAACACCTGTCCTGCTCCCTCTTAATGCTGTTCTTTAGGGTCTGACATCCTTTCATACATGTGTGATGTTCCTTCGGGCTCATATGGTCCATCTGTTGGACAGACTGCATCTTGCTGTTTATTTGGGATTCATTGTCTATGCATAGAATAAGGTCAAAAGTGAATAATGTGGTAATTCTGTCTTGTAACCTGTTTCGAGTGAGCTTAGGAGCACTCAGTAGCACGTCTATGCTTTCTGCCAGAGCTTTGTCAGCTCTAGGAGACACCAAGCTCTGTTGGAAAGTCTCCAAGCACCCGAATGTGTGTTGTAAAATAAAAAACAGTTTTAACACAAAGCAGTTCTAATAGCTAATGCTTACATTAAATTTTGTTTCATTTTGATTTTTTTATGATTTAAAAGTCACTTATTAGTGACTTATTAGATCTTAGTTTGCAGGTCTGATGAATTAAGAATGCTTTGCTTCTTTCTTCCTTACAGGCTATGATCAAGCTCCTGCTGAGCATATTTTTGATATGTCAGTTCACTGGATCTCCGTTAGTATCTTGTAAGGTTGGTTTTCCAGTTCTTGAAATGTCATTGTAATTCTCTTTGGACCTTTTTGGCAGGATAAACACCAGAACTACAAACAGGATGGAACTGCACAGTGGTAAACTATCATAATCAGCCACAGAAAAAGTTTCTCCTAATACTCTGTATTTCCCTCTATGCTTCTGTTGCTGTTAACTTTATTACCATAAAGTTTTCTGAGCTGTGTTTTTCCCCACACAATTACTAAAATATGGGAATATCTTGCTTATTCTGTCTTTACTTAATTATTGGAGAATAGTAATTGGAGAATAGTCTTCTGGAAATTATGTGCTGCATAACTTCGAACAAGTTGCCTTTTGTTCCTGTTACTTTGATAGCCTGTGTATGGTGTAGAGTGGGGAGGAGGTGTTGGGGTGAAAGGGGAGGAGTTCATGAGTGAAAAGAGTTTTTATAAAGAGATAAAAAACCTAAAATGATCCTTTAGGAAGACAGTCTTGCAGGATGTCAGCAGGATGTGTTATATAATGTAAAATCAGTTTTGTTTTCAAGATGCTCTTCCTAAGCATGCTCACTAAATAGTGTTTATATCAGGAAAGAAATCTGTTACCTATGAAATAGAAAACACAAGGACTATGATCATTTGAAATAAGCTAACACCTTATTAAGAGAAATTTTGAAAATTGTTGGATTGCATGTCTCTTTCTTTGATTCTTGTGGCCTCTATTGCTGTTGGATTGTTTTAGTTAGGTGAGTTGACTTTTGCTGATCCACTTTCAGTGTGAAACATACATGCAAGAAGTTCTTAAAAATGTTAACTGAATTACACCATTTGCCCCAGAAGGTCCCTAGAACTGACAGGGTACAATTTGTAGCAAAAAAAAAATTCCTTTTCAGTTTATAATTACATTTTCCAAAAACATTTAGGTCTCAAGTCTCCATCCTGAATAAAATATAAAGTGAATAATTTACATGATTTTATTTTCAGGGGGAAGCTGATATTCAAACTGATGACAAAATACAGTTGTTTCAAAAGTTTGTTTTGAGTTGTCACCACTAAATACAGTAACTGCCTTTGGAAAAGGGGACATGCTTCTGAACATGCTCCTGGATCCCTGGATCACCCAAAAAGTGTACTCTGCACAGCTTGGGTGAGCAGTGGGTGCTGCATGGACCATGTAATTCTGTAAATATCTAAGCCACAACACAGTGAAAGCACAGCATCTCTGGCTCCAGTGCAGATGTTTTCCATACAGGAAGCCTCTAATCCAAACTTTCCCTCCTCTCCTCTTGCTGGCCTCATGTGGCCTCATCATGTTCTTTGCTCATTCTGAAACACTTATATACATTTGAATTGCAGCCAGACCAATTGCAGCCTGTTTTTCAAAAATTAGCTGCTTGTTCTGACAGTTTCACTTAGCAGAACATTCAAATCAAGCAGACTGGGGGTAGAAAACACTTTAATTTTTGTTGTTAATAAGTTTAAGTCTGATGATCCACTAAGTAAATCATATTTCTTTTTCAGCCATTTCCCGTAGGTCCCACACTCAGGCACAAACCCTGTATAAGCACATGTCTTTATTCATACTAGAAAATTTGCAGATTGTGTAAAGGAGGCATTTGCCAAAGCGTTTCTCTGCAATGTTTCTACTTTTGAAAAAAAATCGAGGTGAGCCCTGAAGGATGCTGTACAGCACTTTTCCTGTGTTATACCTTGTAAAGCCCAATTAAACAAACCCATTTACCTGTGATGAAATGTTACATTCATGCTCTGAAGTGAAAGGGTGTCAGAATGACATGAATTGTTTGAAATGTTTCATAGCAGAACTCAAGTGACTTGTTTTAAAGTAAATGTATAGTCCTTGTGTTTGCAGAATCAAGAGGCAGCTTTGTACTTTTTTTCTGATGCCAAAACACACAGGAAAGTATGTATATTTTACTGGAATAGAATGGGATAAGGGAATCTTCAAAGTATTTAATTTGGATTTTTGTTCTGGTTTATATTTGCTTCTCTTTTTTTGGTGTGTGTTTCTGGCAACTGGAATGGATCTGAACTTGTGATTTTCCAAAATTTATAGAGCCTGTAAGCATGTGTGTGGTGTGGGTGGCTTAGATTATTTTCTGGATCCACAAAAGGAAAATTTTGTACGTAGTAAGATGGTAAATTTCCCAATGCTTTGAAGGTGATCAGGAACAATCTTATCACTTGATTGATTGAAAAGACCTGTTTAATACCCACTATCAATCACATTTTTTTTAATTGGCAAATTTCTAATGTGTCTGTTGTGTGGCTTAGTTAGAACATGCTTAATGCAAACTAGTGATTTATTAAAAAGCCCAAACACCTCACATTAATAGGTTCCCTCCTTTTCATGTCACACAAAGACAGAATAGCACCATTATATTACATTTTCTCCCATGGAGACTGCAGGACACCAGTAAGAGAAGATCTACATTACATAAGGGTCACAAAACACATCACAAAACACAAAATGCCTGGCTCCCCTTGAAACACTGTTCTACCTTCAAGCTGTGTCTATATGACTAAATCCAAGCATGCCTGGGAACATTTCTAAAAAACAGAGCTTTACATGTCATTAATTAATCCTTTTACAAACAATGCTGTACCCAAGCAATTCCTGGGCACATTTTGGTGTTTTGGCAGTCAAAAGCCTACAGTGGCCAATCCCTGTAGGCAGACCTCTTGGAACCCCTCCTTTTGGAGACTGAAAGCAGTTGTCTAACATTGATACAGACCATCCCAGTCCACTTGAACCCAAACATATTCTCAGAAAAAGTTCATTTACTGGAACAGGCATAGCCAGAAGGACTACTATAAGAACCAGTAGAAACTGATATTTCCCCAGACCTTGTGCTGTCATGGAAAGCTATTTTGGAGAAAAAAACCCAATTCTCTCAGATAAGGAACATCTGCACATTTGTGATTTTTAAAATATCAGGTATCATACCGAGCTAACAAACTGATACATCTCCAAGTTGGTTGCAACTGATCTTTCATTTTCGAGAACAGATTTTCAATTGAAATATTTCCATCTCGGCCTCTGTCCCAGTTAATTTCAGTTCCCCACAGATCTGCTGGGCTCTTTTGTTGTTGTAAATGAGTGATAGAGAAAACCTACAATTATCCTGAAGTTCCAGGACGAGATGTGTTTGAAAAAGAAACTCATTGGCTACACATTGGACTTGAATGGGGTAGTTCACAGAGTCCTGGAAAGCATGAAAATCACACAACGTTTTTAGTAGAATTTTGAAGGTTCGCAAAGTTATTAGAAATTCTCAGGAAGAAGGAAATTGTTGATTAGACATTAATTGATTTAGGACATATTCTACTTCTCTTAAAAAATAGTTAAAGAAACAGACTGGCCATTTAGAGATTTCTGTCATAAACCAAACAAGAAAAAACATACCCAGAAATCAGTGAAGAACCTAGTCTTGATATAGAGTGGGAAGTTAAGGTAGAAGCTGGTGATTGAAACAATACTTTAATAATTTAAAATTTTTGTTATATACAAAATTCCTAGCTAAAGTCCGGTCTAGTGATGTGGAATAATTTGTGCCTTAGAAGTTGACACAATTAGCAAATACAATTTGATAGTGGAAAAGCCCCAAAACATAAGCATTATAAGAGGAAGAATTTACAGAGCAAAAAAAGTGGGTTGATTATACCAGTTTTCCTCCAAGAAAAGACATAATGAGAAAGATTTATAATCAGTAGCAGAAACACTTCCAAGATGAAAGAGTACCAAAAAAGACACTACCCATTAAATAGATTTGCTGTCCATAGTGACCTAAAGTTCTACCAAGCCTTATTTAACTTTCAGACTTTTGCTGCCTACAACCTTTATGTTGGATGGTCTTGTCTTTATGCATTAATTCAGTAATGACAGTAGGTCAAAGTAAGCTGAGTATTGCTATCACAATCAACCATTTCACCACAGCTTATTAGAACACTCTGAACCTGGTGTACGTAAGATTTTCTCTGTACAATGATCAATATTATTCAAGTCAATGGCTGAAATACCTACAAATGAAGAAAAAGGAGCTACAGCAAAGCAATTGTGTTATTAATGCCCACCTTATCACATATGAAGCTGTGATACACCTCAAAAAAACCAGCTGGGCCTCAGAGCCATAAAGCAATAATCCCACCACTGAAAAGGTCCTAGGTCCCATCTATTGACCAAATAGTGTACTGATACCTTCCCTGTCTAGACATCTCAGTTCTGGCATCACTGAAGCCTGCAATGTCATCACTTCTGGAGACTCCCACAACAATGAAACTATCCAGGAGGTATTCAATCACCAGAAATTGTCCTAGAGTCATAGAGGGCAGAGCGTATCTGTACTTTGAGATGTCCAAATGGATCCTTAGGATTATGGGGAGTGGGGACACCTAAACACTGTTGTGTTTTCTGTTGTATTCTGTTGTATTCTCACATTTTTCCATCCTGGCAAGTACAGCAGTCCAACCCATATAGCCTTGCTTCCCCCAGTTGCTATGTTTCAAGTTGACTTGACTTGACTGTTAGTATTTAAATTATTTTTTAATTCTAGAACTCAGGTGATCTTACACTTCAAAGGGCTTGTATACTTGCCTGAAATTGATTCTACTTTAGTGAGTGAAGCTGCCTGGAAGATCTTATACCTAAAAGCTTCCTGTTAAACATGCAAAATGCACTAGATATGCTAGGATATGTGCTTTTAGCAGTAATAATTACATTTCGTGTATCCCCTCTTTAATGATTCACTTGACCTTTTCTAACTTGGATTTCTACGTCGTATAAAGAACTAAGTTACATTTATATTTTCAAAAGATTACAGCCATGTGTCTCTCAGCTGGTCTGATCAGCACTACTCAAATTGCCAAGAGTAGGAGAAAAATTCCAGTGAGAAAATACCTGAAGTCAGAAAGTCATCATGGCAACTAAGTAGCCAAGCAGTCACCTATTTGACCCTGACCAGCTGGTATTGTTCATCCTGTGTGAGGCTGCACTGCCTGAGGCTGATCTGAAGGTTTCCCAGTGCTGGCTCAGCCCACAGGGGCTGTCAGCAGGTGAGGACTCAGCAGGCTCACATGCTCAGGCAGACCTTCACTCCAGCTCAACAACCTGTGTCTTTCAGTCAGAGGTGGAAACTTGCTGGGGTAAGGCTGCAAGTTGGGGTTTTTGCTTCCTCTGCTCAGGCTGTTCATGATTTTGTGTCTGAAAAGCACATTCTTCAAAACAAATAATTCTTTTGATTTGAGCCAATTTATTCAGCTGCTTTAGTGAAGTGCCAAGAGTAAAGTTGTTCAAAACACATTATAGAAGGAATGCAGGTGAGATTTTGGTGTAGATGACAGGAGATTATGAACTGAGGTTATTGCATAGGTTTAGGAACAGACAATAGTCTTATGTCCTGTTGAAAAGTAGTGAAATGAAGCTTCAGGTTAGGGCTACTGGTCAAATAAGGGTCGGTGCTTGAACTAAGAGGGGCCTCAAAACTAGATTTTTTTTTTTCAAAAAGGGGTATAATTTTCATTTAGGACTCAATATATTTGCTCTAGTGGTAAAAGTTGCCAGCCCGTGATTAAGGCTAAAGCTAAAATTAGTGTTAGGGTTAAGTTTAATGCAGACAAGAGCCAATAAGCAGCTCCATATGAAGCTGCTTGCCTGGTTTTGTGTCAAAATGTTGGACATAAAATTAGTTCCCTTGCCCAGAGAGGATACTGAGCTAGGTTCAAATTTGTGTTTTAACTGGCAGTGTTTAAGGAGGCTTGAACTCCATACAACTGAAATATGTCTTCCCCTCACAGAAAAAGAACAAGTGCCAACAGAAACACCCTGATTAGGTTCTTTTAGTTGCCAAGAATTTCAGATCAGAGGAAAATCAGTATATTGCTGGATTGAAATTAGTGTTCAGACAAGTCAAATGCTTTAGAACTATAACTCCATGCAAGAGAAGAGCTCAAATCGGGCGAGGACCTCTTGTCTGAATCCAGTCTCTCTAGCTTATCTGCGATGCAATGGTGTAAAACTCAGGACAGCAAGGACCTAACTAGTATTGGGAAAGACTCAGGAACCCACTGGAGGTGGATTTCAGCCATTGCTGAAACTGGGTCTCGTGACAGATTAACTGGTTTAGGAATAAATACAGGACAACAACCAGCGGTCAGAATTTCATTTGCTGGGATAACTAAGTTTTGAATTAGCAACATTGTGTTGTAGCTAACGAGCTTTAAGGTGCAATGGGTGTGGGTCAGCACACAGTAAGGGCTGATGCGATGGGGTCAGGCATGGGCGAAAAAGATGTTCCTAATGCAGATTTAATCATAGCTCCTTGGCTTTTCCTTCTGATTGTTTCTGCCTAACCAGAGATCTTAAGCTCAAGGCTAGGGCTGGCATGTAGCCTGGAAGGGCTGTTCAATCAGTGTTGCATACTAGGCAGCACTGGGAGTTTCATGTGGGAAAGAGTCTCTGTGAGTCACACTGGTCTGATAGCTAGAGTGTACCTCATCTGGAGTAAAGGGGATGATGGAGGGCAATGTTAGGCAACAACTTAACTCTGTCCTAGTGAAAATGCAGATTTAGAAGTGATGTTGAAACAGTTAAGTGTATTTGTGTCAGACAGGATATGCAAAAGTTTTATGCACATATCCAACTTTTATAATTTCTTTAGTGACTCTAGAAGTGTCTTGTCTTTTCACTAGAAATTATGCTAGTTTGGATATGTGATTTTCTCTTCACAAAGCAGTAATATTAATTTTATGTAAAAAATTCGCATTTATGTGAATTACGTGAAAAGTTTCTGTGGTATTAAATAATTATTTGTAACTTTCAGTCTTACAAATTTTACAGAGTTAGATTGTGTTATAAGAGTAGATTTTCTTTATTAAGACAGAGTATTGGGGGCAGCTTTACACTGTGTAGTATTTTTCTTTCCTTCTCTGTGTAGGTACTGTGTTTCTCCATGTGGAGGCATTGTTGTTACTGTGCCAGATGGGGGATGGAGTACTACTCTCTTGCTTCCATATGACAAGAATGATGGGCTCAGGAAGCAATTTTGAGAGAGAAGTTGGGATGTATATCCTCTTCCTATTTCTGGGGTAGAGAGAAACAATATAATTTAAAAAGAAGCAGCAGCAGAGCTCTCACCATAATCCTTTCTCACAATAAACAGAGTTATCTTATTTCATGAGTTAAATTTGCACCAATAAACACACTATGAGTTCCCACAAGAACATACCCAAGACAGTCCTCCACAGTCTAAAAATCATCCTAAAAATTATCTGAAAAATGCCCAAAGTACAGGAATTATCAGACCTCTGAGCTCATTGTTCTTGTCGTGCAGCCTCTGTTAACTTCTAATCTGAAATTTCTAACCCTAAGTGTGTCCAGAATACTCCTAATTATCTGTAATATCAGAATTACTATTTACTACATTTATTATAATTTTATTCTTTTTCATATTGGGATTAAATATTATATCATTTTGATGGCACTGTGGCAAAAATGAAAGTTGCTGAGAGTGAAATGCAGAAGCAACAAGATTTTTAGACACAAGCATGAATAATGCTCATGTTGACAATAGTGGAACTATTCAAGTCTTTAAGATTTTGTACATAAAGTATCTGTGGCTGATAATTAATTGTAGTATTGCAAAATTTCATACAGATATTCATCACAAAATAGGCCCTATTACAGGCTAATTCCTCAAAATCAAACTGTTTACAAATGTCTGTATCTCATTTTGATGACAAAAGGTTCAGATGATGCTAAAATACTCTCATCTTCCATAGGACATAACTTTTTTTCTCTTCCCTTACTCCTAACCATGTAAGCTCTCTACATGCAGAACCCCCTTCTTTTCTGAGCAATTTTGTGGGATTTGGCCTGCCTTTTTTAATTTAATTGTGTGTTAAGAGGATGGCATAGCTAACAGTAATTACTTCAGTGTTTCCATAGCTGCACACAAAGCTAGTATTTTCAGCAAAGTTTAGAGGAATTAGACAGGCAAATCCCAATAAATTTCAGCAGATGCTGGACACAGAACTACTCTGCTGCTTTGAAAATCCTGAGAGACTTATAATTTTCTTTGCTTTTACTACATAAATGCACTAATCTTTTTAAGTTAAAGGTTTAGAAATTAACTGAGACACCTGTTCTGGACAGATCTAAATATTATAAAAATCCAGCAGTATAGATCTTGTAACAGTGTACATACTCTCTTCTCCATCACTCCTCCCTTTGTAAACTAAGAACCTGAGGAGCCAGCAACTGAAGTCAATGGAAATTGAAGCTGCTGAGCAACTCTGTAAACAAACTCTCACAGCTTAGTGAAGTATTCACAGAAATGCATCCAAAAATGTGCTTTCTGTTTGTGTAGCATCTAAATGCTCAAGGGCTGATACCAACTCCAAGTGCAACTGCAGCACACCACAGAATGAAAGGAGGTGTGTTAGCCCTGGCTTTCTAAGGTATACAGCAGAATTGTAATGTGAAAGTACTGAGTCCCCTCAGTAAAAGGCAAAGGCACTAATAGCTATGGGTTCTCATCGCTTCCAAACAAAACTGTAGCAGAACATTATTCCATTTTCCCAGAATTTTTCACTTCTATTTTTTTTTAAAAATAATTCTTACTGTATGCTGTAGGACATATTCATGTCAATTTTTGTGTTCTGTACATTTTCAGAAGTGCTGTATTATTTCTGTAGTCACGGTGCAGGGGGTTTCCACAGGTTACAACAATCAGAAAACTTTTCAAATTAAGTATTAAACCAGTATTTTTCTAAGTAACTTTTTATTTTTGAGAAGGCATGTAACACAATCTGCATGTTTTATCCATCCTCACCAAGCAGTTATATGATGTTCCAGTTAGCAAGCAGTGATTTTTAAAGGGTGGTTTCATTCAGGCAATAGCTTCAAATGCTTAACTGCTTCAATGAACTGGTTTTCAAAATATTTCAGAATTTTAGCACTACAGAAATCAGTTTTTCTGTTCTGTCATATAATGACAAACCAGTTTTCTCAGTAATTATCAGATGGTGCATCTTTGAATGGACATGACCAAGTATCTCTGTATAGGGAACTTATTTTTTACCTCTTTCCACCTATTCTTGACTGATCTACTTACATTTCTCTGAAGACTGAAGAGACTCAAAGCAACACCCATGAAAGTAGTCAATCTGGCTTGTGGCTGGGACTGCTAAGACAAAAGTGTGCATGGAAACAAAATCTGAAGAACGAGGAAAAAATATGCTGATAATAAAATGGATTAGCTATGTCCTTCACACAATTCCTGGTTGGGTGAGGTGCCAGACTATTCTAAAATGACAATTTTAAGACAGAGATGATATGCAGTACGTGTGGGAGAGCTACAAGATGCCAACTTCTCCCACCCTATGTTGGTGTCTGTGACAAGCTACTCAGCTGCAGAGCCAACTCATGGAGAAGGAGAAAAGTACATTTATTTAGGCCCAGGTCCATGACTCTAAGTGTTATGTTGTTTTCTATGTATTCAGGGAAACCTGATGATTTAGTTTTTATTTAATGGCTCTATTGCTCTGAATTCTCCCCACCTGTTACAACTCAGCTAGCTTAGGATACCAAAACCATTAAAATTATAGAAGTATTTTATGTCCTATTTGACTGTTTAATTTGCTAAACATGAGCTGTGAAACTTTGATACAGTTTGGATAGCAAAAAAATTTTCATTAAATAAAATAATAAGGAAACTGATATACCTTCATGAAAATTGTAGGTCTAACATTCTTGCTTATAGGATTGTATAAGCTAAGGCATATATAGGGCCATTTGAAAAAGAAAAACAGGACTCATTTAGGGCAGATGAAAACGGCAGGCATGCACAAGCCATGCCTGAGGTAATTCCTTCTGGTATAAGCACTCGGTTAGTGGTGGTGAGGGAGAAACGTGCCTTCAGTGTGGTGCCCGTGGAATAAGATACGGGATGTTGGACACATCAGTTGAAGACCCTTCCAAGCCTCAAAGGGTAAAGCTCTTTTACCTCTCTTGTTTCACAGTGCCACCATTCAAGAAGGAATGCAAGATCTGGGGGGCAGAGAGCAGGGCTAACCGTGCTTCTACAGCCCACAGCTGGTGGCACTCACCACCGTGGCGAGACAGACAGCCTTGGGCCAGCTTCAGCCTCAGGGATGTTTCTGCACCTTCCTCCATGATTTGGCTATTAATGGGACACTGCAAGAGATTGGCACTGGAACTGGAGAAATTTCTGACTAGCAGACTTGTTACAGGGCTTACATCATGCCACGCCTCTTGCAACTCATCCTTCTCAAAAATGGATGTGTATTGAGGAAGACAGCTGAGGTATGATTAGGCTTACCTACCCTATGGCTTGTCTATTTGAAAAGATGGGTTTTGCTATTGAATTTGTCCTATCTATTATATTTTTATGTCCTCCTATTTCTTTCAGAGAGCTGGTTCTCATAAATTATGCAATGAGAGTATAATTGAAAATAGGGACAAGTGATATCCTCCAAAGAATTAATTTGAAGCTTCAACTAGATCATTCCTGTTCGAGGCCATATAGACCGTTGTTTTTATGATGCCCCAGCCAAAATAGCCATGCTGCAGAATGTCTAGGGAGATGAAGAAATTCTTGAGAATCTATCACAATTTGTACTGGAAAAATTACAGAAACCACTGAGGAGGAAGCTATATTTGGAAAAAAAAAAAAAGGGCACAAAACAAATCCAACAGCTGAGGAGATGAAGGAGTCAGAAATCAATAGGGTGTAATTCTTCAATTCTCTTCTGCAGATTTCAGAATAATATCAACCTCTCTCTGGGAAGGTAGTAGAGGAAAAGAAGAGGAAGAAAAGGAAGTATTCTATCTACAGCTGTCAGAAAGAAATGTGCTAATTCATTTTACATTAATATTCCAGAGTTGGAGGCAAAAAGAAGAGAAAAGGGTAATTTTACAGTTCAGTGAATACTTCACCTATTTATTATTTTAATGTTCCAAAATGCACAGCAAGGCTTTAGTAGAACTGCCATCTATATAGTAATCTGAGTATACTAAATTGAATTGGACCCTTTGCTGTTCACAACTACAGGTTTAGAAGTCAAAAAACCCTCAGTGTTCACTGAGGCGTGCTAAAAATCAGAGGAAAATGACATATGCATAACTCAAAGCAAAACATAATACGAAGAGTTTAGGCATTGTTTTACACAATAGTTTTCTGTTGCTCTTTTAGCTCTCACTTTTGTGGAGGGATATTCTGTTTTGTCATTAAACTTTGCAGGTTTAATGGCTGCTCTTCACCAGCTTTCCTTAGTAACAGATGCTGCACTGAATGTTTAGCAGCTGATGGAGGAACCTTGGCCTGGGGAGCCATGAACCCTGCTCTGTGAGTACTTCCAGCATGGGTTTGACTCTCTTTCTCCCTGCTGACTCAACAATCTATCAAACATTTCATTATGTAAGCTCTGTGGGACATGTGGGATACGGAATAAAGAGCATGAAAGGGAGGAACACTTCACTATTATTTTCTTATTATTTTGCAGTTACAGAATGTGTTGGCAAATGATGGTATACAAAGTTGCAAGGCAGATGCTATAAATTGGGTCAATATGATATATATGGCTGCCAAGGAGCTGGTTAAGTATATTTTCACTGTTTCCAGCAAAAATAACAAGAGAGAAGTAAAGACATCATGAAATAATTATATCATTTGGAAGGAAAATATAGCAGAGATTTTAAAACATACGTGCAAAAGGAAGAACAAATTGAACTCACACCATACTTGAAAACTTAATGGAAAAAGAGTAATTGATAACACAAAAATAAAGCCATTATCTTATCCTCAGTTCAGTTCAAATCCAAATTATATTCTATTTAGAGTCAGTAACAAAAGGAAAGGTAGAAACTGCTGTCTTTAGTTTGGATACCATTTTTAATTTCTCCTTAAGAAGTAAGGAGGTTTGTAATTACAAACACCTAACAAACTATAAATTAGTTAAAAGAGAAAAGCACTGAAGAGAAAGATAGCTAATCAATTAAGCTATAAGCATAAACCTTTTATTCAGCGTCTGAAATACATTTTAAAATCATGAAAGCCTGCCATGATAAAATCAAATTGTAGTTTAAAAATCTATAGACTTTTTCTAAAACAATAGACAATAAAAGACAATTTGCTTGACTAGAGCAGTGGGTCATTGTGATTTAATTCTGAATGGATTAATTTTGGATTTTCATTTTCCGATCTGTTAATAAAGGCTTTGAGAGTTGCCAAAATACGCAACAAAGAGGCAAAAGAGACAGGCTGAATGGCTCGTATGCTGTTCACAGGAAGTATTTACCTTTAAAACTTCTTAAGTGTTTGAACACCACCATTGTGGGGACGGATTTTGTATTGCTGTTCACTGGTACATTATACTGGTTTTTAGGACTAGTGTGTCAGTGCTGTGGCGATGACTCAGTCAAGGTCAAGCTCCAGTTGCAGCCCATATTTTGGAAAACATGCAGCAGCCAGCAATAACTTGAGGACTATCTGTTAATGAGTCTCTTTCCACACTGCTGATTCCAGACTGTTATATAATTGTAAGACTTCAATATCCAAATTTTAAGGACATGATGGCATTTCGCATTTTTTAAAGAGAAATAAAGAGAAAAAACATGGAGATCTCAGAATGATTCCTGTTTGTATAATGAGGAACATCTCATACACAGTACTGAAGAGCTCAGTCTTCCCCATTCCCTGTAGCACATAAATATCCTCATTGCATGATAGAGTGTCAGACAGGTATTACTTCCCAAACAGTGGTCTATCCATAGAGGAAAAGTGTTACACTATTAATACATCCATCAGAAAAGCAAAAGTGAATACACAAAACAACATTATTCAAAGATGAAACCATGCAGAAGAGAGTAAGGGACAAATGGTCAATGTCAAAGGAAAAAAGGAAACAGATTAGAAAGGAGAGACTCTGTTGCAAATCTCTGGGATTATACACGCCATGAGACAGCACATGGGAAATACGGCAAGAGCCAAGGTCACTTGATAATGGGCTGGACTGAAAGAATATGGCTGTGACTAAGTCAGTCCTAAATGACTAAGTAAGTCCTTTCCATTGCCAATGTCTCCAATAAAACCTCTGCCCCAAAATAATAGTTAAATATCTATAGACAAGCCAAAGAAAAAAAGATGTTTCCTCTAGAAAAGATCCAGGGGCCTCGAGGGCAATGGAAATCAAATGATTTTGGTTTGGAAGGAATTAATGTTGTTATGAGCTGTGGAGGCAATCAAAATCCCATAAAGGAATCTAGTAACAGTGAATGCCTATTTACACTAAAATTAAGGGATGTTAGTTAGCTGTGTGATGTGGAACCATGTCTAAGATGTCTTTAAAGACTCATACATCTTTATGATAGCAATGATTTGTTATCAGGCCCCATGCTGCAAGTCATCTAGGAGGCTTTACAACTCTTTTGTCTTGTTTTTTAACTAACTGGCTGATGTTTTTAAGGATTTGACAGCAGGTTTGTGTTACAGAGTCCCTAAGCATATTTTCCAACATGCTAAATTTGCTATGCTGATCCCTATAGGCCCCTATAGCATGTTACTTCATAGTGAGGATAGTGTTGGAGCTGGTTGAATTGTTCAGTATCAAAATATATGTGTCTAGCAAGCACTGTCTCTTCCACAAAGGGAAAATATTTCATATTTGTCTGTATTTGCATTCCCACTTGCTTTATGCAACTACTTCTGAGAGCTTTATGGCCCACTGTCTACATCATGCCATTTTTCATGCTATTCCTTTTTTGGTCTGGAAAACTTTTTTTGGGTTTTCTTTTTTTCTTGTTTTTTTAATACTATACTCTGTAATCCTGTATTACTCACAGCAATCTTTCACATTTAACTATTTTTTGGCACTGTTTAGTGGCCTGAGTTATACTTAAAACTTGCAAAATCACAGGTTAACAGCATCAAATGACACAGTTTCTTGCACTCATACCAGAACCATGTTCTGCTCAGTATCTTTCCAATTCTTCTAAGCTATATAGTTCTTTGAAAGCCAGCATTTCTTAAAACATGGGCTCTTCTTTCTTTAGCTTTGTTTTAAACATCCCTCTTTGCATTTTGTGCATTATCTGAGCAAATGTAGAAAGAAAACTCCAGAATATCTAGAAAATAGGAAAAACCTGACAGAAGGGTTTCATAGATTAGCAGAGTTCTCTGAAGTTGAAAGTTTGAGCCCTTAGTGAGGGTAGAAGAAGGAAGCAGGAGTTTGGAAGCAAAAGATACATGTTTTTTTTCCATAACCTTGGCCCCCAACTCTGTGCATATACAGAGCGTGATGAGAAATTATTTTCCTCAGGACTTGCATCCTTGTTATTTATTATATCCCGGCAGCATGATGTGATGTGCCAAGATCTCAGCTGGATTAGGCCCAATATTCCAAAATTAAGCAAGTAAATGGATGCAAGTCAAGTTAAAGTTTTTCACAGGGTTCAAAAGTGAATCAAGTTATCTTGTAGTTATTCCCTCAGTCTGTGTTGCCCTATTTTCAGTAATTACTGAAATGAAATACAGTGTGACACTGCAGGCTTGGGCCCTGATCTCACACATCAGTTCTCGGTTCTTATCCAGGCTTCTGAGCTCCAAAAGGGCTTCTCTTGTTGAACTCACCCCTGTTTCACACCAAGAACAGCCTTTTGGATTAGTTGGCCTAATGGAGCACTAAAAACGTTCTTGTATCAGTTTTGTTTTAAATCTGAGGTAAGGTTTGCATAGGTGGTAAAATTAAAAAGATATTTCTAGTAGCCTTGCTGACAAAAAGGGCAAGCAGGACGCCTGTCAGAGCCAACATGCATCCCAACCAGCTCTGAAGTTACAAGTAAACAAGTACTAAACTATCTGAGGCACATGATGAATAACAACTGGCATTTACTTTCTCCCTCCTAGTCTGTGTGGGTAAGAAAAACTGGCACGAAGTATGTAGCTACAGTTGAGCAAATTCTTTTAATTTCATCTGGTTCAAATAACTAAAAGTTTTCTCTCATCTTGAAACTATCTTATGGAGCTATTCATAAACTCCCTTCCCAATACAGGGATTTGAAATTAAGCCTCCCTACTGGGTAATAGGAAGCATCATGTCAGGCCTTGAGTTTTGGGAGTGGTTTGGGAGATTCTTCTTTCTTTTGATGCTGTACTTGTGCTTAAAAATAAAGAATTCATAAGAGAAAGGACAAGAATTCAACAAGACTCAATTCTTAAATGCAGAACGTAGCCCACCACTGTACTCAGTCATTATAATGACTCCATCTTAATACGACGAGACAGGACATACAGGGGAAAATAAGGAATGTTCATCCCAGAACAGCATGCACCAGATCAGTTATACAGCACTACTTGGTCTTGAATACTTGACTCACTGTATTGGAGACTGTAAGATATAAATAATCATAAAAGTAATTTTTCCATAAGCAGAATTATTTGCTTACTCATGTCTGCTAGCTGTCCAAAAGGAATGGAAAGGAAGGCAACTTTAATAATAACATGAACCAAGTACAGTTAGATTAACCTTTCAGACAATTTATATCTGGCGTTCAAAAAATGCAGAACCAGTTAGTAAAACAGAAAAAGTGGAGTAAATTGTTTTAAATCCAGAAGAGAAGAATGAATTGACCAGATCATTATTAGAATGGGCTGGCAGCCTTTTGCAGTGCTGAGCTTATCGGAAGGAATGTGGGTCACATACCTCTACTTGAGGATGTAACCTCTGTATAAATAGGAGCTCCAGGATTCCCAGGTAGAAAACCTGTTAAAAGCTTTATTCTAATTAAAAATTCAAAATTAGGTTATAATTGTGCTTATTAATGCATATGTCCCTTTCTATTGTATGCAGGATCAGTGATTAAAATAAACTTACTTTGTCCTGCTTTTAAAGCAAGAATATTAAATTAAGCCTGGAATAGAAAACACATGCAAAATTTTGTTTGGTTTTGGATTCTATGCAGTTCCCTCAAGTCAGGCTAAAATGAAGAAATGATTGAAGTTAACACTCCTTTTGATTGTGTAATTTCTATTTTCTCTACCAAATATAACATATCTAGACCCTTACGATTGTTTGGAACATGTGATTTCAAGCTGCATTTACTGTCTGGATTTGCATCATGGATCCTACCCAAAGCTATGAGGATTTTCAGATCCTGTTTGAGGAGATACCTGCTGAGGCAGCAGCACTTCATCTTTCTGTTTACTGCAGCACTATTTAAGCCAGGCTTTGGCTTTCATTTACAAATCTGCTTCCACTCCCTCCACTATTTCTTCTCATGACAGTAGATTCCAAAAAGGAGAAATGCTGATAGTTTGAACTCTAGGTTCAGTCAACAGCAATATTTTATATGCTTCTTCTATCATAAAAAAAATTGTCATATGTTCATCTCTGCCCTGTTTCTTTATGTCTTCCTAGTCACCACATAAAATTGCTGCTGTACAGGAGCATATGTTGTGGAATCCCAGGGTAATGAATTCTTTATTTTGCCATTCCTCCACACTTCTGCTTTGGTGCCAGTATCTGCAGAACTTGATTTTGAAGTGACACGGCTTGAATTTACTGGATGGGCAGAAATGGTGTTTTCTCTCTTCTCTAGAAATTTACCCTTCTCCTTAAAAGTGTTGGAAAATCTGTCCTAAGCAGCACAAGACCTAAATTCACTAAACTAAATTCACTTAAAAACATTCTATCAAATGATCCACCTCTGATGTGACGAACACACTGTCAGAAAAAAATGCATCGTTGTGTTTGACAAAGTAATAAATTACTCTTCATTGCATCATATAAAATTGCAGCTTCTCTCACTGAAGCTATTTTTTTTCATGGTATGTCAGAAAAGAAGTCCCAAACCAACAACTATTTACCACAGTTTTACGTGGGATGTTCTCAAGGCCTTTGAAGTTTTTTTCTGTTCTTGGAAAGCAAATGCTACTGCCCACACCAAGGTGTCCTCTACAGCAGGGTAAAGCCTAACTCGGCAGGGATTCTGTCTGAGCTAGCACAGAGGGCTGTGCCAGGAGCTGGCAGCTGGAGTGCTGGGGCTCAGGGCAGCAGTCCCAAGCCTCTGAGTGCTGTGGTCATGCTGGTTTTTTGTTAATGACCACTCTAAATATCAGTTCCTTGTCGTTTCTGCCTGGTGCAAAGGTTGCTCACAGCCCACAGCTGCACAGGATCCTCTTTTTCTCTTGTGAGTTAATCTCATTGTTTCATTGTCTGAATAACAGGGCAACTAAGCCTGAATTTAAATCTGCAAGAATTGAATCATGTGGCCAAAAGAGGTGTATGAAAAAGAAACAACCTTCTACAGTAGGTGAGAGTGCTGGTCAGCTAATGAGTCTTAAAATGAGCATCCAGTGTCCTAAAATGACATTCCACTGTAGGGAAGCTGCACCTGTGCTTGGAGACTGCTGCCCTGCAGCAGCTTTGTTACCTGGGTAAGCTGGTGAGAAGCCCTGCTAGTTAGAGGCTCACTTCAAAAAGGAGGCAACATTTATTCTCCCCAAACTATGCTGAGAGCACTGTGCTAAGCAGAGCTATGCTTGTACAAGTGCCAAGAGGAAGTAAGACAGTAGGGGAGAAATCTGGGTAGCCACAGCACCCTGTGGTGCAGGAGCACAGCACTGGTTCCTTCATTCTTCTCCCTCAGCCATGGGCATAGTGTTTTTATCTGTACGGCCTTCTATCGAAGGCATAGGAGCCACTTTTCCTGAAATGGAAAGCTGAGTTTTGGCTTGTTTGCAGGGAGGAAAATGGGGAAGAGATCTGGAAATGGGTAGGAGTAGCATTATCTCCCTATCCCAAGATCTCTTGGCATCCATGATGGTTGCACAGAAAGCACGTGCTAGGAGCAGCTGGAAATTCAGATATGTGAAGTCAGTATACTCCTGCTATTAGAGTTCAGGGAGCAAGGAGGGAACCAAAGAGGTAGAGAAATCTAATACTGGCTTGCTTGGAGTCCTGCTCCATTTCTAATTCAGTGTTTGCAGAAATCACACCAGTAGCCAGCGGTGTGGTGTCTCTTCCAGCAGTGCTTTTAAGAGTAATGCAAAGCCCATCCCAGCCTAGTGGCACTGCAGAGCACTACTTGGCAACCTGCAAGCATCAATGTGAGCTCTCTGTTGTTACCAGGACCAATATCCAAAAATACACCAAAGACCTAAATATTCCTACACACACTGCATACCATTCAGCCATACGTATAGTTCCAGCCTCCAAATGCAATATTTGGGTGGAAGCTGTTTGGTTCATTTTCTCAAGACAGGAAAAACATATTTCCTAACAGTTTTTAGTCCAGTTTTTTCAGTCTGCTCCAAATAGATTCCCAGAAAAGCTGCATCATGACATCTCCTGGAGTCCAAGCAAAAGCCGTGCACTCATAGTGTTTTCTGTCTTGGAAGGAAACTGTATAAAAAGTGCACAGGTGCAAGATGAACTGCATAGCAGAATTTTGCTTTTGCTTTCTTGAATAATATCCACAATGGTGGCATGGAGGGAAAAAGTAGTCCTAATAACCATGTGATATTTGACTTGGATTATCACTATGAAAAGTGAGGAAAATTGCTTTCAAAAGTATATACACTGAAATGCTTCTGTTACTCTTAGCCCTCATTAATGGGATATACAGAGGAATCCCTCACAAGTGTATCAATAGTAGACAATGAATAGCTAGTAAACTATCTTTCCTTGAAACCAATACTGAACTAGAATAAGGCAAGGTTTTTCACAATCATTAGATTAAAATGGAACAAGACCATCACTATTTTATCAGATTATTTCACTGTATCACTATATATATTACTATTTTATCAGATTATTATCAGATTATATAACTTTGTCTCAAATGCCTCAGATATAAGTGAAAACACCTGGCACTGGGGCAGGGTGAGGTAACTTGGTTCTCTGCTTGAAATATGGACATTTCTTCTGTGCTCTGCCACTGGTGTATGACAGAAAGTGTGTGGATGGCTCATTTTCTGAAGAGGTTTAAGGCTATGGAGAACCCTTCTGGAAGTCTGGATTTTGGAGGAAACATTTTATTATGTTTTCAGTTAAAGTACACCAGAACAAGAGTGTTTGAGAGACAGTGAAAAGGTGATGATATGTTACTGTGAAATGTGCTAAAGTCCCATCTCCTATACTTCTTTCATAGGTAAGCCACTGTTAGTCACTCTAGAAAAAGTGCTTGACTTTTTTTTGTGTGTTTTGTTTTGTTTTATAAGAAGATGTCTGTGCTTTTGTTGTTTCCTAGATAACATGACATATATCCAGTTAAGTATATATAATGATGTCTGCTTTCTTGGAATTTCTTCAATTTAACACCTACAGCAGTTTAAGAAGCTAGTGAATGATCTTGGCCACTGCAGCAGGAAAACACAGGAACTGAAGTTGTGGAAGAGAAGGAAAGGCCAAGCCAATCACTCCACACTTTTTCTATAGAGCCAAGAACAACAATTGATCTATTAAAAAAAGAAAAAAAAATGAAAGAAAAATAAAGTGTACTTGTAAAGATATTCTAATAGGAAAGATAATATTTTAGTGAAGTAACAAACATTGCATTAGCTTGGGTTGTCCCTGTTGAGGAGTCTCTGTATAGTTTTCCATTAAGTGGTATGGGGACACCCATTACCTTACACTCTAGTCTAGGCATACCACCGACAGTTTTAAGCCTCTTGATAATTGATTTACTCTACAGTGTTTTGTTTTAGCATGGAAGAGAAAATAGACAAATATTAGGGAAGCTGTTCAAGTAGTCAGTGCTTTATTCTATGTCCTTTCTTGATAATTACTCTGTATATAACCATTGTTGCAGCAGAAATGAAGAAAAAGCACCCACTTTCCAGTAATAAATTTAATAGTTATATATAGTAATGCTGCATCTAGGATGTCATTCATATGGAATTTTATTCAGTCTCTATACTCAATGCTATAATCTCTTCAAACCTATAGCAAGAGGAAACATCTGTAAAGGACATTTAGAGAGAAAGCTGCAGAGGACATAGCCCTGGAAGTTCAATATGAATCAATCACTTTTCCAAGTCAGTGCTAAAGTGTTACTCTTTAGTACAGTATTAAGGGAAACAGTGCTATTAGAGTGGTTGAGTAACAACCCCAAGTCTGTTCCAGTGTCTTTCTACCAATAGAAGTCTGAAGACACATGAGATATTCTCGAAGGCCGCTTCCTGCTGACAGAAAACTGCCTTGGCATAGAATCTCTGCAAGACAGCTGCACATGGTTCCCTGGGGAAGCCCTTCTAGGCTCCACCAACAGAGAGTGGAGCCAAGGATAAAGGCTGGAGGAACACGCCAAGAGCACAGAATTTGCATTACTGCAGATGTTTGGAGTGGCACTTCAATCCACTTGCACAGGCTGAAATGTGGCCCAGCCTTTTGAACTGTCTAAATTACATTGCGGTTGTGAGACAGATATAATCGGGTGGACAAGACAACATTTTAACATTGCTTCTTTTTTCCTCCCTCCCCTGACACCCTGACTCCATGGGCTGGCTCCATGTGGAATGTGGGTCCTGGATATTCATGGGCACTCCACACAAGAGATTCCATGTTGAAGATGACTAACATTGGTCAACATGCCTGGTTCTGATGCTGCTTGCATCTGCATGTGTGACTGACATATAGGTGAGACTCTTCAGAAACCAAGTGCAGGTGGTAGTTGTCTTTGGTATAGCAGGAGAAAATCTGTTCCCTTTCCTACAGAATACTGGT
This sequence comes from Calyptomena viridis, assembly GCA_013390005.1. NCBI lineage: Eukaryota > Metazoa > Chordata > Aves > Passeriformes > Eurylaimidae > Calyptomena > Calyptomena viridis. Next base: position 5,974 of record WEIV01022683.1, on the reverse strand, counting down.
GTCTATTCTCTTCCTTCCCCTGAACTGTTTCTGATGCTACCATACTTATGTGCTCAGGTCAATACCGTGTTCATTCCTTGTTTGTTTGTTTGTTTGAGTTATAGGATGTTTTTGTATGTACCACAANTATCTATATATATAACATTGGTCTACAATAAACCAATCAGATTTTATTTGCTTTTTCATATTTAAGACATGATGTATATATAAGCATTTTTATAAGAACAATTTACCCATCTAATCCTAAATTTAAAGTGTTAGTAGATAATATTTAATCTGTGTATGACTAACTAAAATGACAGGTTTTCAGTTTTTGAGAAAACAAAGCGAGAAGTGTAAACATTTCAAGAAATATCTGTGGAAAGTTTTATATATAATTTGTCATTCAGC
>WEIV01022681.1:1249-98388 GCA_013390005.1 Calyptomena viridis | reverse complement strand
GGCGGCCGGAGTTTGAGCCGCCGGACGGAGCCGGTGTTCGCGGCTGGTGAGTTCTCACCGGGCCGGCTTGGCCGGGGGAGCAGGGCGCCCAGGGCTGCCTCCGAGCCGTTCCGGGCAGGGATTAATGCCAGGGATGGAGGGAAGGTGGGCACGCACCTCGAGTGCCGCTCGGGAGGGCGGCAGCGCGGCGCGCAGAGCCCGCAGCTGCGGCTGTCTGGGGGCTGTGTCCGTGTGCGCGCTGCAAACCTCTGCTTGCTTGGGTCTGGTAACTTGGCCGTGGTGTGCCCTCGTCCGAAACTTGCCGAGCGAGGTCTCGGCTTCACGGCACCGCTGGTTGTCCCCTCGGTTATTTCAGGAACGTTAGTTGGGCGAAGTGCTACGGTTGTTAAAAAATAAAAAAGCAGAAGTGTGTAGAGATCAGAATGATGGTTTGTGCTTCCGTGTCTCAGAAAAGGCTCATGTTTGAAAAACACGTCGTAACCAGCAGTTGTTTGTTGTACCTTATGGCAAGAAGGCAGCATTGGTATTGGGAGAGAAGCAAATGATACCTAGGAATTTAATCTGGAACTCCGTTTGCTGCACACGTGCAGTAACAGTTTTCCTGAGCATTTTTAGCATGTGGACTGATGCATGTTGCCATGTGCCTCGCAAAATTCTTTTAGCTCTGTGAGCAGTGACAATGTATGCCCACACGCACAAAATCAAGGTGTGCTCCGTACCGTTCGTAACAGCAGCGGTATTAATGAGAAATGGTACGGTGTCCGTCTGTGACAGGATTACCGATAGAACGTGTCTTAATGGTTCCTTAAAGTACGGTTTAACTTGTCCTGTTAATGAGACACAGAATAGTGTTAGACCCTGGCAATGCACTTAACCAATTTGTGTCCTCTCGTGTATATGTCGAAATATGAAATATAGGCACCTAGAAAAAAACCTCAGTGGAAAGTGGTTGTGTGACTTTTTTTTTTCCCTGAATAAATATGATTACAGGTTGTAAGCACTCATGTAAAGTTGATACTTCTCTGCTGAGTACAAAACCTTGATGCTGTGGTGTGTAATTATGATAACGAATTAAAGGTCTATTCTGATGGCATCTTAAAAATTTCAGTGATGCTCTGAAAAAAATTGAGAGTAAGTGATTTTAGCAGATGAATTTTGGTCTGTTGACATCTGCTTACTAAGAGATCTCTTCTTTTTGATATGCATGTATAACTTACACATGCTGCAGTTGTGCTGTTGCTACCATAATCTTTTAACCTTACACACTTGAGAAGTTCCATTTCAAGAATTTGTGCAAATGGTTGACAGATAAGAATTGGAAGAACTTGCTGATGTATTCAAAGTAAGCTCTGCTTTCTGTACTATTGGCGAGCTCCTTTATAATTTTTTTTTCAGAGAAAGGAGATGTGATAGTCAGGAAGAGATACATTTAACCAGTAAGAAGGCAAATTAAAATGTACTGTGCATATTCACTCTACTTAGAAGACATTTAAATGCAGTACCCCAAAATTAATTCAGAAAGCTGAGGGCCTGATGCTTTTTCTCTTAGCATTTTTCTTGAGGGTTGTGGGGAGGGGAGAATGACACCTCTCTTTGGAAATGGGCACATGGAGTTAAAAAGGGAGGGTAAAAGATGCGAAAATTTGGAACAGAACTGTCAATGAAGCCTCCATCAAAGGCGGCTGCACTGAAGTAAGAACCTCAAGCAAATTGGCCCTAGGTAAGAATTTTGCTACTGAGGAACTTAAGGAAGGAACTGTGACCCAGGTCAGTCGTGATTTGATTTACATTCCAAGAGCAAGATATTTTAGTGTCGGAGGAATCCAAATTCCATGTTGAAAATGCTCATTTTTATTTATTTCCATCAATTGGGAGGGTGCCGCTTTTGCTTTGTTTTAACTGGCATTTTAGTAAGGATGTTTGTATTTATTTGTTGCATGTGAGTAATAAGCATAATGAATAATATTCTTCACAAATAATAAACCCCCACCTTGCTTTGGGCAGACTGAGAAACTGTCAAGCCTTGGACTTAAGCTCTTTTGGCTCTTGATCCTGAGACCTGCTCTGCCTGCAGACTGCAAGTTAAAGCAGAGATGAGAGTGAATGGCATCATTCTAGGTCCAAGCTTATTCGTTTGCCAAATACCAATCATGACTAGATTTTTTCCTGATGATCCTATTATCACAATGCTTTTCATATTAAATGTTGAAAATTTATATTAGTCTTCCACATCAACAGACGTTGTGATAAACTGACCAGTTTTTACTCTGAGAGATATGATTTGGTATTGTTTTTACATGTGGGAACATGTTGGTTTATCATATTTCACATTTTCAATGTTGTTTTCACAGTTATATGAGCTGCAAGCTTATTTTTAAGAAACCAGAGGCAAATCCTGGAGAATAACACCTTCAGAAAATTATACCATCCTGGCACTCTTTACAATCCAATGCATCTTTTCCTTTTTTGTAGGCAATAGCAGAGGGCTGCTTGTATTTGATCTTTTAGTCCGTGTGCCAACTATGCCAGCTTGTCTACAAGACAGTAGTCGTGGTTCCAAGTATCAAAGGGTTATGCTTCAGATAAACCTGGCTCTGACAAGGTAATTAAGCTAAGGAAAGTGTTTCATTGTCATAGTTTGCTTGCTGTCTCTATCAGTCATCTTTCTGTATTTTTTTGCCTTTGAGGAGAAAAGCTTCAAAATGTGATAAGTTTGTTAGAGTGTTTGAGCGTGTTAAACTGAGTATTTTGGGCACTGCAGTTCAAAGATGCAGGTCTTCACATACCTTATTCTCATCTGTTTAACTCTATGTGGTATCAGTCTGCTCCCATGTTTGAATTGCTCTTGGAGATTGGCTTGGTTTACAGATTAGGTATAAAGATAGTGGAGCATTTTTGGGACAGTTTCAGTGGTCATATTGCTTTTGAAATGGACTTACATACTGCTCAGTAGTCTGGGAGAAGAGATACCTTGTGTTTGGTTGGGGTTCTTTTCCCGCTTTCCTATTTATATACTCTGGAAGAGTCAAATTTTTCTAGAAGTTCTTCAGTTAAATAGGAAAAATTTCTTCCTCTTTCCAAAGATTCTTCGTTTTAAAAATCCCTCACATTTGAGCTGGCTTCACTCTTCCTAGTTTGAGCATAGTGTTTAAGAAAGAATCTTATTGACATTGTCACCCCTCAATTAAATTCCTCTGAAGTGTCTTGCAGCATTTCAGGTAGCAGTTGTTCCCAGCTTCATGTTAGCTGCAGATAGCAATCATTATGTCTAGCATAAGGGAGTGATGTTACTAGTGATGAAGAAACCTTAGCCAAAGGAGAATCACCAGGGAGATAGCCTTTCTTCCTGGTTAAAAAAGTTGTGATTTTGGCTTGAGAAGTACTGGCACATCTGGAGACTGTCTCTGTCCTTGGATCACAAAGAGGTTCTTATTGTCATGGAAATGCTCAAGTGTGAAGGGCCATTCAGGACCATCTCTGGTCTACCTCTATTCCTTACTTACTGCCTTTAGTCTCCTACTAGTGGGTTATTTCTGACTCAGTTGACTGAGGAGCATGTTAGAGAGAGTTTTGCAATGCCTTTCCTAAAGGCAAAGGGTATTTGATCTCTGCTTGGCCCATCTTGTGGGATTGCATAATATTTCTGTGATACCTCTAGAGGAATAACAAGTACAGGCTGCAGCGTTACCAGCATTAACAGCGATACCCAGACTTTGTCTCCTTTTCATTAGGACTCAAATCGCAACATATCCGTGCCCTGAGAACTGAGTTTGGCTTAAAGTCAAATGCTTGAAACACAGCTTGATCAAGAGAAGAGGTAATGAGCAAGGGCAGTGTGTCTGAAGACCTTCTAAAATCTCTGACTGTTCTGTTGCTTGAGGTCACTTGCTTAACATTAGAAGGCAGTCTTAGAATATATGCACTCTGCGGGTGGTTAAGATTGTCCTTTTTTTTTCCCTTGTGGATATTCATATCTTGGCTTTTTTCAAAGACTTGCATGATCTCTTACTAAAGAACCCAAAAGAAGAGCATTTTTTCTTTGGGAAAACCAACTGAAAGTTCCAGCTGTTCCAGAACTAAGTAATTGTAATCACCCTGTTTTCTCTAAATGTATCACACATGGTATATGTTTATCAGCGGTGCCTGAAATAAGTGCCCGGTAGGGTGAAAAGGTCTTAGGAAGCTTGAGATGAGAGTTCTTTCTCCCAGGGCTTTGTCTTTGGAGTTTGCTCTGTCTAGAAACAAAAAACTGGGATGTGTTAAGGAAAGATATATTTCTTTTCTTATGTTTTCCCATCTTTTTGATGCAGGAAATCCAAGGTGATTTGTGTGACATTTGTTACATGTGATTGGTTTGTTGTTCTTCATTCTGTTCTTGTTTCCTGCAGTCTGCAAACATCAGGAGCAGTTTTTCTATTATTTAGAGTGTTTTAAGCTCTGATGCTGTAAAAAGGGTAAATTTAATAGTAGCTGTAGTGATAGCAGATGAAGTCATCAGGGAGTTTTGCCTCTTTGACAGCAGATTTTAAACCATTGTTTAATTTTTGAAGTTCTTTTTTCCAGAAAGTGCTTCTCTACAGTAGAGAACAAACATTTAGTTTTGCAGTATGTTTAAATATGGTGAAACATGAAGGTTATAAACTTGTGTGACTGTGGATGATCAATTAAACTCTTCATTTAGTTGACTGGTCTTCTAGTTGCAGAGTGGAGTCAGACCTTCAGTGCTTCTGGGTATTTGCATGTATGCTGCCTTTGCTGGTTTTGTATACTTTGGAAGTAAAGCTTTTGCAATGATATCAGAATATATCCCTCTTTTGCCAAGGGTATACTCAAGATAATGTGTTTCTTCTTTGTGTATCTGTTCAGTGAAGAACACTATTACACACCATATCTTTAAGTATTGACAGTGACAGTAAAAGCCACTGTAAATTTGTATGCCACAAAAACGGTTGGATGTAATTATTCCTGTTACAGGAAAATGGAAAGTCAGTTACAGTGTTCGTCAAGACTTACACACACACGTTTTAGTATTATATAATATGTATGTGTGTATACATGTATAATGGGAATAACTTTAATTCTGGAAGTTTTACTCCTGTATTGCATGGTCATATCACTGTTTTTAGGCTACATCTTACCCCACTGAAATTGGTATTAAGGCTCTCATAATTTTAAATAGCTTCATAAAAAGTGCTTGTAAAAATAATCTAGTAACTTCCTACTATTTATGTAATCTTAGGTGATGTCACTTACTGCATAAATAAGTATGCTGGGTAAATATCAGCTTACAAATAGTTAAATCATTTAAAAATTAAGATAATTAGACCGTTTTTAGTCATCTCCGTCAGGATTCTGTAATCAAGAGCTTGTCAAGCTTTCTTAATGCTTTTATTTTCCAGGAATGTTTTCAGAGATAATTCTGAAATCTTGGAAAAGTGTTAGTTTGATAATAGTGCAGTCACCTGGAAAGCGTGTTATTAATGAGTACCCAATTGGTTTGTGAAGCACCTGCGTCGTTATTATTATAGGATCCAAATACATAGAACTTCAATGTTCTGTATTAATATTTATAAACCACCACAGAGGTAAGTGGATATTGGAGTGAATTGTCACACAGAAAAATACTTTAGCAAAATCTAAGGGAAGTATTTTGTGATTCATTGTATTTTTACTGAAGCCATTACGAATGATGCAAGTTACTATTTTTCTTTTAAAATCTGAATGTGGTAATGTTCCTGCTCATAACATCAGCAAGAAACAAGAATTCAAGGATTTTCATAGTTACGAAAATACTAATACACATACTTGTGTGAGTATTTCTCAAATCTAATCCATGTTATGCCCATCTTGGGTATTTCAGAAGTGAAGACTGGCTCTACAGGAAGCATATTATGAAAAGACTTCATCAAACAGACATCATCTTCATTTAAAAGCTTCCATGAAAGTGTTAAGTTTAACAGGTACTCACAGGTTTAAAAACCTGTTGCACTAACCTTTTTCCAGGGATTTCTCCACTGCTTATTAATTTAATTAATTGACTGTCCATGTGATTTTTACATACTTGTGCAAAATGACAATAACTTTTTAATATTTTCTTAATACTGCAAGGTTGCACTTCTTTAAGCAAGGAAGTATGGGAAGATCATTAAGTGTTATGGTTACCATTTTCTGCTTGCATTCTATTGATTCTATTTTTAGTTGTCTGCAAGAGTATCGTTATGATCTATGTGAGAGACCCTTTGCCTTAGTATAAGATACTGATTTTGGAGTCATCATGTGCTTTGAGTGCCAAACATCTCCATACTTGTCCTTTAAATTTATGTATTAGTCATGATAACAGCACAGTAATGACAAGTTTTAATTGTTCAATGCTGTCCTCATCATATTCCTTTCCTAAGCATCCACCAACCAATGCAGGATAATCTTTGGGTTTGACCTGGATGAAATGTCCCCTGTAGTGCTTGACTGTGCCCATTCCTGCTTCCATTCCCAGGCTTACTGTTACTGTTTTTGTCCTTTACAGAGCTGTCTGGGACTAAGCAGTAGCTCTGCACCGATGATATACACAAGGAAGCATAGGACAGGGGAAGAAGGCATTATGTACCTTGAGGGTTTGTGCTCAGAGATTTTAAGCAAGGTTCTCAGCTCTGAAAATTGTCACAGCACCATTGATTTCATTGCACAGGCTGAAGAGCATGTTTCACATACTTTGTCCGGAGTAATCTTCCTGGACACTAGGAAGAAGGACAAGCAATAGGGTATGTTCAGATTTAACTGCAGTAAAGTAGCATTTGGGCTGCTCCTAACATACCTTTCTAAAGGTAGTAAGCATCTCCTTGTTGCTGTCACAGTCATGAGTGCTCCAGCCCTGATAGAAACCCCATGGACTCTTGCTAGAGACTCCATCTATTAATATGACTTTACTTACTTCTTGATTCATTTGCATTGACCAGTTAATTGGCAAAGAAAATGGAGTGTTGAAGAGGAAGGCTTGGTATGTGGCTTTCAAAGGGAAAGGTGCCTTTAGAGGAAGCATTATTATGGTTGATAGTCTCTGTAAGTGCTCCGTTGTGGAAATGGGAAGCTAATGTTAGGCTGTCCTGATCTGGAAGGCTTGGCTGTAGAACGTTAAGTTTCCCTTTTAACTACATTTCACTAAATATGCCATGTTCTACTATATATACGAGCAAGTGACCTCCCTAGGTTGAAAATTTTGTTGAAATCATTTGGTCTCGATATTTAAGAGTAGTATTGCAGGACTGTAATTCTGTAATAAAAATATTGGTAATGTTCATTAAAAAATAAATGCTATTTAAAATGTAAGGTAGAGAGCAAATCATACCCCCCAAAATAGCAGGTTTTCCTGTTTAAATAGCTGACTGCATTGAGAAGTATTTTTTTGTTGCTAAGTGTACCAGAGACTACTCTAGTCAACAGAAAGTTGAGAAACTTCTTTCTTTTTGAACAGTTTCCTGAATATTTTCACAAGTAAAAAAAAGCTACTGCTTGCTTCTGCTGCCTGTTGGTGGGGTGCAGCAGCAAACAGACCACCCCAGCTGAGGACAGTTGCTTGGTCAGACTGGAAAGTGATTCCCCAGCTTCCTGCTCTTTCATGTCCAAGGTTGATAATCTGTGCTGGGATCTTTGCAAGAGAAGGATCCCTTTTTATCGGCAGAGCATTGCATGGAATTCTTTTTAAAAATATCTTTCTTGACTTATGGTACAAAAACATAGACTTTATGTGAGAAAATTTCTTTTGCAAAAGCATATTAGAACAGAAGTAGTGTAAAAGAAACAATCTGAGTTAGAAGCAGTGAATAAATACAAAACAGCGGTTGTCTTTCCATGTTTTTACATTGACATGCACCCTATTTTGAGTTATGTAACTTAAGTAATAGGATTGTTCTTTGACCTTCATAATCTCTTTCTATCACTGGAGGTACAAATACTCATGTAATAAAATTTCTTTTCTAACCAGTCTTCACTTTTAGTTATCCGTGTGTGATAATGATTTTATACTTTAATGCAAAACTGTTGATTCATGGAAGTAATCCTGTGTTCATGCATTATACAAAAGCTATATCTGGTATTGCTGCTATTGCTAGGGGCTGATGTGTCACATTTTTATAAATCTTATTTTTAGAATGTCTTATTTCAGCCACCACAGCCTGTTCTGGTTAAAACCCTGTTATGTTGATCCTAATGCAGTGATGACATAACTAAGAGGGAGAGGGGGCTAGTTAAAAACTGGTAACATCCCTTAAGTATTACTTTAATTTATTAGGAATGTAGGAAATGCTTACAAGTCTGATCTCCTAGAGAGGTCAGTTTGAATGCGTAAACTAATTTGATTTAGCACTTTTCGCTTATCTTACATTCTTCTGCCACCTTCCCCCTGGTCTTTTAGTCTGAAGTTCATACTTTTATATAATGCACCTTATACTTCTTTACTCATACCTGCCATTTCCAAAAAACCTGAATCTAACCCCTTGCCCTTATGCCTTTGTTCTTATCTGTGGGCAAAGGAGGGGTGGAACTGCCCTATTGGAGTGTGTGTGGACAATCCCTTTACTGATAGCGGATCTCCCCATTTGGCTTCCCGTTGTTCCTCCTGTTTCTGATTCCCCACCTCAGCACAGGGTCCCACTGATGAGACAATACTCTGGATCTCCCTGCTTCTGGAAGGGAGCACATGATTGAACCTTAGCTGAGTCTTGAGGCATCCCTGTATCCTACGGGTTCAAATTGAGGATTAGGGAATCATAAGGTAACTTCAAGTCACTCTTTGTCACACATTGCTGTGGTAAGCAGAGGGTCTAATCCAGCAATATGAAAGCTGACATAACTGAGTTTGGTGTAAAGGTTTCTGTGTTGCTGGATTCACAGAGTTTGAGTTTGTCTCAAACTTTAATGGTGTGTTAGTCTGTATAATCAGATTTGAAGGGGTTTACATAATTACTGATATATCAGAAGTATTAGAGACCTGTCATGCGCTATTATGCTATAAAAGCTGGTGCCTTTTGTAGACTCTGACACATGGAGTGTTTTTGTTTATACTTTTGACTACTACAAAAGACTATGTGATGCGTTCAGAAATTACATTGACATTATAGCAGTCTCTGTCTTCCTTTCCTATATGGCAATTCCTCAAAAAGAAGAATTGGTTATGGTTTTCTATGATCTGAAAAGGGACAAAAATTGAGGTAGTTCATCATAAAGCAAAAATTTTGATACAAGTTTTTTTTTTTTTCTATTTCTTGATGCTCTGACAAAGTGAACTTCTTCCTAACTCTGCAGTACATTTTTCTGAAACTGGAAAGCAAACTGGTTAAATTGTAGACAGGAGTAGTTGAAAACAACAATTTTAATGTTTTCTGATTGTATTGTGTAAAAAATAGTGGTGGCAGAAAGGAACAGAAACTTCAGATCTGCAGAAAAGATTCTAGATATGGTACTAATTGGACTGTAATCAGGATTTAAATTACAGTTTGTATTTTCTTCCACAGATGAGAATCCAATAGGTGTATTCTTGTTTAGATTTTGGTAGGGCTGTTTTAAAAGATTGAAACAATGGGATTTTATTAATGGGATAGAGTTGTTTTGCTTTTTGGGGTACATGACTCACTGAGGTACATTTGTGAGGATTCTATGAAGATGTTTTCTATTATGCTCCATGTGTGAGATGGGGAATTTGTCATGTAATCCAAGGGCTCTGAATGGAACTTTAGTCCACCCTTCTAATGTATCTGGATGATACTTTGATACCTATGTATGTTTATCTCGGGTGTGTACGTTACAGGGACTGTGCATGTTAGAACAGTGGGCATGTTAGTTTTTACAGAGGGCATCCGTTCTGTGTCCTGACAACAACCTGAAAATGAAATATTCCTGTTGTTTAACTGAATGGCTACAACTTTCTGGAACTGATGTATTTTGAATGGCATATGTGCTCGTAGAATTGTAGTGCTTGGTCACTGAGAACATTCTGCTGGATGCCACTTGGTACAAAGCTCTTGTGCCAAATGGCACAAAGTGTGAGTGGCTGAAGACAGCTAACAACAAGGGGGACATATGAGAAGGCTGGAGAGGGACTCTTCACAAGGGCACATAGTGATAGGGTGAGGAGGAATGACCTTAAGCTGAAGGAGAGTAAGTTTAGATTAGCTGTTAGGACGAAATTCTTTCTTCAGAGGTGGTGAGGCACTGGGACAGGTTGCCCAGAGGGGTTGTGGACTCATCACTGGAGGTGTTCAGGACCAAGCTGGATGAGGCTCTGGTTTAGCAGAAGGTTCCCTGCCCATGGCAGGTGTGTTGGAACTAGATGATCTTGAAGGTCCCTTCCAACCCAAACCATTCTATATTTCTGTCATAGCAAATATGGCCCATTACTAGCCTTGTGTTGCCATAAAAGACTGCAAAATCATCTGTTTTTTCAGCAGAAAAGAGTGAGAAAGCAGGATTTCTGACGCATGTGCTCAACTAAAACGAATGTTCCCTTATGAAATTATTCCAGTTGCTCTTATTTCAAGCCTTCTATAGAAGAATAGAAAAGATTGTGCTAGTCCAGTATCGGTCCACAAGTTTTAGTTTTGTTAGGAGTAGTACATTCAAATACTTCTGCTCTTGTAGCGAATCATCTGTCTGAGGTAAGGATGTTTTCTACCAACTAAACCAAGGCTTTGTGCAGTGATAGGGTTGATTGCTCCTCTAAAGTGTAACAAATCTTGCTGGAAAGCAAGAGTACTTTCACCAGGAGGGCTTGGTCCATGATGAAAGTGGAAATATTTTTCTGGATGAAGTAGATAAGAAATTGAGTGATGCTCATTTCAAACACTTTTATCCTAAACTACTGACCTTCTCTTAAGTAGTCCTGAATTTCTGTCAGCTCAGTAAGAGCCCTGGACTTTCATCTGTCTCTTTAGGATAATACTATGTGTGTGACTATTCTACAGTTAAGAAGTTTTTGAGGGATTTATTCTCTGTGTTTGTTTTGCTGCCTGAACCATACCTATCCTAGGAGTTGATTGCAGTATTTATCAAAGCTATGGAGCCCCTATTTGAGCCATCTGTAGGTAGTGGTTGTGCCATCTGTCACTAAAGACTGTGTTCCAGAGGGAGAGACAATATGCACAGACTTCATCATGCAAAGCTTGTAGGGTATGGTCTCTGTTTTCTTTATCCTTCTGAGATGTATAAGTTCCAGTGTTTCACTAATTTCTAAAATCTTCATTACAGGAGGGTGGTGAACGCCACAATAGCTGATACTTCATCGTTGCCCATCTGTATGCATTATGCGTTTATTGAACTCCACACATTTCTCTGGGAGGTGAACTATGGTCCCTAGTTGTTAAAGACTGCACAAATATTAAAAAACGGGCAAAACCAAGCTGCAAAAAAATTTCCAAGGGGTGTATAAAGCTCAGAGATAATGGCAAGAGCCTCACAAGCTAAGGTGCCTTTGGGTGCAAGCATAGAATTTTCTGAATATTTTTAGTATGAATTATCAAGGATTACAGCAGCAGCAGATGTTCAAGGCAGCATGATTTAGATTGTGTATACCTTTGTGCTATGATTAACTGAGCCAATATCCTTGCATGCTAAGAGATAGGTGACTTCAAAAAGTTTCAAGAGAACATTAACAGCGTGTTTCAGGAATGCTTTCACTACAGATGTTGCTACCAAGAGCATAATTCAAAATTTTGGTGTGGTGGTTAGTGATAGTCTAGTTTGTGATTAGCAGTAGTGGTATGTGATTGGCCACTAAATTTCAAGTGAAGTTTGTGATGTCTTCAGATGTATTTCATGTTGTATCTGGGGGCAGTGTGATGACTCAGACAATACTGAATGTTAGAACCTACTAATAAAACTGTGGACCTTCAGGAAAGCAATTTTCATGACTTCATGTTCTGTTGCACAAGCTTATTTGCAGTCTTTGTCACAGAGAAAGATGTCTCTTCATACTGTGTGGTTATGGGGCCATGACTCCTTCTCTTGCCTCTTTCAACTCTGTAAAGCATGGACCAGACACACACTGGTAACCAGAAGGTTCAGAGGCTGCTGTTGCCCACATCTGGAGCTTATCCACACAAGTAGGACTCCTGAGCTATCCTTGTTCGTTTTTGACCCACACAGTGTTGGCAATCTGTCAGAAACAGACATGAAATACAAAGCAACGAAGTGATGGGGGTTTTAGTACATCTCTGTTTTTTAAAAATGCAACACAAGGAACAATTCGTACAAATGACAGCACCCTAAAAAGAGACATTGCATCAGTAAGAGGTGATACTGTGTATTGCCATGTTAAATGGAAAAGGAACTGATTTAGCGTAAGCAAATGAACTTTAAACAAGCCCTGTGATAGCTATTCTTATGCTAATACAGATCAGATGTAACATTAAGAGCCCATCATGACTTATATGTGTAATGTCTGTGTACTTACATATGCATTAAAATATTCCAAGAAATACATAGCAAGAACATTATATTGTCAGCAAGAGGTTATGCATTTTTGATCTAGACCTAGCTTCTGAAAACATTTATGAAATGTAGATGATCAAACATTTTATTTAAATATTGAATTTGAAGGCATTTGAGTGGATTATTCTTTGTTCTTTATGGATGTTCTCTCAACATGAAATGAAGAGGATATATAAATATATATATTTCCTTTTTTTTTCTGCAGTGTAGCAGGGACTTGGTTGGTTGCTAGGTAACAAGGTATTGCTTTATTTGCAGGAGCAGTAGCTGAGTTGATAGTACAAGCAATGATTTATCTGAAATGTATTAATATATACTGGAGCAGTAATAATGATTATTGAAATTGCTTATTTTTATGTGCTCCATGCCATGGAAAAAATATAATCAGTTCATTAGAATATTTCCTTCTGCTACGTGTAGAAGAACTGCTTAATTACGAAGAATGTCCAGTTATTTAGTGAAGCACCAGAATCAGTATCGTTTATTTAGTGTCTTAAAATTAGTTATTTCAAATACAAAACAAGAAATAAAGTGTTAACAAAATAAGGGGCTTTATAAGGTGTAGCTGTAATGTCCATTCATACATTTTTGGCCTTTCACAGACAGGCTTGCTTTTTCATCAGCGATACGTTTTCATCCAGGATCAAGACCAAGTCTGCCAGTCACCAGGGCAGAAGTTGGCTACTTCCCAGTGGCAGGCTGCCATCCCAGTTCTGCCTCCAAGAAGACTGGCAGGTGGTCCACAGGCCACTCCACTGCCTCCTTTCTCACATAAGTCTGGAAATTCAGAATGGTCAGAGTTGCCTTCAGGGCAAATGCTAATGCCACCTGCTTCTGTTGCTGACACAGTGACCAACTAGGTGGTGCTGAATGCTCTATCCATGACCAAAATTTCACTGCTGTTCGTCTTGTTCAGTTTTGCTGTTATTTGTGAGAGGGAAGCATTTACAGTCATAGTGGATTTCTTATCAACTTGGTGCTCCTCTTACATCAGGTTACTCTTAACCAGGTAAACATCTTCACCTCTGTCTGTTATGTGAGGTGTATTAACCAGGTCTCACTGCTGTTTATTCCAACAGGAAGACTGTGAGTGGAGTAGGATTTCTGTGGTCACACTGAAGAACAGTTCTTTCAGGGTGGTGGAAGCCATATTGACTCAGAAGAAATTTGTGTTCAACATTAGCTGAATTAGTGAATGTGGTATGGCTGAACATTTTTGTAGTACAATTCATAGAGTCATAGAATATCCTCAGTTGGAAGGGACCCACAAAGATCGAGTCCAGCTCCTGGGTGTGCACAGGGCAGCTCCAAGAATCACACCATGTGCCTGAGAGCATTGTCCAAACACTTCTCAAACTCTGTCAGGCTTGGTGCTGTGACCACTTCCCTGGGGAGCCTGTTCCAGTGCCCAGCGACCCTCTAGCTGAAGAACCTTTTCCTGATATCTAACCTGAAACTCTCTGACTCAGCTTCATGCTGTTCCCTTGAATTCTGTTATTGGTCACCAGTCTGTCATTTGTCACTGGCACTCCACTTCAATTTGGATCACCTTGCCTAAATTTTTGACGTTTTTCTTTCTTGCAAGGACTGAAATTTAATAATAAATCACATGTCTAATTCTGCTACTTTCAGAGCAAACATTGACCTTTTTCTCTTGTCAGTTTTTAGCAACTGCAAATCTTTTTAATCTGCAATCTTAACGGTTAAACTTTCAACTTTGGTTCTAGACATTCACATACTGCTCTAGGAAGCTGCAGCTCACCTCCACTCATACAGATCTTCTCATCCTGGTCGTTTTACCTGTAAAAAGGCTATTATCTGTATTCCTGATCATTCAGTTTGGTTTGTTGGGGTTGTTTTGGTTTGGCTGTTTTCGTTGTTGTGTTTTGGTTTTTTTGCAAAGCCAGATCCTGCTTTATTCAAATAGAATTAAAGGAGCGTTTATCAGTCTGTGATGGAGAGCAAGATTAGTCTACAAGGACAGTCGATGTGCCCGCAAAACCAGGATAATAGAGATGGCAAAGTTGATCTGGATGTACCTCACCTGTGCTGAGAAGTATTTGCAGCTGGGGGTAACACGTTGCTGTTTATTGTAGTTTTTATATTGTATCATATATGACATTTTCCCTTAGACCTCTAGCACAGTCATCAGCATAATCATTTCATAAGTAAGTAGCTGCAGGCTTGGACAGTGTCTTAACTAAAATATTCCTGATCCTTTGACTTTCATTTCAGCAAAAACAAGGGGTAAATGAAGAGGAAAAATGGCACTCTTGCAGTTTCTGGCTTTCTGAAAAGTTACAGGAAAGAAAAGGCAAAGCACACGAGAGTTAAGAAGAGTAAAATTTAGAAAGCTATTTCTATATCTATAAGTGTAGAAGATCAAAAGAAATAAAAGGAAAACAGAAAGGACAAATGAGAGAAAATGGATGCAGCAGTTATGCTTCGGCATGAGTCAAGAGGACAATCAAGGATGGTACTGTTCTGTGAATCATCCAAAGGAAGGTATTATAAGAAAGGTATTAATATATATATTGCTTTATAAGGCCTTCAGTATATACAATTCTGTTAGCTTAAAGTTAGAGGAAATAAATGTTTTTACATTTTCATGTACTGTCAAGTTGAAGTTGTGCATTAAGAGAACTTATGCATCCAAAGTTGGTCATTACCTGTCCATTACCTTGTCTCAGCTTCGAGAAGTTTCACTTCTTGTGACAGCACCTAGCTGCAGAATATTGAGGCTCGGTGTGCAGCTGCCTGGGATTTATCTTAGCACTGGGAGCATCTAGAGAATCCTTGGTTCATTGTCATCACACAGAGGCATATTAACATGGACTAGAGAACTTCCTTAACTCGCCAGATTTAGTGAGTTTTGTGTTTCATTTCACTGCTGTTTAAAATTCCCCAGTCGTAATAATCAGACGGACAGAGGACAAAATTTCCTGTTTGATGTTTTTGTTATTTGAACAGCCAGGTTGACGACTTGATTCTTCACTGAATAGAAGATTATCTGTATGGCTCTTTTGATAAAAATGCTTTCCTTAGTGGATAAATCATCAAGGAACTGGATTTTTTCCTAATTTCAAAATACTTGAATATATTTATACAGGTGTGTTATAAGCTCAGAAATCAGTCTCATCCTTGCTTGTCCTAAGCATCAGATCTCTCTTTCCAATCTGAGTCAAAAGAATTCTGCATATGAATTCTGGATGTGCATACTCAGGTGAGAGGAATCACTGGAGGCAGTTGTTTAATTAATCACTGTTCTGACATGAGCGTGGAATGACATTCACTCTCTGGGAATGTCATGTCATTTAGACAGGAGTGGACAGCTTAGGTTTGTTTCGCTGAGTTTTGTTTATTGCCGCCGAAGGAAGGGAGAAGTTCAATCTAATTTTGGAGTGCTTTAACTTTTCTGTTTGTAGCAAAAGAGTATTAACAGTAGCATGATACTTTTATTTGATGAGGTGAACAGTGATTAAATAACTGCAGTTATGTGAAGTTACATAAGAAGATTTGAGCTTCTTGCTCTGAGCTATAATTACTGTTAAAAGACATGTATTAGAATTTTTCGTCATTGATTTACTCCATTAAAGTTTCCTTTTGGAGAATACTTTTTAACCTAAAGAAGCATGGATTTGCAATTTTTCTGTCAGTCTTTCAAATTGATCGGGTGTTTGAGCTGGAAAAATGGATTCTTTCAGAGGTATTAAGTTCCCACAACTTTCATAGAAGTGAGTGGATAGAAACTTTTTAATATCCTAGTTGTGGTGGGAATACTGTGGCTTGCACTGTTGTGGGTGGGGAAAAGTGCAGGTAAAGAGTATTAGAGCCGTGGTGGGAAGCTGAAATTACTGTGAGGACTGAGGAAGCTGCAAATAATAAGAGGAGAAAAAGGTACAGAGAAAGGAGGAGTTCTGGTATGGGTTAAGGGAAGGATTGTGGAGACATAAGTGAAAATCCATAGGAAAATGTACGGTTATTTATGCTCCTGGTGCCACATGTCAATCACCAGTTGCCTCTTTAAAATAAGTCACTGTGTGGTGAATGTTCAGGTGAAAGCACTCGCTCAGTTTCAGGTAGCTTCTCATACTGCTGTTATCACTGTGCTAAGCGCCCTCCAGTAGTGCAGCCTGACAGATAAAAGCCACCAGCACCTTCTACCCGTGGGAAAAGCGTGTGCCACAGGGGAGCTGGATTGAGAAGGATGTTACAGTTTGTGGGTAAGAGTTCCTCAGTGTAATGTTGCTATGTAGTGGATAGGGAAGGCAAAGACAGATAAATATACCCTCTACTTGGAATGAAAGTTGGTGTAGTGATGTGATAGATGGCTACATTAAAAATTCACTGTTGTTTTCTCACATCCTTTTAATCGGATATTTCACTTCTTTTACAAGGATTAATGTTTGCCAGTCTTTGATTGAGATTTTCTTTATATTTGTGAACCGTAAATGCAATGTCACTTATGTAACCATAATGACTTTTCACTTAAACTAGCAGTCCAGAAGAAAGAGTGTTGTTATTTTCATAAATACGAGAACAAAGAAGAGTATAAAAACCGTGAGACATCTGATTTTAGGCTTGCAGAGAGAAGAACCACTTGTTACAGTGCCTGGCTAGACTGGATACAGGGTAGATGTTTTTTAATGGCTCTTATTTCACCCATTCTGATTGTGTGGATACAGCAAGTAAAGCCAGGATGATTTTATGAATAAAGAATGGCATTAGGATTTAGAAGATGCGGTTTTTCGTTCCTATTTAGTATGCCAAGTTTTATCTACAGCCTTAAGGTTATCAGTTAATCCACACGTGCTTCAGGTTTGCATTTGTTAAAAAGAAAATAGGAAAGAGAAATCCAGTTAGTATTCTTTTACCCGTGCACTGATGGAAACATACACTTGCATTATTCAATAACTCAAGAGCCACGCTCTATCAGCAATACAGAATGAAGTGACCACATTGCAACAGAGAGGGTTGACTCTGTATAAAATTAAACTCAATGCGTTAAAAAATAGGCTTATAACCTGGTGTTTGTACTATGGTAAGACTCACTCGAGTACAATAAGCTTCATCATATGCAATGTAGGATAGTGGATTAAATTTCTTAATTGCTAATAATAAGTAATCCTTGTGTCTCCAGGGTATATAGAAGGTTGAAAAGCAGCCAAACCACTGCATTTTCATTGTGTCAGTCTCCTTGGCAGTTCTCTGTGGAAGCATGCTGATGGGCAGGAGGGAGGTTAGGAAGAGCCTGTGGGTTGGTATGGCATTGCTGTCAGGTTAATAAATTACCTGGGTCCACTGAAAAGGGGGTGCACAGAAGCACATGTTGTATATCCTTCTCTGACACTCCAGCATGGCATTCTTCTGGCTCAGGGAATTCAGTTATTCATTGCTCTCGCCCTCTCTTAATTTAATTTGTGAGCTCGTTTCACAGGAATTTATTCTACTCTTAACGCTTCTACGTAACTTTCCAGAATACTAGAAGTATTATAAAAGCAAGGAGAACAGATCCCTGAGCTTGGACCGTGTTTTCACTTCGCTAAATTTGTGTTTAACCATTCATAGGTTCTCTACAAAACCCATGCTGCTGTTATAAGATAAAACGTGTAGGTTTGAATTTAATTTTTCTAAGAAGCTGGATAATAGACATAGAAGTGATGCATACAGCATGGTTCTGTGTTATATTGCTGTTTTTGAAAGTAAAGCTCAAAGAGCAAGTCTTTTATTCATCTTCACATTTCTTTAATCATTTTTTATCATGCTGTGAAATAAAACATAATGTGTTATATATTTTTCTTAAATCACGTTGCTCTACCCTATTCTTATTTATCTAGTGAACCGAAAGGCCACGGCTGAGCATGTGTACTTTGCTCCCTGCTCTTCAGTTCCAAACTCATTTGGTGGTCAGTTTACTGCCCTTTTCATTTTGCTCATCTTTGTCTTCTCTCGTACTTTGCCATGAAGTGATAGAAGTCCTGGATGCCTGAGATGCAAGGACAAATCTTACCAAATGGTTCTCTTCACTCCACCATGGGTATCATTCTTCTTGGGACCTGAGATGCTTTAGCTCCTTGTAGGCTTCTGCTGTGGTAAAACATGGTTGTTAACAAAACAGTTTGGAAAGGTTGAGAGTTGGCAATAGAGGACTAAGAGCATCTATTAGTAAAGTTGCTGTCATCTTCATCTTATGCTAGCATATCACTTATGTTGTGGCTGGGAAGAGCTGATGTTTGGCTCTTTCTTACCACCAACAACCTGGATGAGATTCCTGTAGGGGAAGGAGAGACATGTCAAAACCGCAGCTTGTCCCCAGCTCGTCTCAGATCTGCCTCACTTTTACATGCTGAATCAGTGGGTTGGGAGGAGAGGGTTAGCACTAACAGCAGTGTCCTTTACACCCAAGTCTCAACAGAGCCCTTTACAGAGCAGAATCGGAAAAGTGCCATCATACAACTTCCCTCATTCATTTTTGCATGGTTTTTGTGGGTCTTTGTAGTTTGGCTACACTCATGTTATGTCCAAGCTTTTCTTTGTATCCCTGAGAGATTATAAATTCCTTTTACCTAAGTGAAAGTTACAACTTTTCACAACCCAGTGTTGTGAAAAGTTGAAGATTTACTGAAGGGTGACAAAGTGCCCTGTTTGTTTTGTTTTAAAAACCACAAGGCAAAAATTGTCAAGTTTGGAAATAAAAGGTTTCTCCTAACTACAGTATGCATGTTGCCTGCAAATCTAATTTGGTGTCTGAAAGGCCTCTTTTTCACCCTTATATAGTAGTAAGGATTCTGCAGGTGGTATTTACGGTAGGGCTGCTCCAGCTTGGGCAGACTGTTCCTCTGTGTACAATTTGCAAGTTCAGTTATTCTTTAATTAGTCATTATCTGCAGGATGAGAAACTAGTCGACCTCATAGCTTCAAATATCATAGCAAAATGAAGACGTGGGGGTTTATTTCCCCCATCCTATATGATAATTCAAACTGTCTCTGCAGTCATGGGACTTGTTCACTTCCTAAAAAAAGCTGAGATTCAAAAGTTTGTGGGTTTGGGAGGAAGATAGACTTTGTTGAGACTCATGATGAAATCACAAGAGTGAGAGACAAACAGGATCTGCTTACTCTCACCATAACTGTGCCATTTCTGAAATGGAAATAAAAAGTAATCCTAGGGGATTTTTTTCTAGCTGTGAGTATAAGCAGCTATGAGATTGAATACATTTGTAGGGTAGGTCTGCTGAATAAGAAAATACTATTTTTACACAGTCAGCTTTCATTCTAGCATTTCATTTTCAGTTCTGCAATGCAGTGTAATCCCTGTTTTATTGGAGTGCAGCATGTCCAACTGAGGCACTGGCTTCATTGCAGTCACTGGTATTTTGACATTGACATCAATAAAAACGGGTTCTCATCCTTGTTACCAATAAGTAGTGTTTGAAAGAGACTCTTTCACTGGCATTAGGTCATTGCAAGCAGGTAGTTTATAAACTTCTGGGAAATATTTTAGATTCTATCAAAGTTCTAATCTGTGTATGCTTAGTAAAGTTATTAAACAGTGTTAAGTTGATATTCAGCGTACAATCAGAAATGCTTGCAAAGCAAAGGTTCCTTTGGGAACAGGGCGCCTTGGACCAAGAACATAAGTTTAGATTTAAAGTGTTTGTTAGCTGGGAACTAGACACAAGCAGTTTCTGCAGGGTATGTAGGTTGTGCAGCCCCAGATGTCTAGCACCCTGATAGTTCTGGCAAGCTGAGAGGACTTCTCAGTATGTTCTTCTGCCTTGGAAAAAGTACATAGGTCCACAGGCAAGGGCAATAAGAAAAAAAAAAAGCAGGGGGAGGGTGAATTTTGATTCTGCTTGGAGGATTTTGTTGTTAATATGTAAGTTAATGAAATGCCCAACCTATTGAATTATTTTCCTAACCATTTATCCAACTTTAAAATGCATGAAAAATTCAATGCCACTAACATAGCAAAAATTATTTAAATGTGCATTCACTGAGTGCATAATAATCTGGAGTGTACAGATAACTTTTCAGTTTGCTGCACTGAGGTTTAGCTGTGCAACTTTGAGCTAAGCTAAAATAATGATGTACGTTTTCCCATTTAATTTTAGATCCTATTTTTCAGTATATGGGTCAGCTCTTTAACTCAGTCCTGCATTAGTCTTGTTGCTCAAAGCAGGTTTAGAACTATGATCAGGTCTTCCACATTTTCATTTCTTTAAAATACTGAGCTGTAAATGAAATGATTATATCTAGAAATACAGACGTGTCCAATGACAATTCTTGTCTTCTTGCAATTTGTGCAACAAAAGTTATATTTACCCTCTGAAACAAATTATTTTTATTAGTGACCCTTCTGCTGATAAATCTCTTTTGTTTTTTAACCTTTCAGGAATTAATAGTTTAGGGAGAAAAGGTGGTTTCTTTCTTCTCATCTTAATCTTGGTTGTAAAGCAGGTTTTGCTATCTCACTTCTCCGTGTATCTTCTCTGCTGTTGTGAGGAACATTTTAGTACAGTAGCTTGTGTCTGCATTTTTGCTTAGGCTTGGGGAAAGCTGCCTTGATTTTGAACTTAAAATAGACTGTGTGAGCCTCTGTGAGCACATCTGAATGAGTGATTCTTCAGTAGCGTACCCCAGAAGCTTAGCTCCCAGTTTGCTACGACCTGGAGCAGATTGATGCTACTCAAATCTAGGCTTTGGTGGTCTCTCAGGCATGCTGTGGTTGGCTCTGCTGCAGTAGTATGAGGGGTCCCTTGCACATTTTTCTTTCCTGGTTTCTAGTCACACATGTGTGTACTAAGATGGTAACACACATCACACATTTTTACATGAAGGTGGGTGTATTTACTTAGACCCCACATACACAGTTTCACGTACTTGCTCACCAAGTATTTGGAATCCACTCAACGAATCATGCTATTATACTCTCCATTTTATGCCTTAAAACTGTGCCTTTATGGAGTAGGGTGGTCTGAGAGGTTTGTCAGTGCGGGTCGCTGGAATGTACCACTGTGGGATACCAGCCCAGGTCTTCTCCACAGGGCACTCTGTATTTAGAGTTTTTGTATTCTTCGTATATGGAAATTCCTTCTGCCCTTGATTTATTTTTGATGCAGGCTTTGTTAATGCACATTTTCTTATTGCAGACAGAATAAAAATGTTAAGTTAAAAGAATGGGTGACTGCCCTTGCACAAAAAGAAACCTATATATATACGTGTATATATATATATTCTGGGTATACATCACCTGGTCTTTAATCTTAAGAGGTGGTATAAAGTGGTGAGTTGTGAGGTAAATGCTACCCTTTTCCCTTCTCTGATTTTAAGAGATATGTGTAGGGTATAAAAGGCAGCTAGTGTAAGCTTTTGGCTATTGAAAAATAATTCCATGCAGATCTTACAGTAGACACTCTTCATTGTGCTTGTCAATTGTTTCACAGCTTTACACATATTTTAAATGAGATAGCTGGACTATGCTGCTTTAGCATTTAAATGAAGCCAAATTAGTATTCTGTCAGCAAGCAGAAGGGGTTTTTATACTAGGAAGGTGTAGGAGGGAGATGGATAATGACGGATGAAACTTGCTGATACAAACACATGCCATATTTTCTTAAAAATATGAAATTCTGAACCACTGAAGCTTGTAAATTGCTAAAGCTGACCCTAGATGATGTTAACATATATGCCAATTCCTAGGGGCTTATGAAATTTATTAGCAAAATGATACGATGTTATCATACATGACTAAATTTTGGTATTTTTTGGTATTTCTTGTATCATGATACAGTAATAATTTTTGGTTTAGACAATAAGAAAATGTATCCTAGTGAAAAGATTTAACCAGATTTTAAATAGCTAAAAATTGGATGCAGAATTTAAAAAAAAAAATCCCTAGCAGGAGCCCATGTTCACAAAATCAGCTCATTCTTCAAAATATTGTTGAATAGCCAGCCATTCTGAAAATGCTTCCTGTTGGTAAAACACTGAGTTTTCTGTATGTTTTATCTCAATAAAGAATTAATCAATCATAGTATGCACGGTAGTATACTAAGTCATCCTAGGTCACTGCTGATGAGAGGAGATGGTTGCTGTGCTCCTAGCAGCACCACCATTTGTACAGAAGACTGCACCAGACCATGAAAGAATAGAAATATATGTGGGTGTTTGTTCTCTTCGTTTCAACGGTATCCTAGAGGTGCAAAGTAAGGACAGAGATTGCTGAAGAATGAGGTGGGCTTTTTCTGCAGCCTTGAGTGGTTATCTCATAAATAATGAATATAACAGACATTAAACATACATTAAAAGTGTTTAGTACATTGTTATTTTACTACTTATGGAGGAGAACAGAGACCATTAAATCAAATCTGATTTCATTATTAATCCAACTGCCTTTTTTCCATTTTTCCCTGGGCTTTTTGCCTTATTCATTGGTCAGCAGTTTTTGATCATTCTTTTGCTGTCATTTCTCCTTGTCACCTCTGCAGTGGTTGGCTGGATGAGGTGGCAGTATGGTTGCAAGTGCAGATTAAACTGGTAAATTGAGGAGTGGGTAATGGGTGGTAAAGAAATAAAGGGACCCATAGCAAAGCTGCAATAGAAAAGGAATTTGGGGTCTGTCGAGCTGAAAATAAGAAGTGAAGAGAGAGGGAGAAGGTTGACAGAGGAGAAAGAAGGAAGTTGAATTTACAGAGAAAATAGGAAAGTTATCCAAACTCTGGTTATGACAAATGCCTTGTGATGTCACCTACTGATATCCTTCAAATAGTTGCCTTTCAATTTTGTTGTAAAATGTTAATCCTTCCATTAGCTGTTTCTTATCTGATTACTCTAATGACCCATTTTCTGGTCTTCCTATTCTTCTCGTAAAATTTCTGTCACTCATTTTCTCTCTTGTAGGTTCCAAATTCCCATTTTGCCTTTTTATTTCAGGAGCTTGAGTTGGTTGTAAATGCGGTTAAGAAGCAGATTAACAAAATTGAACATTTTCATTTTAAGTTCTCAACAGATATAATTCCTTGTATAGTTTACACTTAGTTGTGGCTCACAGTGTTTCCTTTTAATTTGCCACCTTTTAATTTACTATTTGCACATGGTGTTTTGTCATTTATTTGCTTTCTCTGAGCATGATTATGGAGGCGTCCTGGCCTGTACAAGACCTTCCCATTCTTCCCATTAATCTGCAAAATGAATGTTATATATGTAGTTCTGTAGTAATGTTCTATAATTCTAGCTGTGTCTGAAGGTCTTCATTGATGCCTGTGTGTGCCAGAGATGAAGCATGGAGCAATGCATTCAGCATAACTCTGTGCAGCATTTTTTGCAGCAGTGGAGCTGTGAGAGAGCTGGGAAGCAGCTGGAAGCAGGAAGGGCATGCTGGAGTGGTGGTGGGAAAATTGGTGCATTGAAGCATTCCAGTGTGCTTCAAACTGCTCCATCCCACAGCCTACCAGCATCTCGGTTTTGAACTGGAGCTTCTGTGAGTCCCCAGAAAGCTCTGCCAGCAGAGAGCTGTTGTCGGGAACACATCTTGAAATTTCACAGTGCTGGTGAGTGCAGTGTGCTCTGCTTCCTCTGTTTTCCAAACTGAAGTATGGATTTTCATATCCTGAGCCAGTATATACAGTGTTTTCACCCAGAGGGTGGTTTAACACAGGAACAGGCTTCCCAGGGAAGTGGTCACAGCACTAAGCCTGATAGAGTTCAAGAAGCATTTGGACAATGCTCTCAGGGTCTCGTGTGCAGGGCCAGGAGTTGGACTCGGTGATCCTAATGGGTCCCTTTCAACTCAGCAGATTCTATGATTTTAAAATGTTTTGTTAACTTTAAGTATAATTCTAAATCTTCAAGGGTGAAGAATCTGGAGAATTTTTCCCAGTCCATCCATGCTACACTTTGATGGGAAAAACCTGGCTGCACCACTCCTGTCCTGGTTCTGCCCTCTGGGCTCATAGCCAGGGAGGGCATCCGGTTCCCAGGGGCTCAGTGGGAACAGCAGCGCTTGGTACATTCCTTGCAGTCGGTGCTCATTCACAAGGGATAACTGGACCAAAATTAGGGTGAAGGACAGAATGGGTTCCTGAAAATTAAGAAATTTTGTTTGTCATACAGAAACATAAAATTTCAAAAGCATATTTTAAATTTAACACAGTCATTTGCTTACAGTTCTGTTCAGAAATGTGGTTTACTCGTGCGGTTCAGTATCTGTGAGAAATCTGAGAAGAAAATAGGGACACACAACATGAATGAAAAATACTTTATGATTCAGAGGTTCATATTACAACAGAAACAAGTAAGTTTAAATGTCAGGATTCTTAAAATGGGAAAAGGCTTATACTTTTCTGGATCCAGATCTGGATCGGAAATACAGGAAGAATTAAAAAACCTGTAAAAATGAGTTGTGTACTTGAATAGTAGAGTTTCTGAAACTATACTTAATTAACAGTGACTAAATTTAGGCTTACCTACTAATTTGAAGAGCTAAAATTGTTACTTAATTCTCTAGTACAACTCAGAAATACATTTTAAGTCTAAGTAAGTCATGTGAAGATACACCCCGTATTAGAACATAGCAAATATGTAAGTTATATTATCATCTAATTGTCCATAATAAGAGGGTTTTTTCTCTTTGCTTGTTATTCATGTGAATCTACTCTTCTGATTCATTATTAATCACAGTTAATGTGGTGATTTTGCGTAAAGTGTTCATGACAGGAAATTCTTATGTTATAGTGAGTTAACGTGATCTGTACTGTAGTGCACGTTTGTGACAAGATGATATAGAAACTTACTTGGCTTCACCATAATGCCTCTGGCTATTATACCTAATACTATAAATTAAGAGATACAAATGTACATATAAACTAATGTCTTTTTTGCTCTAGCAAAACTTGTCATCCCAAACAAACGTGCATTTTCATGGCATTATTTCTGATCTGAGAGGTAATTATTTAATGTTATAGTAACATTTGTAAAGAAGGATTAAAATAATGTGTCAGCTTTGTAATACATAAATGGGCTGAATCAGTTATATAAGGTTTAATTGAAGAAATGTGAAAGCAATTTACTTTGAAAGTACAGATCACATGAGAGAATATAATGAGCTCTGAGTATATCACTGAACAACAGTACAGGGGGGAATAATCTAGGCAGGAGGAGTAGAGCTACTGGATATTTGATTGAACATCAGTCAACAGCAGAACACAAAAAACAGACAGTGATATATGAATGTTGTACATGGTAGCAAGAAGAGTGTGTATAAAAACTTGTTCCTAGTGTGGTTCCCTTTATGTTTCAGCTGGGGTAATATGCTTATACATTGGATTCTTTATGTCCTCTTAAAAGAAATTACGAGTAGAAAACAAATTTCTACTCTTGGTAGAAGAGTTTTGCAAAATTACATGTATGTTGTATTAAATGATTTGCAAAAGATACTAAAACTTCATAATGATGATAATTGATTTTCATAAATCAATGAAGGCAGAATAGGGGATAGACAAGTGACAATTAGGTTAAGCATTAACAGAAAACATAATTCAAGATTCAGAGTGGTTAATCATTGGGCTAAGGATATTCATAATCATAGAATCATTTTGTTAGGAGAAGAACTCCAAGGTGATTGAGTCCAACTGTTACATTAGCACTGCCAAGGTTAAGCTGGCACTGCCGAGATGTTTGCTAAATTACAATATTTAGAGTTAATAAAAAGGCACAACTGCAGATTGGGGAGATTTGTGACAACATTCAGAGTGCTTTGGGAATCCTTGTAGATGTGATTTAGGGCCTCTGACTTCTTGCAACATGGGACTGCTGTCCTGCAGTTAGCTGAACCCACAGGTCTGCTAAGTCATTTTGGTTTCATGCGGGTCCAAAAATCCCATCATGTAACACTTTGCAAAATAAGGATTTGCTGGTGTTACTGCTGCTGATGGGAAAAGTGGGAAATGGGATCCTTGGAACTGTCTTTCCTTCTTCTGACTTCATTGTATGGGTTGGATGGGCTTAAGGTAAAGAACAAGAAAAGCAAAACTTGAGCCGTGGAGATGAGGTTTATCCTCCCTTTGAAGAAAACCTTCCTTTTTCAGGAACTTTTGATGAGGCTCTAGAAAAAAAGGAGAAAGAATGAGGTGAAGAAAACGTGCTGCCCTACCTCGTAGGAGGAATCAGTCCTGTGCAGCCCTTCTCACTGAGAAAATTCGAGTAGAATTTATAGCAAGAAAGCCTTTCCCAAGACACCACATTGACTACTGGGTTTTGCCAGAATGCTTCATTAATAATAAATCTGCCCAAACTGTAAAATTCAAAAAGATACACACATCTATATTCTTTTTAATTTATAAAATAAGTTTATGGACAAGACGTTTGAGATGACCAAAGTTTTGCTGGTTTTCACTGTTAATGTGAAGTTCAGTTTATCTTTTTTTTAACTATAGTACAGAATCAGCCTCCTGTTTGGAGAGCTCTTCAGTACAGCTTGCTTTGTTCTAATTTGGTTATGTACAAAAATGTTTCTTCCTTAAGCCAGACTAATGTTGAATGTTTAATGAAGGAAGCTGCATAAGATGATGTGTATGATCTGAATGGCCTTGCGGTTTCAATTTATCTCAAATCATGCACACAGTAATCTTTTCTGTTGGAATTTGTCGTGTTTCTCAGAGCCACATGGGAAGAACTTACTTGAGCTATTGATGGATGAATATTTTTGCCACTTTATTTGTATCCTTTTGTAACCCCACTTTTTGATAGTGCTCCTTCCTTCTCTTACCTCAAGGCATAAAAGAAAAAGATATTTTGAGAAATGCTTTTGCTGTCCCCTTGCTGCCCCTGGCAGAGTTAATCCAACCATCCTGCTGTGCTTATAGAGCCTGTTCTTTCCCACCCACAGTGCTTCCTCCTCACAGATTAAGAGTCAAAGTACAGGATGATGCTGTCTCTGCCTGTGATGTATGATTCTGCTCTGCCATGGTGCCCATTGCCTTTTTTTAAGATAGTAGTAGCATTGATACTATTGTGACAACATTAAGGATATAAGCAAAGTGAGGATATAAGGGAGAACTAATAGCTTTTGTGAAGCTGTATCATGTGTTTGGAAAATGTATAAAATTTGGGGTTCAGAATCTGACAAGCAACATCACAATCCAAACTGAATGTAATTAGTCAAAATTTTTGTTAATTTATTTAAAGTATGCTGATCAATCAAACTACCTGAAAGAAATTGCTTACTATAGCTGGAGTTGAGATGAATTAGCAGCTTTTATATATATGTAACAACTTCTTCTGTTTGATATTAAAGGGTGAGATTGATGAAGGTGTGGAGGGATATGAAACCTGGAGAGAGGGGCTGTTATTTAATTAAGTAGTAGTTTAATGAGCAAAGGTTACAAACCAGGATAGTATAAAACAACTGCAAAAAAATTATGAAGGATTATTTTATTTATTATTTTTATGCTAAGGTGGCGTGTCACACCGTAACCTATACTGAGGCTATGTGTCATTCAAAGTTTATTCTTTTAAGGCATGTCCTTGCTGAAGGAAAAGTGATTAAATTGATCACCTGGCTGTTGCTACAATGCAGGTAGAGCCATAATTGAGGATATTATTTACATCATGTCATATGTGTAGGTGCATATTTCCTGTAAATTAATGAAATTAAGATCTTGATAGTGGTGACATCCCTGGACAGCATAACATGTGGTACCTGAAAACAGTTAGTGCTGCCTATTACCAGCACATCACAAAATGTGTTTTTCTTCCTCCAGTGTGTCAAATGCTGTCAAAGACAGTGGCATGGCCAAGGATAAGCAGCCACTTTGCAATAGGGTGAATCCACACTGGTTACTTGTAAGACAAGAAAAGTTACGATAAGAAAAACATTTTTCATTTAATGGTTATCTTTTCTCTGACAGGTTTATTCCAGTCCTCAAGGAGAAAATGGCAGACACCTGACAGACAAACTAGAAAACTAGATTTAGTAGCTGCTGAGTACTGAAAAGTATAGACTCATAGACCATGATTTCTGTTCAAATGTTTGCTTTAGGTTTCTTTACAGATTTTTTTTTTTTTATGCTAGCTGCCCCTTTCTTATGGGTGGTCTGGTGTGAAAGAAGCTGCAGATTCACTGTGGTGGATGCATCTCATATATAGCTTTCAGCACTGTAAGCCCAAGCAGCTGCTGAAAATGAAATTTATGCCCCTTCCTCTTTCCCCGTCCCTGGTTGTACTTTCCCACCCATTTACTTGTGCCAGTGTTAGCATTTCTGTGGTCAAGGAAGAAAGGAGATGAGGAGCTGGCCATACAGAGAGCTGCTCCCTGCCCCCCCACCCCCATTGGTTTTTAAGGTGGGTGGGATCCCTGGAGTGAGATTCCTGGGAGGTTGTTCTGCTGCAGCTGCTCCTGCTCTGCAGCCCAGCACCCCTCCTGTTGGACCAAGCCCTGGTATTGCTTTCTGCAGGTCTTTCTTCTAAGGAAGCAGTTCCATGCAGTTTTCATGAGACTTACAGGACAATTCACCTGTATTTTGGCAGTGAATTGAGATGGATTGTGGCCTTATCATCATGCTGTTAGTTCATACTAGTGGGTTATTGACATTACCAGTGATGATTCTTGTATCAAAGTCTACAAACATTTTTCAGATTTTTATCTTTACAATATTTTTACAACTCTTCCCATTAAAAATTGGATAACTATTTGTGTTAGCAGTAGAACAATAATGCATTATCAGGTTTGTAACTCTGGGATACATACTGCTTTCAGGGATAAGTGGATTTTGGATTGCTGTATGTGATGTCCCGTATGAACTGCTCCATAGCATGCTGGAGCATGTCCAGAGAAGGGGAGCTGCTGAAGGATCTGAAGCACAAGTCTGATGTGGGGCAGCTGAGGGAATTGGGATTTTTTAGGCTGGAGTAAAGGAGGCTTAGGGAGACCTCCTTTCTCTCTACAACTACTTGAAAGGAGGTTGTAGCCAGGTGGGGGTTGATCTCTTCTCCCAAGTTACAAGAGACAGGATGAGAGGAAATGGTCTCAAGTTATGCCAGGGGATGTTTAGTTTGGATATTAGGAAAAAGTCTTCACCAGAAGGGTCGTCAAGCATTCAAACAGGTTGCCCAGGGAAGTGATGGAGTCACACCTCCTGGAAGTATTTAAAAGATGTGTAGATGTGGCACTTAGGGTCTAGTTTTAGTTTTATGGTTGGATTTAGTGAACTTAAGGGTGTTTTCCAACCTGAATGATTTCTGTGATTCCTGTGATAGCACAGCCTGGATGAAGCCATAGGTAGCCTCTGTGCATAGATCTAGCTTGAACTAGATATTCAAGAGTAGAACCAATGCTTTTAATGTGAATGTTTTACAACACAGAAAAGTAGTTTTACTAAAGTGAAATAACTGTGGTGCAAAAGTAATTAGGTCTTCATGCATATGTATATGGTAACTTACTCTAAGAAAATAAACGTGTTCTGAATAGCATTTCTTAACAATATTTGTTCTGGTCCTCAGTCCAGATGCTTCTGTCCAGTGTTTGGCTTTTCTTTCTGTATGTTGAAGACAGTCTTTCTGCAGTCATTATATATCTAAAAGATGTTGATAATTAAAAAAAACTAAATCAAGAGGGACTTTCATTAAATTCTAGTATTCTAAGAATACTACCACAATCTACCACAATTTAGGTTTTCCACTATTTTTACTGCAGTTTTTGTCAGACTATATATTTGCATGATACAGAAGTAAACCATTTACTTTCAATTCTAATATATTAATGTTTTTATAAGTAGCTGATACTATTCCCATATTACAGAGCTTACCTGGTCATGACAGCGTTGGTTGTAACTGTGAGCTAGAGTAATTTGCGTTTTTATTTCAAGCACTGAATGGCTGTTAGCTTCTTCTGATACTTTGAAAACATTCATTACTGTATGTTAGTAGAAGGCTTTTTAAAAAAAAAAAGAAGCTATTTGTTTAGTAGACAAAAGTCCCATTCTTTAAAAGGGCTTGAATGTTTGTGTTTTTTTTCCTTTTGCTTGGAAATAAGTCTGTGATGAAATTGAATCAAAATCAGAAAAAAGGATCAATTTTAGAGCTGTTAAAATTTTCTATGGAGATTTGTATTTTATCTCTTATTTGTCATTACACAAGCTGTATTTCATGCTTGTGTACAGATTAATATGCTTTGCTGATAATTGCCTATTAAAAGTAGATAAATAAATTATTAGCTCATTACAAAATGTGTTGTAGTAGCAGTAATTCTAATTATAATTTATCTGCTATGTAGATAGTCCTGCAAAATAGTGTGGGATAACATATGGGTATGGCAATTGCTCTCTCATAGTACTGTGTGATTAATGTGGAAGACCTTAAGGAGTAATACTCCTGGTCTCTGTGACCACACATTCTCCAAATCTGATCTGAACCAGTAACTGGACCTGTCGTTAGCTCAACACACAAATGGAATTGCAAGTCCCCAGTGAAAGGAACAGTCTGTCCTCTAGAACTCAACTTAGGAATTTATTCCACCTTTCGAATTGTCCAATTTTTTTTCTACTTACTGTTTATGAAAACAGAAGGAATGTTTTCAGTTTATGTACAGATCTGCTTAATGCTTGCTGTTTTTCACATAAACAGTATTTTTAGCATTGTCTTTTAGAATAATGTAGTCATTATTGTGACAATCTTGGTGTTTGTATGTATAATAGATCTTTAAGGTTTCTGATTTATGTAGTTTTGAGCCTAATGTGATAAAAATGCACATATGTGATGTTTGTCATTACATCCGAGGCTTGTAAAATGGTTGAACTCTGATTTATTTTTAAGATAATTTAATAATTAATCAGAGATTTAACTTCTTAATTAAAAAAAATTGTTTTTAAAAAACGGTTCAACATGTAGCCTGAGACACATCCTTAGGAGGCAAAGTGACCAGCTCTGAGTTTTGGCCAGGTCTTGTTTAATTTAATTTTCCTAATTTTTATTAATGAAATATTAAATTGATATTTTTCCACTGAGATATTAATGATTATTGATTAAAAGCACAAAATTACAGTTATTTTTTCTATCTGTAGTGGAGCCAAAAGTACTAGCACCTGATATTTTCAGTCAGCCAATTATTAACCTAATGAAAATTGGGAAAACACTTTAATGACAAAAAAGGCGTGATAGTGCCAAAGTCTGTCCTGAGATCTTCTGCAAAAAATAATGAATTCTCACCTACCTCAGTCTGACCTGGGGTGGCAATGGCTGAGCAGCATTGAAATGCCACTTTACTTGGAGCCTTTGCTTTCTCAGCACCCCGAAATGTAAATCTGCATCTAAATTAATTACTTGAGTAGCGGGGTCCAAACAAACATCCATTCCTCATGATAATACATAGAAATGGGAATTACGAGACTACCATCTGCTTTTGTGAAATGCTGTCACCAAGACAACTGACATCTGTTTCCAGTTGGGTAATTAATTCCAGAGGATTGTGATGCATGTTTCATACCTTTATGAGATGAGATCATTATATGAAATAATGTATCTCATAAATCTCCTCATAGGTACAATAAACAATTGCTTTCCCTGCAGTTGTGGACAACAGAGAAGTTGCGGCAAGCCTCTTGGCCTTCAGGATGCTTTGGAGTTTCCCACGTGATGAGAAAGAGCCTAAAGTATCCCTGTGTGAAAAATGCAGTAGAAGTTTAGTATGATTTCACTAGATTTGACTGTGTCTGGTATTGATAAGCCACTGGGCATTCAGTATCAGAAATCATAGAATGGTTTGGATTGGAAGGGACCTTAAAGATTATCAAGTTCCAACTCCCCTGCCATGGGCAGGGACATCTTCCACTAGACCAGGTTGCTCAAAGCCCTACCCAGCTTGGCCTTGAACACTTTCAGGGATGCAGCATTCATTCTCTGGGTTTCAGTGCCTCACCACTCTCACTGTAAAGAATTTGTTCTTAATAGCTAATCTAAACCTGCCCTCTTTCAGTCTGAGTATCACAGCTGACTCAGTTGTATTTCGTTTTCAAATTATGTCAAGCATTACACTGTGTAGTCTTGTATGTATGTATGTGGGATATAGGTTTTTTTCCTTTTTTGTTTGTTTCATGGGTTTTGTTTGTATGTTTGTTTTAAATGTTGACACTGTGTTAGTGTTCTAGCAGTTCTATGGATAGGATTTGTAAAATTTTGTACAGTTCTCACTGAGAATTTATACAGCAAGTGTGTTTACTCCTTTTTCATATTTTCAGTTAAACCTGTCATGTGATCAGGTGAGTTGTACTGGTTAGTCTGAGCTGAACTCCTGGGTATTCTGGGCATTCCATATTTTCAGATTAGTTCTGGGGGGCAGCATTGTGGCAGGAAAGGGGTAGTAATCAAATATATCCTTCACCCGCAATTCAAGATACCTTGGAGTTTATTTCGATATGACCAGCAGTAAAATGGTTAATAAATAATAATTTATCAAGTGTTTTGAGCCATTTATTTGCAGAAATAGGAAGATCTCACTTTGTTGGCTTGCATTTACCATTTTTTTCTCAAATTCTGAAGTGTCTGATACTGCTACCAGAGAATCACTAGTACTCTTCTTATCACTCTCTAGTTTTGTAGCTTGTTTCCAGTGTTTGATTGCTCTTACACACTTAGTCCAGACCACTAATTTTAGTAACTTTTCAGATTATTCTAAAAGAAAGGGAATTGATATCTTGAATTTCTGTAGTCTTTATAATACAGCTATAAAAAAGTAGAATAATTATAACAATACAGTATCAGTTGGATATTATTATTCAATTAGAAGAAAAAATCCAGCAGAAGAATGTTGCAGAAATAATACTCATTTTAGGTGGAATAACTTGTTAATTCCAGCATCTACACGTACACAGTCATCAGGGAGTTATTGGGCTACATGTGTTTTTTGAAACATCTGTCAACTAAGCCAAAAATCTGAATGCAAAGTGTTACATTGGTTATATTTGTGGATTTCTTATATTTCCTAGTGGAATTTCATTTTGTATGCTAATCATTGCACAGTATGGAGGTAAAGGTAAGATTAAATTTGTGTGCATGTATCAGTTCTTTGGACAAATAACTTGCTCTGGTCTCCTTTAATCGTATTACAACATCAAATATAATCAAATGTATGAGATGGAGGTGTATCATTTTTGTCTGCTGTCGATGTGGAAAGAAGCATGTCATGTACATGTTTTTTTTTCCTATGTCCCAGTAATGAGATAAGAGCCTGTGGAGGGCCTTAAGCTACTCTCATGACATGTTCCTGATTCTTACAGCAACACTTCGAAACTCATTTCTTTGTTATAAGCTGCAATGCACTTGACAAAATGCTTCACTGCATAGCACGTAGGTGCATTGTGTGGACTGTCCCTTTTCAGTATTAGTTCAGTCTTACTGTGTTCACTGTTACCTGGCATGTAGAAATTATTCACAGGAAGCTAACTTGTGGGCTAAGCAAGACTTCTAATGGTTACCTGATACACAGCATTAACATATTTCTAAGATACTGCTTTGGGCAGCTGTACCATTCCATGCTGTTGACCTAAATGTGTGATAC
This sequence comes from Calyptomena viridis, assembly GCA_013390005.1. Lineage (NCBI taxonomy): Eukaryota > Metazoa > Chordata > Aves > Passeriformes > Eurylaimidae > Calyptomena > Calyptomena viridis. Next base: position 64,361 of record WEIV01022681.1, on the reverse strand, counting down.
TTGACATTTTTGATAAATACTGTCAAGGATAATCAATCACCGGACAAGTTTACAGAGTTTCAGGATGTTTGTTAAACCCTCATAACTCAAACATAGAAGTGTTTCAGAAAACAGTATTTTACATTTGTAGGTTGGGTAACAGGTTTTACAGGGAGTCCTTTCCAGAGAAATACAGCTATCTTCGGTTAACAGGGTATGTGCTTCAGATGAAACCGGGATGCAGCTGGCTGTTGACTGAAGACCATATGTTTCTGTGGGTTACATCATTAAACCCCTCCCACTTCAGATTTGAGATGACCACCATTATAATGGAAAAACGAAAGGTGTAATAAGCTTAGCAGTGCATATGGTGTTTAAAGATCTGTATTACTTTCCAACTGAGCACGGTTTTTTAAATAATTTAGCCATTTAGACCCGTCTGCTGATCTCTTATGTGTATAGTCTCTCAAGACTCATGTCCTTTTCTCTCCTGTTGTTCAACAGCTCTGTGAAGTCAAAGAGAATTGCTTCATGTGGTTTGATATAGCTAATAAGGCGGAGTGCTGAGGACCTTGAAACAAAGAACTGTAGCTTGGCTTAAAAATCTCTGGATAAATGATTTTGTTGATGGGGAAGCATTATGAAAGAAGCAAGTTCACTGAAGTGCACTTAAAGCAGCTGTGGTTAATTCACGTGTTTCATATAGTTAAATACAGAGATAAACTGTGCACCCTTCTGTTAACACTCAGTGTAAACTGAATACGTAACTAAGTCTCTTGCATGCCTCAGGCATTTCTGTGTGTGCTGCATTTTCTCAGCTTCACTCATGCTTCTCTAGATTTAGACCGAAAGGGTAGCACATAGCAGGGTGGTTTATGGGACTCTGCAGTTTGGGTCTGCTGCTGAGCTGCAGGGTCTGCAACACCCCAGTAAGCTGCCTCTTGGAGGAAGGCCTCTATCTGCTTCATGTCATAGCCCATCACTTTGTAGATGCAGGCAAACAAGATGTTATTGATGTCCAACAGTATCAAACAGCACAGAGCCATCTAAAAGAGGAAGCATGGACCAATCGTGTGCCCATGGATAGACAGGATGATGAATGGATAGGGATGCATACCAGAATAATGACAATGTGTCGCTGTACCATATTTTGAGATACTGGATCTAAGAGATGTAGTAGGGGAGTTGCTGGGATTTGGGTTTTGTGTGTTTTCATGAATGGTAGCTCTTACTGCTACCGCTTAAGCTGAGGTAGTTGTTCACTTAAGATACAGCATTTGCAGGTTTTTTTGGGGACTATTACTTTTTCTAGGTTGAGCGAGAACTTCCTTTCGACTGAAGGGTGTTGACATACAGTGGTCCTAAATATAGTGGGAAGTACTGTTTTCTGAGAGGGAATGGAGGCAGCTCTGGTGTATGAAAATGTATATACAGTCTGGAAGAGTTATGTAAGGACACTGCTGTTTTCAGAGCAGAGGCTTGCTGCTACAATTTGGGCTGCTTTACACTCTTTACACTACAGCTATTGTAGCCATTAAAGAATAGCACTGAAATATGGGGGTTTTGCCACTAATTTGTAAAGTTTCCAACTCACTGCTTCTCTTCTCCCTGTTTTCATGAGAGCAGTGATGGTTTTGTATACACATAAGGAGTAGTTGCAGTAAATTTGGAACAACTTTTTTCAGTAGCATTCGTGGAGTTTGGACAAGCACGAGGTATTTGAACACAACCACTGATGGACATGTTTGTGTGCAACAGAGATTTTTTTCATTGAGTGTGATAAAATTAATAGAACTTCATGACGAAGTTTGTCCATCTTCTGTTTCTTACACAAGAATGATACTACGCGATAATGCAAACTGTATGTGTTATTTGGAGATTACCTGTGAAAGACATGCTGAATAGATATAAAAGTGATAACATTCATTGTATGATTTCTTTTTTCCCTTCTTGCCCCCTCTAAGCATTCCTCACTGTCTTCCTCATACGTCCAATGAATAAATTTAATCCTCATCACTCATTGTTTGCCTGCACTTCCACATATCCTTCTCTGGTCTCCTTGTCCCCTTCCCTTTTTAGTCTTCCTGTTCTGCTGCCTTGTCTTTGTTTCATTTTTGTTTCCTCTTTACTCTTTTTCGAGTCTACTTTTTTCAGTTTCCCACATCTGTACCTGCTCTAGTTTCTTCCTTCATTTTACAGAGATTTTTCCTCTGTTTGATCTCACCTCTCATTTTCTCTGCCAGTTGTTTGCCTCACACTGCTCTGTCTGCTCAGCCTGTCTAGAGGACTAACTTGTTAAAAGGTTTAAATAGAAAGTGGCTTCACTCTGAACGGATCTTCATTTATTAATGATTGTCATGTATTCTTTTAATGTGGTATTTTTTTGTATTATTTCAGGTCTTAAAAATTAGCTTGATTGGCCACCGGAAGCGTGTCCTTGCATCTTTGGGAGATAGGCTTCACGAAGATCCTCCTCAGAAACCACCTCGGTCAATAACCCTCAGGGTAAGTCCCTATGAAAATTTGTTTGCGTTTCTCGACAAGCCAGCAAACGTTTCATAACATTCACATGAAAACAATGGCTGCTTTTAGCGGGGTTCAGCTTGCCTCACTTCAGAGGTGTACAGTGTGGACATCTTGGGCTGACCTGCTCAATCACACCTCCCCATATAGCCAGCAGAGATAAACTGACATTTTTACAGGGTGATTCATCTGACCTGTTTCAGATGTCTGCCTTAGGATGAGATAAGTAGCATTTTAGAAGTACCAGCTTATCTTTGCTCAAGAAACTAGCTCAGAACCAGGTGTGTACAAGCTGCACATCTACATTCGCCCACAGGAATCCCAGCCAGCTGATCAATACTGCAGAAGGAGAGTTACCATTTTCCTTTCATGTTTTTGAATGCTTGCACTTTCTTTTCTTTAGGCTTTCTTTAAGGAGAACCTCTTGAAATTGTTGAGATATAAATGCCTTTAAGATGCTTCTGTATATCAAAAGTTTCATCATGTTTTTGATTTTCATTTGTATTTCCTCTTTCCCAATCCTTGTTGCAATGTCCCTGGGGTTTTTCCAGACCACATTTAATCTCCTCTCATTATAACACCTTCTCTCAGTTTCTCCATTCCAATGCCTTTGCTTACTTGCTGCCTGCTGCTCTTACTGAGTTGTATTCTGTTTTCCTGGTGTAAAGAGAAATACAGAAAGACAGAATGAGGGTTTATTTCTAAGCGCAGTTAAAATTTCTGTGACAAGCCTGTTTTCACCCTGGTCATTCTCAGATACAGACATTTTAGATACCACCCCTTAATTCAACCTATTCCTAGTGCCATATTGAAAAAGATCTGACAAGTCTATAATGTGAAGCACATTGCACAAACGTGTGGATGTTTTTATTGTATTTTATTTTTTATGTGTTATGCGAATGATTCCTGGTGTATGATAGGTATTAAAACACTCCAAGGAAAGAGGAATAGATTGAAAGGCACAGTTTTTGCTCAATGCCTTCAGTACTCTGGACTGGAGAATTAATTCCCCTTCAGCTGGTGGGACAGTTTCCACAGTCCACATTGTTGTTCAGGACTGTATATTCTCAGTTAAGACTGAAGAAAACTGGATGTCCTCCATCTGTGGTCGAAATGATAAAAAGTAGTCTACTGCTCCACAGCTAGAACTACTGATGAGGGCCGATGCTAAAGGTCATTTATCACCTCTTGGTATTGGCATCTTCACAGAGAATCTTAAAGAGGAGGATGTGCTTTTGGAATAAAGTTTTTTTTTCCCATCGACTGCTTCTATGCCATTTCATGCAAAACAAAGACATAGCGTTTGGTTTGTAGTCTGCAATAATTTGTAGCTTGAAAATTTGTTAAATAAACTGTCTGCTGCTGTGAGAAGATTGATTTGTTTAGAATCATAGAATGGTTTGGATTAGAAGGGACCTTAAAGATCATCTAGTTTCAACCATCTTTACTGTGGGCAGGAACACTTTCCACTAGATCAGGCTGCTCTAGTTCAGTAGAAAAGGTGGTTTGTGTACTTTTAAGGTCCCAAGCTCAACCTAAGCAATGCTAATGCTTCATCTTTTTTGACTGTTTTTGTATTAGCCTTTAAAATATTTCAGAGGAAAAGGTTAAATATTGAGGAAAAGCAAAAAACATTAAAAAATATCCACAAAATATATTATTCCCACAATAACTGTGTACTAAGGAAAAGTTACTTTGATTTCAAGGTCATATGCTCAAAAGTATAGTAATTAATGGATCTCAGGTTACCTGCGTAATCTGTCTTTCCTTCCTTGAATGCATGATAATCTTTAATTACGGGACTAGTTTCCATTTTACTCATGGAAACCCATCCTCACCTGGTCAGCAGTGGAGGTTGGAATTTAAACTAAGGGCCAACAATTCAGGTGGAAAATTTGGAGAAGTGTTATAATAGTAATGATAGTTTAACAGAAGAATTAATTCACTAGATTAGGAACTGGTTGGGCAAACATCTGTGGGACATGAGATATGCCCAGGAAGCTTGGGGAAGGATCTCTTAAGCTTCCTTTCCACCCTGACCTTTGTGATTCCAGGTTTACATGACCGACAAGACTGAGAGGTGGGGATGAACCAGATTTTGACAGGGAAATATATGATCACGCATCCATGCAGGTCATATATCCTTTCATTCACGGTCAGGTAGAAACATGATATGAAGACCTATTTACTAACAGTAGGATAGTACTGAGGCCATGGTAACATCTGCAAGGGTGTCTGTCCATGCCTGGTCTGCAGGTTTGCTAAGGAGATGAGAACATGGGTGTGGAGTGAGGATGAGGAATGAAGGAGAAATGAGAGAGAGGCTCACAATTAAAGGAATAGCTGTACCTATGAAAATACAGATTTACACCTGCTTTTGCCACGGAAGCCTTTGATAATGCTTGGTAAGTTATTTAGGTAATTGCCTCATAAACAGTCACTAATTGTATGTTACTGACATTCTGCATATTTGATGAGAGTCTGGAGTCCGATTCATACTAGTGCTGAGCACATAGTGCTGCAAATTAGATCAACAGAACAGTGGAGTTTGGAATACAAGCACTTGGAAAATCAGGCAATAGATGTTCTAATTGGTAGTCCAAGGTGACTGATACTTTTTAAACTTTGTCTGTGTGCCTCAGGTCACTCACAGTAAAACGGTGATTATAAAATGCCAGAAGTCATAGGGCGTGGTGAATATTAATTGATTGACATTTGTAAAGCACATGCAAGCACCATGACTATGAAGATATTAATCATCTTCAGAGCAGGATTTGAGTTTAAGGCCACAAAATGAGGTGAGAATACAATACTGACTAAATGATAACTAACGATAGGACGGTGCTGAGTATATGACAACATGCTGCACAGTTGAGGATCCATCTGTGCTTTGAGAAAATAGCGTATCATGCAATTGCATACTGTTCCATAATGCAGAGGCATGATAATTCTTTTATTTCTTGACTTGTTATTTCTTGTCTGCATTGCCTTGCCAGCAATCTTCCAATGTAGGTCTCAGAGTGAATTTCCTCTTTATATGCGATTTGATAAAATATGAAAAGCTCAATGAGAGCTGGAATCTATGTGTTCATTGCACAGTCATCTGTCACTTTGATGCACTGATGGCCCTATCAGTCTAATAATGGTGAATCGTCATTTGGAGCAGTGAGGTTACCTACCTGGCTGGAGCAGCAGGTAGCAGTCATTAGTCTTGTTTGATGCCCCAGCACTCAGGTTATTTTCAGGACAAGACATGTGCACCATCTTGTCAGCCCCAGGAAGGGTAGGTTTTAGAGATTATGCCTCATCAAACCTTCTGAGCATGTGCAGACTACAGCTTTTCAGAAGCTTTTAACTGGGCCACATGTAGGTGGATTTTTGTGAAGGAGAGAAAAGACTATTCGTAAGAGGAAGATACTTTTCTTTGCCCCCAGAAATATCAAGTGCTTGTCTCAGATTGCAGGAAAACTAGAGAATTTAAAAAAAAAAATCCTAGATAATTAAAATAAACTAAACAACTATATTTCCCTAAAATCATTCTTGTTGGTCGACTAGAGCCAACCAGCATGGAAAATACTAACCCGTTACTGTGATTGCAAGGAATTATGTTACATAGACTCCTACACTTCAAATATTAACATCAGGTGTTACTATGACTTGAATAACTTTCCATTTGGAAGAGATTATTACTCTCCAATTTCTTACAGCACGGAGTAAAGTACCTTGATTCTTTTCAGAACTGGGCTCACTTCAACCTCATCATGCATGAGTCATCCAATTTAATTCTCTCTTTAAATAAAAAAGGCAGAACGTTTTACCCTCCATGCACATTGGACCAGGTCTTTGCTTCCTCTAATATCTTCAGGTCCCTTCTTCTTGCTCAGCATTGAAATAGATTATTACAGCAACAGGTGATTTAGAGAACGTCTGCACTGTGCAAACATGCTTATGGGTACATTCTGCCTCTGAAGAACTTACTATCAGAAATCTCTGGTGTCAGATAAATTGAGCCCAGTAACCTACATCATGAGAGGAGAATGTTCCCCATTCAGTTGCTATGACAGTGCTTAACTGCCCACACTGGAGTGCAGACCGTCTGGCCAGTATGCTGTAGCTCTCTGCTCCTGATGGATCTCCGGGGGTGTGTTGAATGGTGAAGCTGGGCACCAGTGTTTGTAGTTGGTGTTGGAACAAGTGATGTGATGTGCATGAGAATAGGTGTTTCCAAACATACACATGGTGGCTGGCTGTGAGCGGTGTGGTGGCAGATCCTGGTAAAATGTATGATCAGGAGGACCTGTTTATTCATTTTTTTAGATAGAGTTTATGTATCAGTTCAGTGTGGTATTTGCACAGTGACTTATTCAGTTCAGCAATGATAGCAAGAAAAGTCTGGTAAAATATTTGTATTCTGATGCTTTCATGCATTCTAGGAATTGCTATTTAGCTTATGTGTGGTATCTGGTACTTCAAGTTAAAATGGATGTTCTGCAAAACCTATAAAAATTGCAACAAAGTCTCTATACTGTGTAAATGGACGTGCATTTCTTTTTTCCAGCAAGAGGTGTTGCTAGAGTTCAAATCACTTTCAAATCACTTTCACTGCTCAGAGCAGCTGCTCGGAAGTGGTGAGAATGTATTTCATCTTACAAATAGCTCGTCCTAAATCATGGCTTTATTTAGGCCCTGGCAAGAAGTAACTCGCTGTTTTATCTCTCCAGCAGTCCTAGAAGGGAGTATATATTAGACAAGGAGGTTCTGGAGATGAAATTTGCCACTAGTTCATGTAAATAGTGAATTATTTTTGCTTCCACATGTTCTCAGCACCTTAGGTAGCAAATCTCAAAAGTTCACCCACAGTAACCTCTACTGCAAAAGTTGTTTTGTAATTTTTTTAAGTTTGAGTCATTCAAATACACTTTTACATGTGTGCTTTGAAGTCAGCAGTATGCTGTTCTTATGCTGCATTTTTCTCCTCCATCCAGGAACCCAGCGGTAACCACACTCCTCCTCAGTTGTCTCCATCACTTAGCCAAAGCACTTTCACTACTGGTGGCTCCCTGGACGTTCCCCACATTATCATGCAGGGCGATGCAAGGAGAAGAAGAAATGAAAACTATTTTGATGATATTCCCCGGTCAAAGCTGGAGAGGCAGATGGCACAGGTAGGACTAAAACAATGCCGTTAATAAACTGCACCTTGCTGCATGTGTTACAGAATTAATCCTGATCAGAGCAGTGAGTTGTATGTGAAGGCTGAATTGTAAACTGCAAAGGTTCATAACTTTTCCAAGCTGTCTGTTCCAGCTCTGTATTTGAAATAGTGTAAGTTGGTGTGTCGGTGTGTAATTTCTCCTGAGAAGTAGAGTTTTGGAGGTGTTTGAGTGCCTGGAGGGTGAGAGGAAGGTTGCTTCTGCACACCAGAGCATGCAGTCTTCCCTTGGCATTGACTCTGTATCTTCTTTCTCTGAGAAGGTGCAGATTTCTCCAATTCTGAGCAACCTAGATAAAAATAAGCTGACATCAGTTCGCTGATGGAAACTCAGAGGACTTGGAGGGTGGTGATTGCTGCATTTATTAATGGAGAGGGTTGGTCAGCATTCTGCAAAACTCTGTGATCTGGGGATATATCTTGAGTGTTTTGAAAAAAAGACTTAACTGTGCAAAAACTCATTTGAGCATCACAACAGCAGTAGACTTAACTGGATGTTAAATCAAGCTGTTCATGAAAGAAAGCCTAAAATAGCCTCCATCTCTAAATTCTTTTCACCCAAGCACTGAAAGAGTACTGATAATTTTAAATTAAGTATACATTGACCAACATGACGCCTTAGAATCACAAAAAGAGACCCTTAAGGTCATCAACTCCAAATGTTAACCCAGCACTGCCAGGTTCATCGCTAAACCATGTCCCCAAGGGTGACGCCTACACTTCCAGGGATGATGATTCCAATCTAAAGGGCAGAAAATTATACATGGACAGCCTATTCGTCAAAATGCTGTAGAACGAACTCAGCTGGTTTTTGGTGGTACCTATGATGAAAGCCAGCCAGGCCTTAAGCTGCATGTTGGAAACAGGGCTTTGATTTGCCATCAAAAGCAGATGGGCAGCTAGGGCAGCTCCCAGAGTAACCCACTCCACGAAGGAGCAGGTTGCTGCCTGCTGCTGCCCCGCACGAGGCTTCCCAGCAGTGGCTGTGCATGCCACAACCCAAAACAGAGCCTCTGTCCAAAATTCAACCTCAAAATGGAAACAGCTATGCAAATAACTGTGTTATAACGAACAAAATGCTGCAGTCGGTCAGCTAATTGCATGAACAAGAAGTAATTAAATAAACAAACAAAACAAGGTGCTGCCATTACCTTGGAACACAGAAAGAAATTGAATTCCATTTGTTCAGAGGGCATTTCTAGAGAAGTGAAATTGCATTTGTTTGGGTGGTCCTGTTGCCCTGCCTTTTTTAATCTCCTAATTTTCTGCTGTATAACTTTATTGTACAGAATTAAGGAGAAAGTTCCTGAGTGAATGAGCTTATTTCCAAACCAAAGTCTGCTGGGCAAGAACAAGGTTGAGTTGAAGTCCAGCAAAGAAAAACCGAGGTCCTAACAAGAAAATATTTGTTTGAAGGTCATGAAATTTAGATGTTGAAGCACAAAATGCACACTTGCTCATGGCTGAGTAGACTGGTTCATCTACTTGGTTCATTTTATTACTTTGTTCACAAATCCAATTCTCACTTCCTCTTTTAGTCATTAATATTGAAGACAAAAAAATCAAACAACCCAAAACAACACAAAAACCCCATGCTAACAATTCTGTCTCCGTTTCACTCTTTTCTTTTACTGTTTTGAAGTCTTAATATTCTCAAGAGGTATAACATATTCTCATATATGACACTTGGAGATTTCTTCTGTGCTGTTAAATAGTGCATTTATTTAATTGGGAGAACTGTGATATATTGCATGCCCAAAGAGAAAACTGAGCAGTTACTATTTACACCACTCCAAACCAATTAAGTGCTGGGATTTTTTTTTTACTTTTTTGTTGTGGGAGTGTGTAGCCACTAAATGAATTACTTCAATGCCTTCTGTATAACTTCAACCATGGAATATAGCAGTCATCCTTTGGGACTCCAAGGGGAAAATGGATTCAGATTAAATCCATAAAACAGTGCCTTATGTTAGTCCCTGAACTCCAATCTGTTTGAAGTCTTTCTCAGCTCTGCCCCCAAATTCTGCATTCCTGATGTATGTAAAATTCCCTTTGACTTTAATGGAAAAGTCAATGACTCCCTCTGGTGATCATTCTCAATAAATTGGACTCACCCCATTAAGAGGCTAATCAGGGATTTCTTCAACCATTCTAACCCAAAAATAGATTCTTAAATTTATTTTTTACTGCAATATGTGCTTTGCTAAAATGAACTGTATTTCCTTCAATTTTTCCCCCATATCCTCTGTGAAATTAAAGGTAAAATAATTGTTTCTGGAAAATAAGGAGATCCAACTGGTTCTTAACATGAGGCTTCTGCTTGTGTGTTTGGTTTTTGGTTTTGTTTTTTTTTATCTAGCAACTTTCTCCTTGCAGTTTTCTGGTTCCTTTGGCTTGTGTCACATCAACAGCAACTTCTGAACTGATACTAGTCCAGCTTTCCAGCTAGAATACTTCTCACAAACAGAATTATTTAGAGGCGTTATTGGAATTGCTTTGAGGATATTCTTTGTCTTAACCCTTTTTTTGCTAGGCTGTTTGCATGCTGCTCTATGAATCTGCATGTTTACTGGATGCTATAGTGTACAAATGTGCATAAAGACATCTTGGATGCTGTAATGTTTTGAAAGCATTTTAGGTGTGTTCTTGATTATGAGATTAATAGGCATTTTTATGGCCTTAAAGAGAGAGGGAGGGCAACACAGTGTTGTGAGCTTATTCATTGTATAGCTTTTATAAACTTGATTTTATCTCAAAAATATTAGAATAAAACTGTTTTTAGCCCCAATTTAAAATCTAAAATATGAAGATATTTTGATGAAATGATGAGATTGGACGTTTTCATCTTTACTATGGCCAGTGTATTTTCTAAACTTCTACTGGGAGTCCTCAAGCCTGTTGATCTTTGTGGCAATCAACCAGTGTTTGTTAAACAATGAGCACAGCAGTTCAAATCTGTTTTCCTTTGATCTGCTGTATGGGTTTAAACAGTTCTCTAAACTATAATCAGATCTGCTTGTAAGTAATACAACTGTTTCCTGAAGGAAGCACTGATTTAAATTTACTTAATGTGGGTGGTTTTGTCTCAAGGCCAGCATGTACCTTCATTTACAGTTCCCTAGCAGACTGTTTGTGACCTAAGAGGGGAAAATCCTAATATAAACAATGAGTCTAACCAGCTTAGATTCTCCACGGGAATAGGTTTGGTCATCCAGCCTTCCAGTTGGTTGTCCAACTTTGAAAGTCTTTGATGTCTGGTTGTGTAAATCACAACTGCCAAAATAGTAATAGTAAGATGGGTTATTTTTAAAAAAAAGAAAGAGAAAAAATGAAGAAAGAAATAAGTAGTCTGAGTCATCGTTGACTGTGGATGTTGAATTCTGAGCCTGCAAACTGTAGGTTAGTATGATCAGATTAATGTAGTTTAAAATAGCTGAGGTTGTTCTTAAGATTGCCTAAACCTTTAAAACAGAAATGAAAACAGAAAACAGAAATGCAGGCAAAGCCTGAGTATCCAGAATCACTAGGAGGAGTCCCACTCAAGGGATTGGGCTCTTCATTCGCGCCTAAAATATTCGCAGGGAAGAGCTTTGGAGATTAAAAGGAATCATAGCTAAGTTCGTTATCATATACCAGTTAAAATGTCACATCTTTAGGATTTGCAATTCTCCAGGTGGCAGAGAAAGTTTTGGTACTAGCTGCAGGCATATTCCAGACTGCCAGCCCTGAGGCTGTGGCTGTTTGTTACACCAGCCAGTGACATATGGTGTTTCTAGCCACCATCGTATGACCTCTTGCCGTGGTGTTCAGAGTGCTGCACTCTGCCCTGAGCTGGGAGCAAGGGCAAAAAACATCCTTGCTGTGGAATGAAGGCAGGAAGGTGCAGGAAGGACCCCTGCCCACACCACTCTTTGCAGAAGCAGAGCTGGCACAGGCATCCCCCTGATGCTGGCGCACATGCTCCCCATGGCACTGAACCTGTGGTGCGCCCTGAGATGGAAGAGGTCTGTCATTCTGGGAGGCAGTGGGTGGGTGCCTCTTTAGGGCTCTGGGGAAAGCTGCAGCCTATGTCTGCCTCTGGGAGGACAAACTGGTAATGAGTCAGAGTAAGCTTTCTAGTAGAATAAACTTAGTTATGGACCCATATGGGGGGCACCCCAGTGGGCTGTGATGCAAGGAAGACATCTTTTAAGGTCTCAGAGGGTTGGAAAAATTACTCACAAAGGCTGGCAGGAGAAGTTCTTTCACAGAGATGCTGAACTCAGACTTATTTTAGAAAGCCTCTCTTGGTTCTTTAGTCCCGTGGTCTGAGGGCTCTTACTTCTTTATTTTTAATCTATTTTTAATTTTATTTTTCGTAAAACACAAGATAATTTACATTTAATGTCATTGTAATGACTGTGTAGTAAGTTTGAAGTAAAGCTCTTCTGGTTGTTGGGATACTGCCTTTTAAGATTATTTTGAAAGATATAATAATTCATTACTGGGTTAGGATTGATATGCAGAGGACAATCATTTATATGGATTTATTGTGATAGATCCTCTATCTACACTAGAGGAAAAGTGTAATAAAAACAAAAGACAAAATAGTAAAGGCAGGTTTATATTAAAATTGTGAAATAATGTTGCTTCCTTCTGAAATAATACCTTCAACTCAATAATGTTTTCCATATGCTTCACAGATATTAATACATTTGTATTTCCAGTGCAGTATGGGGCTGTGTGGTTTAAAATCATGTTTTCCATTTTACAGCTAAGAAAACTGAGGGATAGGGATGTTGCACATTGAGTAAGATGACATAGAAAGTTTGAAGCAGCCAAAAATAAAGAAATCACCTTTAGTTTTGTAACTTTTAACTACAGTATGATTTCTTTTATTTATCTGTTTCCTGTTGGTTTTCCTGTTTCCTTCTCTGCTTTAGAAGGATTTAAAGATTACTGTGAATGAAGAAAAACATGCCCAAGAGAATACTGGTGTGTAAAATGAGATTATCTAAGAAGCAACGAAGAATGGTTTTTATCAGTGGTTGAAATTACTTGTGAAATAACAGGATTCTTTACTAGTTGATATATGAAGCAATAAATACAAAAATATGGTTGCGTATATTTATTCTCTTTTTTATTTCTAAGGCTTCTTTTTTCTATTTTTTATTAGCATAAAATAGTGTATGTTGTGAGGATAAATAGACAGCTATTTTAAAAATAAATATGTAAAATCCAAACAAAATGCTCAAAGGCTTGTATTTTAGGTGCCTTTCTTTTAATATGGAAAGATGACTGAACTGTGATGACCTTCAATTTAACATCAAAAGAAAAAATGCTTCAGTGAATCAATTGCATGGTGTAGATGTTGCTAACCATTGCCTTTGTGATTCACATAGATGTTAATACCATAGGCAGCTGTATCTTGAACTGTAAATTTCAGCAAATTTTCGTCCATAGATCCCTTGAGTGTTGTGTATTTCATAGGATCATAGAACCACCATTGGGTGGTTATCTAGTGCAACAGAGGTCATCTAGTTCCAACACCCCTGCCATGGAGAGGGACACCTTCCACTAGACCAGATTCCTCAAAGCCCCATCCTTAACTCTTCTGTTGGATGAGGCATCCACCACTTCTCTGGGCAATAGGCAAGTAAATTGATAAAGACATTGTAAAAAAATGTACTTATTTTCTGCCTGAGTAGAAAACTAGAATTTTTTCAAGAATGTTACAGAAACTAACATTTTAGCACTGAAGTCATGTGATGCAGATCATACCTACATGCTGCTTCAGCATATGGAATTAAGGAAGCTACTTTTATATTCGGTATTAACAATCCAAACTAAAGCCATAAATACTACACAAAGAGGAGGACATATGTTCTTTATTAGTTTACTGTTTTTCACACTCAGTCTTGTGAACTAAAGGCTTTACATTTAAAAGATTGTTTGAAAACTGAATTTTAACATCTAACATTCACATTTTTGAGCTGCTGGAAAAAAGCTGTAGAGTTTGGGGTGCTGTTCTGAAAGAGCCAGTGTTGTTTCAGTGGTTTTGGGGGGCAAAAATGTAGATACATATCTAATGTTCAGGGATTAAAGTCTCATTATCTTTATTGTGTTTGTCCAGAAGTTTGTATCCTCTATGCAAGGTTAAGAGGCTGGGGCACACTGGTAGCTGGCAGCACCAGCAAGAAGAAGTGATGTCAATGAGAAGAAATTTGGCTACCCAGCAGTGGTCTTGATGACAGAGCTGCAACTGTAGAGCTGCACCTCCATGCGTCAGTCAGGGCAGCTATAACCTTGGCAAACCCCTGGGAAGACCCTCAGTCTGTCCTTCCCAGGAGAAACCCAGCTCTTCGTCTGCTTCATTGAAATGGGGTGAGAATGGCTGCCTAGGGAGAAGATGGCCATCGCAGGAAGGAGGGTGTTGGCTGGGTGAGAGAGAAGCATACTTATGTTATTAGGCTTTTCTTATTGGAGAAATAAGTACGAAGTATGGCTCTGTATGGAGCAGGAGGTGGAGGTGCATGGGACCTACAGCAAGGGGAAGGCTTTGTTTCTCACTCTACCGTGGACAGGAGAGGACAGTCTTTGCAGGTTCTCTGTAGTCCTGGGCCAGTCGTCTCCTTCCCTGAGTGTGCTGGCCAGGGCACACACCTTCTTGTGAAACCTCTCTGGGGACACTGACTTGAAGCGAAGTGTCACTGCCCACACCTGTCACTCACTGCCTGCCTGCAATCTGAAGGGGCTGGTGATTTTCTGGAAATTTTCAGGGTTAAGTATTTTCAGGAGAAGCAAAAGAAATATACCAATGCAAAACACGTAATTCTTCTAATAAGAAGTAGTATTGAGAGTTTCTGCTTCTCTAAAAGAATTACGGATTTCAAATATCACTCTCTATCTCTGAAGATCTCGTTTTTTGAAGGAGGATTTGCAGTTATTCCTGCTAGTAAGACAAGCTCTCCCTAGGACTTTGGGAACATTCTGGGAAGCAGCATCTATTGAGATGTCACAACTACTCTCCCATGGTCCTAAAACATTTGGAGCTACAGTTACAAAAGGGGCTGGACAGCCCCATGCACCAGTTTTCATTTGTTTCTTTTAGCTGTTGCACCTTCAAAGTTTGTTTGCTCTGGCAAGAGTGATTTTTCTGGGATTTAATAAAAAATTATCCTCATTTCTGGAGCTAGACTGAATGATAGTTAGCGAGTTAGATAATGCACATCAGAAGTGGAATTAGCTGCTCTTTCTCTCTGTTCCTCCTGCACCTTACTGGAGCTGCAGGGCTGGGAGATGGGAGCAATTTTCCGAGGCTCAGCCCTATGGTGAGACACAGAGGAAGAGGTGACAGGAGAATAAGCCCAGAGGTTATGTTCAACAGCTCCTCTTCTCCCTGTGCACCATCTCTGCAACAGGGAAGTGTAAGAGGGTAGCCTTGCTGAGGAGAGGTAGAAAAGGCAGCAGAAGAGCAGGAGTCACCAACAACCTCTACTCAGGGCTGAACAAACCATTGGGGCCTACATTTTCCTAACCAGAACCATGCTCTGATATTTTCTAGACTTGTGTTTTTGTTGTCACTCTCTCCTGGATTCCCTCCCTGCACTGCAGTGCTAAAACTGGATACCACCCCATATGAGACCTCACTGGTGGCTGCCCCATAAGGCACAAATGTTCCTTCTCATGCTATTTTTATTGAATACCTTGAGTTTTTTGATTTAGGAGAGGGAAATTCAGCAAACAGCCACCAAGATGATCAGGAACGGAAGCCCTGTCTCCAAGGAGAGACTGGACAACCAGGGCTGGCCAGAGAAGAGGTGACTTTGCGTACTAAAACTGAAATGGAGAGACTGACTGCATGCCAAGAGAAGCTTCCTCCTCATGAAGACAGGCAAGCGGGGGAACAGGTTGCTCACAGAATCTGTACTGTCTCTATCCTTGATGGTTTTCAAGACCTGACTGGATGAAGCCCTGGGCAATCTGGTCCCATCTGACAGCTGCTCCTGCTTTGAGCTGAAGTTGGAATGGATATTTCCTCCTTGCAGCGTGAATTATCCTGTGATTTCTTTCCTTACTCTTTTGAAAGACTGCTCTATCTAATTTGACGTCTGCTGAGACTTTCAGATCTTTTTTGTCCTCTCACAACCTAAATCACTCTGCTAATTTATTTGCTCTTTTATTTCTGTATGTAATCCTACTGAATTTCATCTGACTTTCTGGAGTTATTCAGATCCATTTTCAGTTTTTACCACATTCTGAAAAGACCCTCACTTCTGGATCCTCTTTAGAGAGCCTTGACACTCCTCCAAGCCACAGCATGGAGCAGGTCCTTGCAGATTGCCTTGGTGTGTTCCACTCAATTTGCGCTTAAATACCAATAATTATTCTTGAAATGCACATTTCAACTTCTTGTGCAACCACTGCATTTTGATTGAGGCTATGTTTGTGTATGGCACATGTCGTGTTGTTGCATCCGGATTCACACAGTATCCAAATCTTGCAGTACTTCTCTCTGCTGCTGCTGATACAATTGGCCAGTTTTCCAACAAAGGAAGGAAATTTGATCTAAGATGATTCATACTGAAGAACTTCATTATAAACATCTTGAATTTTTCTTGGCCCATAGAAGCTGTCTCAGTAACACATAGCAGGCAATATTACACTTTTTCTTTGTTATTCTCGATAATGTGTGCATAGATATAAATATATCCACATGCATATATATATATTCCTTAGTGTTTATTTCAGATGGTCAGGAGTGGTGTCAGAAGGTCATGAGAACAGGGAGATGGTGGCTGGGTTTTTAAACACTTCAAGTCACTTGATGGTTTCTGCAGTTAGGCTGGCTGTAAGTTTCTGAATCTTCCTTTTCTCCCATCTTAAATATTCTTTTTGGTCCTTTCAGTATCTTCTACGACTTTTCCAGGATAATTGTTCCTAATTTAGGTAATCTTTAACATCTCCTGAAGTGCCAGCAAGTGAAATTCATTGAGCTGTTATGAATTCATTTGGACTGCCTTCCAGCTTCTGCTCCTCCTCTCCTGAGAAAGCATGTAATTTCTATGAAGGCTTATGGTTACTTTCTTAATCTTGAGATGATCAACCAAGTTCTTCTTGCCTGTAGGGAGGAAGCCTCATGTTCTCCTTAGGTAATTCTGTTCACCTTATTAAACTTTCTCTCTTCCTTTGCCTCTCCTGCCTGTCAGAGTTGTGCCCCACCATGACTAGATGGGGAAATCTTTTATGCGTGGGACACCACAAAAATGGTATGATGGCAGTCTTGTTTTGACATAACTTGTAAGCATTTATCTTTTGGGAAGTATTAAGATAATGGCTTGTTTGATACTAGTTGGACAATAGCTGATGCTGTTTTTTTGCTCTTCTTTACCATATTACTTCAGAAAATGTTTTTGTTAAACTCTTTTTCACAGAACCTCTGTGTCAGTGGTGCCCAAGTGTATTTGTTTATTGTGGTGGAAGTGTATGCACAGATTGAATTCTCTACCTTTTTTTTTTTTTATGAGAGCATATGTTTTGGGAGCTGAAAATTGTGAGTGTTTGAAGTCTAATTCCCATTCTTGCTCCTACTGCCTATTTTCTTACCTCAGATACCCACTTAACCTTTTTCCTTTCCTTCGTTCCTTCCTCTTCAGTACAGGGATATGTAACTTTAAGTACTTCTCCTGGAGATTTCATAATTCATTAGAAATTTTAAGCACTTTGAAAATATAAAATATGTATATAGTAAATGCTAAATATTTTTACAATGGTGCAAGGAAAAGGTCGATTACCGTCCATAAAATTAATGTTTTTTCTGTACTGCATTTCAGTACCTTAGTCATTCAAACATTAATGAGTGCAAAACTGAGTAATGAGTTTTGCACTGCTGCCCTTCTGACTGGGCATTCATACAGTCATAAGAAGTTCTCAGCCTCTGCTGATTCGCTTGATTTATTGTTGATTTACTAAATCAAGTCACCTGTATTTAAAGCTGATTTAGCTTAAGCCTAGATCCTCCAAACCTTTAATTCTGGAGGTAGATCTCTCTGATAGGGTGGACAGTTCTTAGAGACTGGACCCAAAACTTGTCTCTCATACATGAGTGCTCCAAACATCTTAGGTGTTCTCCTTTCCCCAAAGAATTAATTAGAAGGGTTGAAGACAGCATCTCTTCTGCTGCTGCTTTAACCTGTGAATGAGAAAGGTGAAATACATAGATGTGAGTTCCCTCAGTCAGAGATAGGCATCAAATCAAGAGTTCCCAGTTCCTGGGGGCAGTGTACTAACCCCTGCATTTTCATTTGGGAGAAGATGAGCTGGGGAGGGAGGGTCAGCAGGATGGGTACTATTGGCACATGTAAAAAAAGATTAATTCCCTTCCCTCTTTTTAAATGGCACAACCTGTGCACACACTTAGTGCAGTGTCCTGTTACCTGTTCCTGAGTTGGGACGAGGGCAGCGGATGGATTTATCCGATGTATTTATAGCTGCAGCGCCGCAGGACGGTGGGGCTGCTATGGCAGTGTCACTGCTGGCGCAGCGGCTCTGCCGGGAGAGCCCCGCTCGCCTCTGCTGCTCTGGCTCACGGCTCATTTGGCTGAGGTGCCACACCAATCCATAAAGGCAAGTCCTCAAGAAGGAGAGGAGTTAAGGACACACTTTTGTCTTGAGAATATCAAGATGGTGAGAAGCAGCTGCTCTGATGGCATCATGGCAACCCCATGCCAGCGCTGGGGAGAAATAAAACATCTGCTTGCATACAGTACCCTGCTGCCTTACCTTACTGCTTTCAGGACCTCAGTGAGTGTGTCCAAATAGTGCTCCAGTAGGTTTTCTTGATTACCAGATGCTTGGGTATGCTGCACCTGGCATGGAAATGCCTTCTCTTTCCTCTTGAAAAGCAGAGGCACAGCCTTCTTCCATGGATTTCTATTCAGGAATCTTCGTGTCCCCAGGCAAACAAATGTAGTCACCACAGCGATGTGCATGGCCGGAACATGCAGAAGTCAGTTTACTTGACATACACAAGAAAATGTCATTAGTACCAACTAGTGCACTGTCCTAAGGATGGCACAGCAGAAGTAGTTGCAGCAGTATCTGCTGCGGACCTTGCACTTAGGCTGCGTTCACAAGGAGGACTGTTTTTTAGTGAGTTGCAGAGGATGAGGTAGAAGACTGAGCAAAAAATCAAAGTTTTTATTATCTAATGCTATCAAAATGTGAGCCCTGCATGTCATGGAAGTGAAGCAAGTAACTTTGAAAATAAGAGGAGGGAGATGAGATTAACCAGATATGTGAAAGTTTAAGAATTACTGAAGCTGGAGGAAGGGGTGTGTGCTCATACATTTCAGATCATGAAGGAAATAAGGGACAATTAACAACATTAGGCAGCCACCAGGCTGTCTGGCAGCACTTCATAGTCAGTCCAGTGGATGCCAGGCTTCCCTGACAGTAACCAGAAGTGATAACCTAGTCTGTCACCAGCCAGGCAGCCAGGTTGCAGGCTATGAAAGGTAAGAGCAAGAGCCATATTATAAGAAGAGTTGCACTTTGTGTTGTTTTGGGCATTGGTGCTAAATTCCTGCCACTGCTGCTAACAAGAACCAGCAATGCACATTCCTCATGTTGTTAGATTACTGATATATTAGTTGCTATCTATTCTGGATGCTGCAGTTGCATTTTTCGTGTCTGTTTATTGCTTTTTGTTGCTGCCTGCTGAAGATAGCGTGGGCAGATCCTACGTCTGATGCTTTGTTTTAGTTGCCTGGCTACTGTAAAATGTTATCTTAGCTTTTGCTGAGGTGCCACAGATGCTTTCTTGATGAGTGTCCAAACAAAGAAATATATAAAAGATGCTGGTTGAATGCTGTGCTTGCCTAGTTCTGTTGCTTTTGCAACAGAATGCTACCATATGCTGGCTTTGCTTTGCTATTACAGACTCTCAGTACAATTATTTAGAAGGTAGACTGAAACCTTTCATTTACATATTGGGGTCATGGTCAATACCAAAGGTAATATTATCTGTATCTTTGTATGCAAAGGAACTGTTGTTGGAAAGAGATGGTGGGCAGCTGCTTCACGTAACTGCAATGCATTCTTTTCGGGTAATTGTTACAGAGAAAATGTATTTTTCCTGTTGATTGTGTTATCAGATTTTTCCCTTCCTCTCTACCTGTGAAAGTCTCCAACAGAGAGAAATTTAAATCTCAAAACTTAATTAGGATGTTGACTTCAAACTTCTTCCCTGCCAAAAACTGAAAGTAACCAATATTTCTTCTGCTCTCTGCGTTTTCTGTTTATGCCTGCATAACATTATCTCACAAGCACTTCTGACTAAATTGTTTTCTTGTACTCACAGTCTGAAACCTCTTCTAAAGTCTATGAATAAGCTATGTTTCTTTCCAGTCAATCCAAAAGTGTTTTGTCAGCAAATAAATTAAAAAATTACTTTTAACAGCTGTTTTACTTCCTTCTTTAATATTATTGCAAGCCTTTTCTTAATTTATTCTTGCCTTTTGGCAGTTGCAGTGCATTAATATTTGCAAGATGAGATACAGTTTTCTGTTTATATTAGCAGTCTTCAGTCTGTGAGATCTGGACCAACCAGAATGCAGGATATCCTTTCTCATCGATTCATCAGGTTCATAATGTAAGATACAGTGGTAAATGGCTATGTTGTCATCTATGGATGTACAGTCTGTTGCCTTGGTGTTATCTACGGGTGTCATGTTGCTGAAATGATAAAAAAGTTTGTAATTTGTCCGCCCTCTTTGGGGATTATGTGTGCGCACATTCGTGTGTCGTGCCATGTGGTTAGCATATGTTGGCTGTATGGTGTACATACATACAGGAGGTGGGGGCATTGCCAGCACCAGTCTTGCTCGGGGGAGCTTTGACTTCTGTTCCTGATGTTTTTGTTTGGTCACTTTTCCAAAGCAGGAAACCGTGTAAACAGCTCAGTTTGCACAGTTTCACCCCCACAGTGTGTTGTGCTGCCCTTTCTGTGTTAGTCCGTAGGCTTTGCCTAGCTGAGGTACATGCTGTTTTTGCAAAGGCACTTTTGGGGGGGTTAGAGGTATTGCTGATGGTGCCCTGAATTTCTGTCGCTTCTGTGATGGTCACAAACGCTGTGCACATAAGAGCAAACCTGGGGGTCCATGTTGCAGTGTAGTAAAGATGACAGCGAGTTGTTCAGCAGAGTATTTCAAGGGAGCTGTAGATTTCTCCTGGTGTTTGTCATGCCTCCTTGGAATATTTCTGCCAGAGAGGGGCTGTTTTGGCTACCAAGCATTGGAAGTTTTTAAAATTTAAGTACACCATGAACCTGTTTCCATTCTTTCAAAAGCCAAAAGTATAAGGAGCTAAAAAAATTCCACTCGGTCTAGGAACTTAAAACATAAGCAAATAATGAGGATTTGACTGGTCTGCAGAACATTTAAAATTTTTACGGGAAGAAAAGTATTAATTTTTCAGCCAGAAGTGTTGTATCCATGTGTGCTTCAATTTGTTGTTGTCATGGTGACTAATTTATGTTACCATAACCAGGCATGAAAAAAACAGGTGAAAAGTTACAAGATGTGGTCCTCGTTAAAAATAGCTACATTTAAACCACTCAAAACCAGGCCTTTTTGGCTTTTTCTTCCTTGTAGCATTGAGGGGTTTTAACTTGACATTTTTATAAAAAGACGAGGGAGGTGTTAGATTTTTACAGAAGTTGTATTGAAGTTACTTCTTATCTGTGACTACCTCTGCATCCAGGTGTCTTCAATATGAGTCAAACACATTTCTCAGAGAATGAGATTAGATAGGAAAATGTGCAACAATTGTAAAAAACAAAAACCTAATAGCTGTAATCTGCTTCTGTAGCTCTTTTGAGATCAAACATCTGACCCTTTCTAGAGCACTGAGAAATGCACTGAAAATCTGCCCGTTTTCAGGGTTAGAAAGCACTGTAAGAGCACAAGATACTGGTCTTTAAGGCTGTTTAAAGTTGTCACTGTAAAAGGATTGAATTTTTACCACTGTGGCCCCTGACATGAGACAATTTTCTGATGATTAATTCTTTATCTGCAAAATGCGGAGCAAAAAATCTTTTTCAGGTTGGCAGATTCCAAAGAGAGGTAAGGTGCTGGTTAAAGGCACAGGGAGGTTAGAATACTAAAAAACCATGTGATAAATTTCACAGCTGTCTGATGAGCTGTAAAGTTAGATGAGGAATAAATTACCTCTTGCCTTTCTACTTCATCAGAGATAAAAATCTCCATCTGTATAGCGTGTCATAAAAAATACATAAGCTTAAATGTTTGATTATTTCTTATAATTGCGAATTAAATATTCAAACCAGAAAATCCTTATCCTATCATATCTATTTTTTAAATTTAAATCAAACATTATAGTTGGTCTTGCATAGTAATCTGTGAACATTTCTGTACTGCTCAAAAGTGTATTAGTTACTTATGAAGGACTTGAATCTCAATGCATCACCCTTGAATTGTTCCACATCAATTCCTTGGATTTAGGACTACTAGTAATTCATTTTTCTACCCTGGACTTGAGCCTTGTTGTTTCAAGTCTTCCCTAAGGCAAAGATATTCCTGTTTTGTATTTTGCCTGAAGTTAACTGCCATCATCATATCCTAAATCTCAGAATTTCAGAATCTGACTAGAGTCAGTTAGCGGAGGAGATCCCTTTCTTCCTGTTGTGGTTTTTAGACACAGATTTATGAATGTATTCAGCTGTCTAAATTTTGTTTAAAAGCTTTTCTTCCCAGAAAAAAGGATAAATAAAAAAAAAAGGAAAGGAAATTGCATAGGGAATGTGTAATAGGAATTACACTTTCAACATCTTCATGGATCTGGGTTTTGGAGACTATCCTGTTATAACTCAGAGTACATGGGTTATGAATACTAACAGTTCTGTTTAAAAATCCAAGGAGTTTGGTGAGAAACAAAAGGAAAGGAAATCAGAAGCCACTTCTTCTGAATATTAAAAATTTTACTATGTATAACGTATCTTCTTCACCTATCATAATAACCTATACCTATAATGTTTAATTTTAGAGAACTTAGTAGCTGCTCCCTCTGCAAGACACACTGAACTACATGAAAGTCTCCAGGTGCAGTGGTCCTGTCAGGAACAGCAGAAATCCCATATCTCTGCCTTCCCCTAACCTCAGCTCTATTGCGTGTTTAGAACGTCCTAGAGAAAAGTATAGCAATCTTGGCAATTCTGTTTTGTCTCATTTAAAAGGAGTAGGTACTAGGATGTTTATATTTATAGAGCAATTCATACAAACAAATGGTTTCCACACAGTCCCTCTCTAAGTGTCTCATACACTAGTTTTATTAGCCTGGTTGAAGATGATTTATCATTTCCTCCTGATTATTTTTTCCTCTATAAAATTGAACCAAAACAAGAGGTAATCACTGTTCCTCTTTTTCTGCCCTTTAGTTAAAGACAGAAACAGTGCAGTTCTCTATGCTTTGCATACTGTCTGTGCAAAAGGAAGACAAACTGCAAAATTATGTACTCATTTTACTCCTTACATGCCCTGCTTAACTTGTCAGTACTGTCCCTTTTCTGCATATCAGGAAAGCCACCTGCCAAGCATTGCAACAGAAGGGTTTGGAGCATTACCCATGGTCCTTGTCTAATAGAACATGGCATGGCCATCCCTGTGCTTCCTTGGTGGAGAGACCAGTGGTCAAAAGATGTACTTATGTTGCTTTTCTGTTCTAAATTTGCTTCTGTTCGTCATAGAAACCTTTTGCTCAACGGATAGGATGTAGCTCCCAAGCTCTGCTTCCTTACACAGAACATGCAGGAATGTATCATTATTATGGGAAAAAAAAATTACTATTTTAAGTGGTCTGTTAGCTGTGGCCTTAAACAGTTCATAAGAGACAGCTGAGCACACTGTGAAAATTTGTGATGGGTGCAATCCATCTTGTTGTCAAAGACAGACTCCATTAACAAGGATGCAGATCCTTGCCCTTGTAATATAGTAGAAACCTTGTTTTATAAGGAGAATTACTTCTTAAAGAAATAAAATTCTCACTTCAGATTAAATATGATAGAAGATTTTTGTACATTAGTGGCCAGAAAGATTCATTTTTGTGGATACAAAATGCCAAAATTTGAAGCAATTTCTCCTGCTGCTTTCCTTTCAAAATCCAAGGCTGAAGTCTTACCCGTGGCATATAGGCAACTTAACTAGGCAAAACAGAAATTACACTAATGTGTAATTGGTAGATGTGCTAATAGTGCCAACAGGAACTAGGCTCAACTTGTTTTATGGTGTTCAGTTGCTTGAAGTTACCATATTGGCAGGGTAATGTTGATGTTTCCAGATTTATCTCCCGCTTTTCATTACAGAGCTGTGCAAATGCGTGTCATTTCGTTATTTTGTGACACATGAAAATGATGTACTTGTTTTGTTTACTCTGTCCTGATTTAATTAGTAAGATGTAATAGTTTGCCAGACTTTGAATGTCTTCAATAAGATTTTTTCATGTGTTTTTGATGCTTAACTTCTTTTTGCTATAAAAGTCTAAACTTCTAGCCATATTCTGTGTGAAATGCTGAATGACAATTCCTTGCCAGCTTCAACACATTTTAACAATATGATGTGCACAGAAAATACGCAGAGATAAGTGCAGGTAAAGAAAGAAGTAGCATCATCCAAACTGAAACAATCACATAGGAAAGGATAAAATAGTTTGAGAGAGAATGAGCAGGGAAAGAAGAAGGATCAGGAAGGAGAAATGTGATTGCAAGAAGACAGAGTGGGAAGAAGAAGGGAATTCAGAGGCAATCCAGACCAGACAAATAGGAGAGAAGTGGAACTGGTGGCAGAGGGAAGAGGGCTTGGGAAGAGGAGAAAGAGTCCATCCATGGGTCATTTTCAGTTAAAGTGAGCTCGTGCTGGTTTGGCAGCATCCCTGTTGTTGAGGATGTGGGCACACGTGAATCAGAAGTGGGAGAGATCACAGTTAAGAACTAAATGGTCTCAGAATAATGATTTTTTTTTTTGTTTTTGCATGGGCCTGCAAGGTAGAAGGAGCCCCTAAAAGCATAGAGGTCAGTCCAGGTCCAATAAAGCCACAACAAAAAAAACACAATGGCAGGTGAGACCCAGAGCAGCACTGCCAGGCTGGGGACATTCTTGTGCATTGACTCTATTGGAAGGAAGGAAGAAGGCTGTGCTGCAAAGGAATTTGCCAGCAAACTGCAGTCCTACCTGTGTTCTCTGAGGGCTTTGAGGAAAGAGAGGAGATGACAGCTCAGGAAGGCAATCACCTGTATCAATGAGAATGTTGAATGTGGAAGGGCAATGTTAGTACCTCCACAATGAGGCATCAAGAGAAGGTGATCAAAGTAAATATTCGTAAAGAGATTAAAGAATGCCTCATATGTTTGAAGAATGTATAATGAGTCTTCAGATCAAAGCAAAGTCTCAGTTCTTTAGCCATTTAAAAAAGTTAGTTATCAGTTTTATGTGCTGGATAATGGAAGACTTACTAACTGTGCAGAAAAGCTTGTAAAACACATAGCGAAATTTGTGGAAGGCGTTTTTGTGCATCTCATTTTTTTCAAGTGCTCTCATCGTCATATATGTATTGTAAACACTTAGTTTTAAGGAACATTTCCGGCGCCTGATGATTTTATTCTCAGAGCAAATAGACTTAATTAAAGCCTTATTAAACACTACAGTAGATGATTCTGGATTATAAATTAAATCCTGAAAAATGTTGTAGGAGTTGTGTTCCCTTATTTTAGTAACATGGCTCTATGTGTAGAAAATAAATTCTTGTTAATTGAGCACAACAGTGGAGGTCTACTTTATAGCTAATTTGCCTGCACATACTCTGATATTTTGAACAACTGTGATTTTCAGACAGGAGACTGGGGAGAGCCTTCAATTACCTTGCGACCTCCAAACGAAGCCACAGCATCAACACCTGTACAATATTGGCAACATCATCCAGAGAAACTCATCTTCCAGTCATGTGATTACAAAGCATTTGTAAGTGTTGATAAATTTAGTATTTTGGTTTGGGGTTGATATATTAATCTTGGATTTCGATAGACTACTGTGTTTTACTTTCATTTATAATGTTTTTTCAGTCACTTTTAGTGGAACAGGCCACTTTTTCTGAAAAACTGTAATTGTAATAACTGAGAAACAAGGATGCACAGTACTTTTTTTGCTATGAATTTTGTGATATATTGCAGTCCATGTAGCAATAGTGTTAGAGAAAGGACACTGTGAATAAGCGAAGAGTTGTAGAAGCGACAGTGAGAGGAAACACCCCTTCTTCTCGTGTCACAAATCCCTGTCTAGTAGTTAGGTAAGAATAAAAACACATGATACGGGATCTTCATGCCTACCTTAATGCTGTGTTCACAGTAGTTAAAGTGTTGCCTTGCCTGAATTTTATACATCTGTTTTCGGGGAAGGAAGATAGGGAAGCTGGAGATAAGGGTCCTAAAGCAGTTTTCCATCCATGGGACAAGGACACATTCAGACCTTTCCCAGTCTGATGACTACTTGAAGTACCAGTAGCAGTCAGTTCCATCAGGGCAGGGGATATTTATTTTTACCTCCCTATAGCTCCCATCCCTGAAGAAACTGAGCTTCCTTCTACAGCTAAAGACAGTTAGTGTTCTCTGGCTGTTACAAATGCTTGTGGTGAAGAGGAAGGTCTCCTGTGGTCCAGGAAGTAATGGTTTTTTTTTAGTTAAAAACTGAATCTTGAATTCCCTGTCAACAGGGTGGGAGGACTGGAGCTTCTGGGGAGCTGAAGAGGTGCCTCAGCTCACCTATTTGAATGCTTACATTTCCCCTTCCTACCTTGCTGAAAAGTGTTGTTAAAAGTTGCTCAAGGGGCTTGCCCCAGACCGTTGTTTGTCCTTTTTAGAGGTGGACACCTAATGAAGTAAGGCTGACTTACTGTACAAAGGAAAGGGCTCAGGAGTTGCAGTGCCTTTCTCATAATAGCTGAGGGTTAACCCCTGGTCCAGGACATGGGGTTGAGAGCCTCTTCGCTTGAAGGGGCTTGGATCTTTAGTGGGTTTTAGGATAATGCTCTGTTTACCAAATAATGCTACATTTTGGGGAAGACTTGGAGGCTGCTGCACCTAATTTAAAGCGTGTCTGGAAAGGCAGGAAGTGGAGACTAAATTGCAGGTGACACAGAGCCTGGCTCTCACTGAGGAAGGGCAGAAGGGTTGTTACAGGCCTGTCTTGCAGGAGTACATCTGTATTTTCCATCAGACCTTCATGGGGTAGAAATTACCATGAATACAGTGATTGTCCCTGGACAGTAAGTAGAACCTCTGCCTTCCTCAGCAAGTCATGGTCAAGGACCTGCTCACCTGCTATCAGTCTTGTTCTCCTACTATTCAAAACCTCCTTGCTCACCTTCAATTGAAAAGTAAGGTTAGCAACTTCAAGTTCTTTAAATATTTCTCTTAGTTTTCAGTAAAGTGAGCATGTTTGTCTTGAGTGCCTTTGTCTTATTGCATGATCTAGTAGTAAATTCATAATCAGATTAAGCTTTGTAAAAGATTGGAAGGCATATGGATCCTAAAAGAGATGGAGTTGGGATGACCAAGAATATCTAAGTTACTAGTGATTAAGGAAACACCTTCCTTTCCTAAGAACCATGCATCACTGCCTTGTTTCAGCTCTCTGAGCTGTATTGACCTCAGCCTTATAGAGTAAAATCTTGGCTTGTAAATTATAACAGGGGCAGCTTTCACTGTATGCCACGTCACTCAGTTAAACTGTTGGATGTTCTCTGCATTGCTCCCACATGCTCTGGGTATTTGACAAGGAACATTTCACAAAAGCACAACAAGTCAAAGGGAAGCAAAATTACCCCCCAGAGTTTCAGACTTTTCTGACAACTAAATTGGACAGTACCTCTGTGATTTGTTTGTCTATTCCACAGTCCACCCTGGGAAGCATTTCTGAATGCCTTCAGCTGAGGCTTTTTGCTGCTGTGCAGATGGGACAGGAGCTGCCTGTCTCTTCTCTTTCTTCCTCTTGTGCCTAACCTAGTGGTATCTTTCAAGGAAAAACCAATTTTTTGTGCTGTAGTCCATAAATGTTTTTAAAAATTAAGAAATTCATTGCAACCTGACCAGAGAAGGCTAAGGATACCAAAGACAGCAGGATCCAGAGAAAAATACAGTTCAATTCAATACTCTTTTGTTTAGTTTTCTGATTTCAGAGCTTGCTTTAAATTTGTTGTTTTTCTTCAAGGGCGATATCAAACCGTCCCGTCAAATTAATGCCCAAAGCCCTGTTCACGGCACTGTCGAGCCCCCAGCTGGACTCACACCTGCTCAGTTTATGAATCCTTCACATCTGCAGTCCTCCAGGAATGCCCTTCATTCATTCCTTTCTGCTTGTGCTTAACTGGTAGTGTTGGTGTTGCTCACTGTTCCATCTATAATGCCCTATAAAGTGTTTCTCACTAATTGCCGTGTTGGCTACTGTCTACACTGAAATATTTATGCATTTTCTTGCAGGTCAGAGATGCCTGCAGTACACAGTGTGAACTGAAGGCTTTAAAGAAAATATCTCAGTTTAGGTCAGGAGACTGGAGAATTGAAACCAGTATATTCTCTGTTCAGTTCCAGCTTATGTTCACCTGTGACTGAAGCTCTTTTGGATGGGTTCTTGTCTAAGCTGAAGCTGGTTTACCATCTGGTTGGGTCAGCTTAGGCTGTTTCCAAGGGGAATCAGTGTGGTAGAATGAAAAGGATCAGTCATTGGTGGTGGGCTGCAGCATCCTCTGGGAAGAGGCTCCTGCCTACAGCACTTTCTCTCCTCCTGCAGCTTAATTACTGTATTCTCACAGTGGCTCCTCTTCAGCTCCTGTGTTGCTCATTTAGGACTGGAGACTTAGGAGAAGCCATGGCATTGTGCTGCAGCGAGGATACCGAGGGAGACCTCTCTGTGCCTAGGAAGGAGCAGGTGAGGGAGGCTTGCTGTCCTCTCCCCATTTAAGTGAGACTTGCATGTGGCATCATACAGAAATAAACATCCCGTTTGCACAGAGCTATAGGAGCACATGCACACCCACAGCTGTGCACACCTGTAGGAGAAAAGCAGAATGTTGTGTGACTCCTACAGCCCAGTTAGCAATAACAAGACTGCTTGCTGCTAGGTGAGAATGGCAGGGATGATGCAGCCAGCTCCACCCCTGGAGAAGCAGCACCATTCAAACATGGCATAGAGGGGTACTGAGGCCCCAGAGGAGCAGAACCTGCTGTCAGGGTGCAGGAGGGCTCAAAATGCGTGTGCCAGCAAGTGACAGAGGGACAAGCCAGTAGGAAAGGGGCTGTGTTGGTGAGGTGCTCGCTGCCTTGTGTATCCTCGGAGATGAGCAGGCTCCTCTGAGGGCATGGTGGCTTTCAGTGAGCTGAGCCAAGACACAGCACCCTTGTGTGTCCTCTCACCCAGACCTCCTCCAGATCAGTAAAGGCTTCAAAATAATAGTTCAGAGTCAGCCTTTCCTTAGGAAGAAATAATGGTCTAGGCTAGTTTTAGTATAGATTTATTTTCAGTTTGCTGACATCAGGCTCTGCTGTTTGCACGTAAATTAGTTACAGATTGAGTACACTGAGGTTAAGATTGCTGCTGGCTTTCGTATCCACGTGATTGCATACATAACAATAGGAGTTTGGCAGATGGCAGCTAAAAAAAGGAGATTCTCTGTTTTTTAATCAAAAGGCTTTTTTAAGATGGACTCTGTAGTATTTCTTCGTTGAGTGACTAAAATGATAAACTAGCAGACTTTCAGATACTGTTTAAAGTACACCAGCTGATTCAATACACTTGTTGCTGTGCATTCTTGTTTCATAGGTTGATTAATGCATTGGTTTAAAAGATTAACTGCAGAGTAAAAGAAACTCTCAAGCAATATATTAAGAAGTGGACTGGTACAAATAGGTTTTTTTAAAGCATTTATAGTGCATTTCTGCAGAAATGTGTGTTTTGGAATTTGAGTTAAGTTCAATGGATTTTTGTTTTAGTATTTAGGTTCTATGCTGGTGAAAGAGTTGAGAGGCACAGAGTCAACACAGGATGCATGTGCAAAGATGAGGGTAAGTTTCTAAATCTGCTTCTTTATCATATTAGTATTAAATTACATCAATCTGTGATTGTTTGTGCTGTGACCTTTTTCCTTTTATAATGTACTGTTACCCATTTCTTTTCCTTGCATTTACATTGGTATTCAGTAGGAAATCTGTTCTGTCTTAATTTCAAGTAATACCAAAATTTAAAGGTAGATTTTTCTTTTGCATATTGTATCTTAACAAAAACCCCAAATGTGTGTTTTGTTTTCTCGTGAATCCTTGAGTATGTTTCAAAGTACTGTCCACACACTTTAGACATGCCCATATCGAATTGCTTTTATAACCAGAATTTATAGCTTTTATATAATAGTCTAGGTTGAATTTTCTAAGTGAAAACATGTACTAGTAAATACATTAACATGTTACCAAAGGTATTTTTGTTTAATGCATCGTCTAATCCAATAGCCACATAATCCTATGGATGCTTTTACTCACGTGAGTGTTTCCCGTAAATATGAGTCACTTATATGCTTTTTGATTGGAGGATGAAATGAGATCTAAGCCAGTTTCACCTGATGGTGGAAAAGCAGTCAGGTTTCCTTCAGACTGTTAAGAATATGTCTTCTGTAGCTCTTTGGCCTGATACTGGTTTGTAGATAATTGCAACAAGGCTCGGTCTATCTCCGAGAAACACACCACTGCTGGAAACTCAAAACAAGCCACGGCCTGATTTATTCCCAACTGTAGTTGTAGTAAGAAGTCACCTGTTCATAGCCATGGTGAACATATCATAGTGTGGCGTGATTAATTAGTGAAGAATATAATTGTTTGCTAATCTACCAAATGTGTACAATTACATAGATGAATGAGTGAAATCTTTTCTTCTGTGTATCGTAAGTCTTGTATGCAAGATGCCTCTGAGCACAAGATGTGGTATTTGGAATTCGTTAGAAAGCTGGAAGATGTGTAAAATTCATGCAATCAGACAACCATTTCCTACTGGTTCTGTGTCTGCAGCACACAGACTTTCGTACAATCCGTTTTAGCTAAGGGGTCTCACTAAGTCATGCTCATTAGATTACCTGAAGATCTGAGACTTTTCAGCTAATTACATGCTAATCATTCCTCACCTGGGCTTAAACTCCTCGGGAAGAAAACCCAGCTTGATGCAGAGGGATCTACATCACTTGATCTGGGGAATTAATTGAGGCTGCAAGCATTCTGACTTCCAATCTAGTTTTCAAACTGTCAGGCTTAGCAATTCAATTTTTTAGGAGTATGCCTGTGCACATCTTAGGGCAGAATTTGACACTATAGTAGCATATGACAACTTCAGTCAGTTTTCTGACTGAACTAGGAAGCTTAACATCAAAAAAGATTCTTTAAATAATTTATAGGCATTTTAAGATATATTTTCATAAGTAATAAGTTTGACCATTTTAAATTACATAATTGGAAAAGCTAAGTGTTTGAAAGCAAATTTAATTTAAAATACAAATTTTCTATAAAAATAGTGTAGTTATACTAGTTGTCTATAGTGCCATATGGACACTTATATAGCACAGTGATGAGATTTAGGTACTTTTTTTTTACATTCTCTTTTGAAACCATTGTGTTCTGAGAATGTTTATTTTCTGGTTTGAGGTTCTTTTATTGCAAAGGTATTTGAATAAAACAGTTTTTAATCAGGATTTTATCTATTCTTTCTATGTCGTCCTTTTAATCATGTTCCTATTCAAGTCAAAAGCAAAAAACTTTGACTTAATGGGAACAGATTATTATTTTAGTCTGTTTCCCAGTGAGAAAAAAGTATCTTTTTCCAAAACTTTCTCCTTCTAATCAGGTTCTCAAAGTTGGTGTCTGTGAATTGGGAGTCCAGGTTGTCCAAAGTCATCCTGAAATTTTGCTGTGATGTTCATTATTGTATTTAAGTGCCACTGGGTTGTCACTGAAAATGTGGCTTCTATTATAATTACATTTTACTTTAAGTGTATTGAAAGGGACATTTCACTTACCAAAAAGAAAAAAAGGTGAAACGCTAGATATATTATTTTCTGCCTCACGAGTACTGAATTCTGTTCACTTGTCTAGTGTCTCTAGAATCAGTAAAATTTTTGCATAGGATTGTACTGTCTTGATAGAGCAATATTTTTTAATTTTAGTATTTTATTTGTTTTCCATGTGCATATTTCAAATCTATAGCGTGCTCCAATCTGAAAGATGTTGGAGGTGGGGAGTATGTGACATACAACCTTGTACCATGATGAGGTCACTCCCTGCAATTTTTTTGTATTTCTGGACTCAACCACATTATGGTTTCATGGAGAATGTATGAAAATTAGGTTCCTAATTTTTCTGTCAGTGTGACTTTTGGTTCTCCATCTTTAACGCAGTGCTGCTCAAAAAAATGTTGATATTCACTGAATGTCTTCCAGACAGCAGGTGCACAAGGATGTACCAGTGGAAAAAAAAATCTCAATCTTCCTTAATCATTCATAAATACAGAGAAACAACAAAAATGACATGTTTCCTGACTGCAGATTCCTCACTGTCAGTTGTAGGTGCTCCCAGGGCTTTCAATTACTGCAATTGATGGTTTTGGTTCTCAAGGGAGTGTCATGGATATCCCTTTTGTGTCTTTACAGAGGCACTTACAGAAGCCTCCTTCTCTTCCTAGCTTAAGAGTGAAGGGAGATCCTAAATCCTAAATCCTCTGTAATGTAAAAAAACACCAATAATAATAAAAAAATCCCCCCAAACAAAACCTGGGAATCTTTGTCTTAATAACTCTTCTCAGCAATCCACTGTGCTTCTCAGCATTGTGCAGCAATGTGCTCCATCAGGGCAGATGATGGATTTGTTTGGGGAAGATCATGCAGATGCAATAACTTGAGCTCAACACTGGAGTCAAGGTTATACATTCTTTTCCACCTCCCCTCAGAATTGCGGATTCTTGCAGCCATTCAAAATTGTGTGTATTTGGCAAGAACTTTATTTTTCTATTTATATGTTTTCACTCCTTTATATTTTACGGTTTCTCATTTGTTTCCAGCTGTTTTCTCCCACAAACTGCCTTTGCAGTCGACAGCACTGTCTCCTTATCTCCATTCCTCACCTGTTCTAAACTGACCTTTGCTACTTGGAGATTAAATCTTGCTGTCCTGGCCAGAATAGATTTATTAATTATATTTGAGAGGTGCCTTCAAGAAGTTAAGAGCTTTCATCTTTCCCACTGTGGAATAGGAAATACTGCAAGTTATGTTTTCAATCAGATTGATGCCTTCACTTTAAATCATCGTAGGGACAATATAAATACAATGTATTTGCATCAAAGTAACTTTATTCCTTGTCTTTAAAGCTGAGCTAGAAAGGGACTCGTCTACAGGAGACTCCATCTGGCATTTACACATCTGAATTCCTTGACCAGGTGGGAACAGGATGGTTTTATACTTACGGCATGAGCACAGCAGCAATGTAGACTCTTTCCTTGCAGCAGTGTTAAATCACTGATGTTGTCTACACCAGCTGCACAGTTTGAACCAATCAGATATTTACTGCAGCAAAAGGGAACTTAGATTTTGTTCTTGGATCCTGCCATCTTCCTGAGTATTATGTATTTTTCCTATTTATTTTGTTATTAGAAAAAAGGTTCTAAAATTTCAAATCAAAGTTCTGAGGAACCAGAAATAGAATTCTGCTCACAAAGCAGGTATTTAAATGTCTCACTGACTTAAGACCAAAATGTCAAAACTTGAATTGTTACAAAATCTGCTTCTATCTCTGGAGAGGAAGATGAAGAAGGGTTGACTCACTGAAAATAGGCAGCATCTGAGGCATTTCTTCCTTATTTCTTCTTAGATAAAGAAAGAGGACCTGAATTTAGATGGCAGTCTCCTAGTTTCTACAAAACCCTTTCCATCTTCAATTCATTTCCCATGAAAAGTAGAAGTGTAGAAACCTCCATAGGCCTCCCAGTGAAACTAACCAAGCAAATACCATGTTGGGATCAAACACTGTATTTGAGAATTTAGATTCTTCGGTCTCTGGTCTCTTGGGACTTGTAGCTCTCTCTCTCTCTTGTGTGGCCACTGCTTTGGGTGGCCCTGCAGTGGAAAAGGCATATGGCTATTACTCAAAAGAGAAAAATAAGTGGTGGAAAGTCTTAAGTCCCTCTGGACATCCACGTTGTGCTGTACCATGTTCTTCAGAGGATTGTACCTCCCTGAACTCCGTGGCTGAAAGGAATCTCAGGTGCAGGAGGGATGCAGAGGAGCATTTAGAGATACTGCAAAAGCATAAAACCATCTCACTCTCAAGTAGGTGAATTGCAGGTGCACCCCTGGTGCAATGTTCATATTAATGATGTAGCTTGGAGGCATCCACTAATTGTAGAGAAGTAAACAGCCTTGTACCACAGGGATTACAGATGCAGTCTTATTCCAAGAGGTGTTAAATTATGTCAGTAATGCATTTTTAAGCCTTTTGAACTGACAAGTTAGTAAATATTTGTTACAAGGCAGACTGTTGTTTTAAAATTGGCTTCAAAACTAACTGGTCAAATGTGGACTTTGACTTTTTGTTTCAATTTCATCTCATGCATGATCTTGTCAAAGAGATTCACTCAAGTTCCTCTTCCATAGCTGGTCGAGGGAGGTCGAGGGTCCCACTGTGCTCTGGTGTGGCCTCACCTTAAATATTGTGGCACTGCAATGTAAGAAAGATATAAAGTTATTAGAGAGTGTCCAAAGGAGGGAAGCAAAGATGGTGAAGGGCCTTGAGGGGAAGCCACTCCTTGATGAGGAATGGCTGAGGTCACTTGGTCTGTTCAGCCTGGAGAAGAGGAGACTGAGGGGAGACTTCATCACGATCTACAGCTTCCTCTTGAGGGGAAGTGGAGAGACAGGCACTGAGCTTTTCCCTCTGGGTTCTGTAACCGGTGACAGAACCCAAGAGAATGGCATGAAGTTGTGTCAGGGGAGGCTTATGTTGGATATTAGAAAAAAGTTCTTCACCCAGAGGGTGGTTGGGCACTGGAACAGGCTCCCCAGGGAAATGGTCACAGCACCAAGCCTGACAGAGTTCAGGAAGCATTTGGACAATGCTCTCAGGCACATGGTGTGACTCTTGGAGCTGCCCTGTGCAGGCCA
The DNA here is from genome assembly GCA_013390005.1 of Calyptomena viridis. Classification (NCBI taxonomy): domain Eukaryota; kingdom Metazoa; phylum Chordata; class Aves; order Passeriformes; family Eurylaimidae; genus Calyptomena; species Calyptomena viridis. The sequence continues at coordinate 29,425 of WEIV01022681.1, read as the reverse complement.
GGAGTTGGACTTCAATGATCTTGTGGGTCCCTTCCAACTGAGGATGTTCTGTGATTCTGTGAACTGTTTAATGAGGCTTCATAAGCCTTAAATAAGTAGCAAACTTACAGGTATGATAGCAGGTGGCACTAATACATCTTTTGAAATGTGCAGTGTGATGCCATTTGGACTTGATAGTTCCTACCAGTTTGGGAAGAAGTTCAGATTCTTATAGTAAAGTGTATTCCAGTACATAATTGAATAGGAGAACTGCCAGCTACAGTGTTCATGTGGCTATTAAAAACTAATATAGGACTGAACTAGCAGATTCATTTGCAAAAGTAAAAAGCCAAGATGAAAACTTAAGATTTTTCAGGCTTATAAATATGTACTCAGAATTTATTTATGTATGAGACTGTTAGTGACTTGTTATAGTTGAATAATGGTTTTTTTACTGTATATTTGTAAGAGCAAGTATAATTACAAATGCAGTAAAATCTAAAAAAGAATGTGGTTTTATTTTGGTCACTATATGAAAGCTGAGTAATCCAGTTATAAATGTGTGTGTTAGTTCATTGAAGTGGTCAACATGGCAAAGTAGAAGTAGGAGATTTTCAGAGTGATCTGGATTACACCATGGGCTATGTTTTATCAAGTGAATATGTGAGCATCTTACTTGGACACCATTCTGTATGTGTTTCTGAATTTCTTATTCCGCTGCTATGTGTGCGTGCTCAGAGATACCATGTTTTGTACACTGCAGGAGTATTCAAGGGTGTTGGATTAGTGCTCTCAGTTCTGCACAGAACAAGGTTATTGTGATACAATCCTCTCTTGAAAAGGTTAAAGGCCCTTTGGGGTTACAGGTTTTGTATTTGCTTTTTAAAAATAAACTGCTAGTTTATGTTACTTTATTCAAAGAGCAAATTCCTCTGCCTTTTAAGCCATTGTTAATTACCTTGGTTTGTTAGGCACACTGGCAGGGTGGATCTCAAGTCAGTTGGATTTTATTTTATATTCTAAATAAACGTCTAGCAGTTCTGCACAGCCTTCAACTCAAAATCAATATATAGGTGGAAACATTTTAACCCACTTAAGACAATTTATAGTACTACTATAGTATGGAAATGTGTTTAGAGTCTGGATGTGAGAATGGTATTTTTTTCAGTGAAACTAAAGAAAATTCCTAAACTATGAAAAGCTTACACTCACTCACTCTCTCTGGCACCACTGCTCTTGCATCCCCTGACGACCCGTTTCAAAAGGGGGAATTGGGAGCAGCCCTGTCCAAGCCTATGCAGGGTTCTGGCACTGTTCTGTATAATGGCAGCAGTGGGTTCAGATGCAAACTCAGAAGAATCTTAAATTCAGACCTATATTTTAAAAGCAATCACCGTAGTAACCAGGCAGTTACGCAGAAAATGCCTTCTACCTCCTTCCACTGGATGCTGAGGGGATGAAGCAGCTTTATTCCAGCACCTGCATCAGAATACAGATGAGATCACTACTCCTGATTTCCTTTATTCTAAAGGGAAAGAGGATCTGTGTCTTTTCGAGGGATCTGGGGAAAGCTGCACATGTATCACAATAGATTTAGGGTGGTGATGCTTTCTTCTATCTTCTGTGTCTGCAGACAAGCTTGCTTTATGGTTCTTGAATTATGCATGGCCTGCTTTCATGTAGTTACTTACCTGTCCGGCAGGAAGTGTTTCAGAGGTGGGACGTAAGCTCAGTCTCCCTGGCATTGCAGACTGTGCAGCATTGAGACTCCTGAGTGCAGGACCAGGGCACCCGTGGAGGCAGGGCGTGCACATCTGTCCGTACGGAGATGGCCAGCCCATCAGCAACAGGCACTGGCAAGGAGCCTGGAATAGGCTTGCTGTTTGTCCAGGTGATTCTCCTAAAGAAGTCTATTGAAACAAAGAGCCAAAGTTACAGTCACAAACAATGGAGTTCATAGGAACTATGACCAGTTCCAGGCTAGTGAGTACTTGCCCAAAGACAGGGTCCTGTCACTATGATTGCTTCTATATGAGATAAAATCTAATCCAGCTTCTGTGGTGAACATGCCTTGGAGCATGAGACCATATGCCAGCATGCACATGACATTCAATGCCAGCCCTCAGCTGTGGCTTCTGTAACTTTGGCTCAAGTCCATATGCTCCCCATAGAGACACCAGATGGACAAGAATACTTTGTCATCTCATTGTGTCCTCATGGAGTTGATATGGTGGCTAGAACCTGAAAAGCCCAAGGAAAGGGAGTACTGACTCCTGTGTCCGACCTTCTCAGGTTCTGGGCACAGGTGCAGGCAGAGACTTGGCCTGAAATGTCTGATCAAGAAAGCTGTGGGACTTCATCTCAGCATCCTAGAATTCAGAGCCAAAGCGCTTCCAAGTCCCTGAGTGAACGGTATTTATGGTGTATCTCTGAAAACTCATGTTACACATTCTGGCAGACACTCCCTCCACTAAAAAGAAAGGAACAACAAGCAAATAATAAGAGCTCACCATGACAACTCAAAACTGTTGAAGCCTGGAAACTGCTTGGAAATAATAATTATTTGGTGGACTTCAGTTACTGTATCACTGAGAGTGGAGCGGGGGAATAGAGCTGGGTGTTTTTCTTGATGGCGCTGTCATAGTAACAAAGGATGTTATTCCACTGCCCAACTGTTTGTTGCAATAGGAGTAGAAGTGCAGAATTGTTTCCCAAAATCATAATTCTACAATGGACTAGTCTTCCAGAACACCTTTGCACAAATCCTGGGGTTTGTATGCTTTGCAGGCTGATGAGGAACATCCCCTGCTCCTAACCAGCTGAGACAGTTTGGCTTAATAAATTACAAATGTCCATCAGTCTCTGATTCATTTCCTAATTTGCCAACTATAATTTAATACATCTTGAGCTGTTTCACTCCAGTACAGTCTTCTGGCAGCTCACAACTTCAATTAAATACTAGAGGTCAGGTCTGGTCTAGACAAATCCAGGTGAATGTGGAGCAGATAAGGAAGATGATTAAATTACAAACTACTGGTCTGGAGGATAGAGGACTCCAAGGTAGTTGGTACAGCGTGGCTTTGCCAATAGGAAGCTTCACCTTTATGGCAAATACGAGACAGCGGAAATTAGTCTGAAAAGCTGAAATATGTGAACTTAGCTCTGTTTGTAGAGCATGTTGCAGAGGAATTTTGCTGCTAAGAGGGCGAGGAAGGAGGTAATTACAATAATCAAAATGGGATACAAAGAGCTCTTGTGTGTAGCTGTCGGGCTAGAATGAAAGGACAAAAGTTGGATGATTGCTGGGCTGCCAGATGATTAAAGTGATAGTGTCGTATTTGTGACTACTTTGTCTAGTATAAGCAGGTTTTATTGCTTGTTATTCTGATAGATGTATATACTGCAGCTTCCGTACAGTCACTGTTGTGCTTTCTGTGCATTGAAGTTGAATTTTATGAAAGGGCTCATTTGAGATCTATTCTAGTGACACACACATGCAATAGGTAGGTACTTGCTCTGCGTTTGGCAGGGGTACCATTTCTTTCTCCACTCAGTTCATAGACATGCAAATCAGATTAGTGTCTTTCTCAGATTTTGTTAAAATTCTTCAGGATGTTTTACCGTTTAAGCTTTCATTTTTTTAGAAGTGCCTAGAATTCTGGGTGAAAAGAGCTTTTACCAGGTTAAATTGACGCTTTGTCATCTCAAGTCTTGTCATTTGTTATGGAGAGATGCAACCTATTACACGGATGGGTGGGGCTCTCCTTGAAACGTTAATTAGAGGTTTTAGTCTTCATGGCACGGACACTAATTGCAGAACGTAGCTGGATCTGTAGCTTTGAATTTTATGCTGGCAAAAATGGAGTCTCATTTAATTCTGAAAGGATTGAGACCTGATAAGGACATTTGATTACAGGGTTGGGTTTTTTTGGGTTTTTTTTGTTTTAAGCTTTTGTTTTGCTCTCTAGTGTTAGCATCACCTATTTTTTATAACTTTCTGTTCCAGTCTGTGTTTTCAGGCTTATGTATATGCTTGTTTATTTTTCTTGAATATTACAAAACCCCCACTGCTACTTTTGTTCAGCTGCTCTAATGATCTTCCTACATGCCAATTCTAGACCTTTCAGCATATTTACACTCCCTTCTGTGTGCTGATGTTTTTTCATGTTTACCTGTAACTGAACTTACTCTTACCTCTCAAGAAAATATTTGATTGATCTGTGATTGTTTGCAGATGCTCCCATAAATAAGCAGTCTCTGAATTTTAACTACTTTATTAATCTACTGAAGTTTTGTATAGAATAGTCTTCAACCTTAAAAGAATTCAAATCAGCTGTATACTATTAAGTATTACATTTTATTCTTTGGTTGGTTTGGGAATTGTTTTAGTAAATTTAATTTGCAAACAGCATTTTTTTCTGCAGAGAACTTTAATCTGCCCCAAATGTTTGCCCAGTCTGTTCAGTGGGAAGTATCTTTGCTGTGTGCATTGTACTGAAGGCACATAGAAGTAGACTGGCATAAGAAAAAAGGCAATCTTACAGGAAAGCATAAATTGTAGGTGGAGAACCTGGTATGGGGGAATGCAGAATAAGCCTCCATGCTAATTTGGGCGTAAAGCAGCTTCTAGTAGCAGCTGCACTCCAAGTGCAGATGGTCAGACATGGTAAGATACAACGTTGGACTAACAGATTGACTGACAGGCCTGGAGGGTTGCAGGGATACTTCATGTCACAGATACAATTGCAAGAAGGCAAAAGAGTGAAATATTTCTAAGTAACAACTAATTACAGAAAAGAAACCATACTATTAGAAGTACTGTGCTGTTGGTTTTTATAGCTGGGAAGGGCAGGAAGAGGGAAGGGAAGCAGTGGTGGATGGGGACTATCAGATAGATAGATGTCTTAAACACACACGTTTTGGGAGACGCTGGTTGCATGACTGGTCTTTTTAAGTCCAGCAACATTACTTTATTCTCTTCCCATTGTGCTAGGAAACAGGAGTATTTTTACCATCCTTATGACAGACTTAAAGCTGTTTTTGAGTTTCATAACTGCAAGGCAGATATTTCAAAAGCCCAGACCATAGTCAGCTGAAGAAAAAGTAAAATATTTAACTGAGGTATTTTATCAGAAGAAAAAAGCACTGTTCTTGCAGTGCAACAAAAGTCTAATAACGTCTTTGTTTTGATTCCAGAAGTCTACAGAACAAATGAAAAAAGTGCCAACCATTGTCCTGTCTGTCTCTTACAAGGGAGTCAAATTTATTGATGCCACAAATAAGGTATGTGCAGTTATTCAGTACTAGCTTTTATTTCTCACAACTAGGAGAAGTAGTAATACTTACGAGGCTCAGGCCAGAAAGGGGACAGATTTGCACTTTGCGTTTTCCTCTCCTTTTTTTTTCTCCTCTTCTCTCCAAAATGGATGTAATGTCTTTGTCATTCTCTGGAAAACTCAGTCTGGAGGACAAGTGAAGCAACTTTAATGGCTTATTGGGAGAACATTGTGTCCAACGTTCTGCCATTAAAAGGCAAGCTTATCACAAAAGATGTTTGGCAGGGAGCCTCTGTGGAATTCTTTACCATATTCTTTTCTATACAGTGCCTTAAAAATATATATATGCGTCTATATATTTGTTCATTAATATAATTTAGGCAAATAATTAAAAAAAAGGTCTTACTGAAGAATAAAGATGCAAGGTTTTATCCAGGGCCAGCCATTTTAAGAATAAGAAACATGAGCCTTGAATGTCCTTTGAAAATGCTGGAGCCTCTTTGGGAGCTGTTTTCCTGGTGCTAGCCACTAAACTCCCTGAACTGCAGCAGCTTCTTAACAGTTGTTATTCCATGTTTTTTTCATCTTCCTGTGTGGCAATGCTCCTGTACTTTGTTTCTTATGTTTTAAAATACATCCAAATCTTTAAAACAAAAAAAACCTAACCAAAAGCAGAAATTGAGAGATCAGAGAACTCAGTGATGGATAGAGCAATGGATTATTTTTTAGCCAAAGCAAAATGTACAAGCTTTGTAAGGAGGAGTAAAACAATGCATGAATTTCTGTTCTTTGGATGTGTAAAAGTGGCAAGAAAATGCAATCATACTGATTCTTTCATATGAATACAAAATAAATTATCTGTTATGTGGCTAAAGCTAACTAAGCATTATAAAAAACAAATCTGACAACCCAGCTACCTGACCAGGTTAATAATGTATACAGCATCTTTGTGTTGCTGAACATTTACACCACACAACACATCTAACCCAGTATCCTTCAAACTTGACAAATCAATCAGTTTTTTAAAGGAGTTTAACTAGAACTGGGTTTTGAATGAGGGATGGAAGCAGATTGGTGAACTTCTGCTAAAGTTTGGAAGCCATATTTAGAGTTAGAAGAGGGCATAAAAGAAAAAGTGAGGTGAAATTACTGTTGTGTCAAGTGTGGCGTATTTGCCAGAGCAGAGAGGCCAGGGATTCCTGTGAGCTGGTTTTTCTTCCATCAATTCAAAACTGAGCTTCTACAACCCTCATTTCCTTTATGTTCTCTGATGTGCAGGGCATAAATCAGGACATTGTAATGCTATTAACTCTTAACTTGGATAATGTTGTTTTCAGCTCTTAAATCTCCTCTAGCATAAAGGATGTAAGTGCACTGTCCTTAAATTTCAAAAAAAATCAGGAGAACGAAAGGAGCTTCCCTAGTCTCTTTGCACAGTGCACAGTGTAAGGTAGAAACTTGAAAGAAGTTTGGCAAATTGTGTTAGATGCCTCTACATGAATCCCATCGAAACCTTGTGCCTAGTAGTGCAATGGATGTATTTGATGGAGGTAAATAATGCCACAGTCCTGTGTTTTTTCTCAAGTGGTAGATTGCTTTCTCTCCAGTTCAAAATCTGCACTGCCTTTCCCTTCTGTAAAAACCAGGTAATAGCCTGCAACTCTCCCAGAAGCGTTATCATCCTTGTCCACAGTGTGCTGTTCCCAATTCCTTCAAGACCCAAAACAGATTAGCACTAAGGTGAGATCCTATTCAGACTTGTACTGCTTCCATATGAGCTTATAGTTGACGGCGCTGGGCACCACTTAGCAATAAATGCATACTTCTTAATGACAAAAATAGCTAGCAGTTCTGTGCTTGAAAACTCAGCTCTCATGGCTGTTCATCCTTTTCCTTTTTGCCACCAAGCTAAGAATTTGTATTCCAAGTCATAGCAGGCAAAGTTTCAGGTGATGGAGGGTCCCTGACCTCATTCCACGACAGCTATTTCAGTGACACCTTGGAGCTTGGCATGACACCACTTTGACATGACACCATTTCTTTGCAAGTGAGGCCAGGAAAGAAATTGCTGCTTAAGAAAAAGCAGACATGCAGAATTTCTCGTGGCTCACAGCTCACCCTATCTCATGGGTGATTTCTGCCAGGAGGGAGATTGGCTGGCACAAGGTAGGCAAGCAAAAGGAAGATTGCTTAGCTGAAACTGGGTCTCTCCAAGGTATTTCCTTGGCAGAACCAGAACTGACTTTCAGCTTCCCTGCTTTTTGAGAAGCACCGGAGGTTTCTCTTGCCAAACTGAGAGACAGTTTTTAGAATGACAACTGTACAGTGTCAGTCAATGCCTGAGGAGCGTACCCAGAACAGCAAGCTGGTTCATAGCCTTCTACTTTCTATAGAATAAGGCTTTGGGTCTACTGAAATAGTGACCCAAGTAAACACATGCACTGAAAAGTGTTTAATTTTGAAAGGAGATCACAGAGCATGTCCTATAGCAGTTAAGGAAAAACTTGGTTTCACTACTAATTTTCATCCAGAAGATTCAGTTTAGTTATACTTTATTTTATTCAGAAGAAACTTGATTTGTGCATATTTCCAAAATTCACATTAAAATAATCTCTGTGAGTTTTGACTGAAGTGCAACTCCCTGTGTCAGTCCCAGGTCACCTAGAAAAAGTTGCAGCGTTAGCAGAGCTCTTTTCACATATGCTGCATAAATTTAGGTGATTACATTGTGGCTCATGATTTGGCATAAATACTTCACATATGATTTTAAGACCTTCCAAGCTTTAATTCATTCTCTTTCTAAACTACAATGTTGTCAACACCACGTCAGTGACAGTGTATTACAGTTCTATCTGTGGATATCTAAAGCCCTGGTTTTAGTATAATTCTAATTCTCATCAAAATCTTTTTTGAGGTTAAAAGTTATCAATTTGAGAACAAAGAATATAAAATGCTTCAAGTAACATAAAAAGCTAGCAGTTGTTAAGCAGAGATTATACATGTCATTATAAATTGGCATATATTGGAATATAAGTACTGGTTTTGTCATTTTTATGAATAATGCATTAAACAGAAATAATCAAGTATGTTGCAACAATTTAAGAGGATTATTGCATTTCTTCAGTAACAGTCTCCTTATCTTGGTTTTTCCATGTTTTGAAATTTGGAATGCTTTTTATTAAGATTTTTCCTAAGCCATGATTTCTTCAATTAGATATATTAATATGTCTTTTCAAAAACTTGACACTTCCCCCATGCAAGGGGGAAAGTTGCTACTTAGCAAATGAAAGAAGATACGGCAAAGCATCTAAAGTGATTTAGTTTCATATATTATAAAAAAAAAAAAAGAGGGAGAGGAAAGGAGGTGGTAAAGAAAAGAGAGGAGTGAGGGAAAACCAGAGACTCTCAGAGCTTGTTTTAACCTGGACAGATGCCAATGAGGCAGGCGGTGGCTGTGCGAGGAACTGGGACACCACAGATGTCCCATGTTCCGTGATGCAGTAGTGATGTATGTTGCACCAGGCTCAGTCACTTTGGGCTTTTGTGGAAATGCCAGAGCTACAGCCAGCAGAGCCACAATTCAGGAATAGCATGTAAACTAACTGCTAAGTAAATTCCCATTCAGTGAATCATTCTTCTGTTTAAATCAACCATTTGAAATGCATTTGTTGCTGAAGCAAGGCCTAATCATAAGCCACTCTGCAGTATCTTCTTCTCTGGCTTCATGGTTCTTTTGGCCTGAACACAGTAATTACATATCAGCAATTTCTGTAGTGAATATTCATAATTCTCTCTAAAGCTTTAAGACAGCTTTTTTTTATTTTATTGGACAGACATGCCCCACCTCTATCTTGGTAGTGTGCTATAGCTTACATTGGCTGTTGCAAGTAGTGTGGCTCGGTGCATGAACAGTTTCATTTTCCTACATCTCTCTTACAGGATGCTGTTGTCAGTAAGTGGAGTGAAAGTGCCAGATCCTCCTGTAGTTATCTTTTTAGTAATCAAAAGTCTTTCAGTATGTCATGATTTCAATTACAAGTAATGTTTGGTGGTTTTTTTCCTCTTGAAAATGTATAGCTAAAATGTGTCAAACACCATGTGCAAAAACCTGGCTATTAAGCCTGCTAAGTTTCACCAGATCCTGTCTGTCAGTAGACTGAGACAGTGTCCCAATTTAATCATTACACAAAACCCCAGCAACTTCAGAAGATGCTTGTATAGTGCTTTGAAACAGTATTTATAGCTGTATGCCAGGAAAGATGTCTCTTTGTCAAAGGATACTGAATAAGCTGTACAAAACACAGGTGGCCTCACAGAGAAGCCTCTAGAACATAATGGTTTCCCACCAGATTATTGGCAATTGAAAAGGGTCAAAATTCCAAATACCTGTGTAAGATCATACATGGGGTATATTAAATCTCTTAAGACATTCCTGAGATACTTCAGTACAGCAGATCGACATAAATGTGAATCTAAAGCCACACCTTTTAAAGTTCTTTTAAATTTAATTCCTAAATTGATTGCAGATATTTTTTTTAAACAGAATATTATTGCTGAACATGAAATCCGTAACATTTCCTGTGCTGCACAAGACCCCGAAGACCTGTCTACATTTGCGTACATCACTAAAGACTTGAAGACAAATCACCACTACTGCCATGTATTCACTGCGTTTGATGTGGTCAGTTTATAGAAGATACTTCACTTAATAGTTCTTTGTGATAGTAATAGTTATTTAATTCTGTTAAAATGTGTTCAGGGTATATGGTGATTAATAAAAGGTATCATTCATTTTCACAAGAAAAGACTAATCTACTGTGGGATAGCAAAAGGACATTCCTGGAGAAGAGCAAAGGTTTTCTTTAATATCATATTTCCCCTCTGAAATAACTCGCCTCTGTCACCTCAGCTGTTGACTGTAAACTTAGCGAGTGGCTTTTCATACAAGTCTTGACATGTAATTCTTAAAACATAAGCTAGAGCCTTCCAAGAAGTTTTGTGGCAAGCAGGTTAGCCCACCCATTCTGAAATCTCAGCACATACCACATAAACAAATCAGAAAAGGTTCCATGTGCATTATATACAGTACTCAGTCCTTCTAAGAGGTAGGTTCAGATTCTAGATTAAACTATGTTTTGCAGGGCATCCTGCATTTTTGACTGCATTATACTGCCCGTGCAGCCAAGGAAGTATGGATTTGGTGACATCCAGCCTTTTGGCTTTTTACCCTCATGTATCCATCCACGCCCCCCCAAAATGCAGCTAGGTGGTCGGAACTTTTCTTGAGCAGGCCCTTTGAGCCTGGACACGTCCCACCTTCTTGAAGTACATGTGGGCTGCTTTTTGGACCAAAGGTCAGATGTCACCACCAGGAGTGATTTAGTCTGATTTCTTTTTTTTATTTAAACTGGAAGAGGGCAGGCCTAGATTAGCTATTAGGAAGAAATGCTTTACTATGAGGTGGTATGACACTGGAACAGGTTGCCCAGAGAGTTTGTGGATGCCCCATCTCTGGAAGTGTTCAAGGTCAGACAGGACAGAGCTTTGAGGAACCTGGCCTAAATCAAAAGTGTTCCTGCCCATGGCAGGAGAGGGTTGGAACTAGATGATCTTTAAGGTCCTTTTCAACCCAAACCATCCTATTATTCCGTGATTCTTACCCTGCTGTTCCACGACTTTCAGTATTTCAGGGTTCAGCTGGATCAGTCCCAGTAACTAAAACATCTCGCTAAATATTGTTTAGATTTTTGGCATTATACTGAATAAACTGGAAGACTGAAGCTTCTTCTGCAGATGTGTAGAGAATGCATGAGAAGCTTTGTATTTACTTTAATCAGAGAACCAAAACACAGATCTGACAGAGACCACACAGGTAACTAATTATATATCTTAAGAGGTCCTAGGAATATTTAGCTACTACACTGCATCTGAAAGATTTGAAACATCTATTACAACAGAAATTATTGTTATTTGATATCCTTGTGTTCTGCTCTGCTCTCTGTCACGTCAGAGGGACTTTTAGCTTGACAAATAGTGGAGATAAGGAATTTGTTGACATTTTACTTTGGGAGCACCTTTACCTTTTCAAAAAGATTGTCTTTATTTTGAAAGTAGCAAATTAATTCTTTAATTATTTCTGTTTTCAATCTTCTTGCCTACATATCTCAAAATGTTATTTCAGCAAAAGTCCTTAGAGTTCCTATGATTCTGGTGTTTCAAGAAATCATGAACACATCGATTAATCAGTCATACAGTTTTCAGCTAAATTTGGTGAAGTAAGTAGTGGCTATAGTTTTTAAGACTAAGATTTATTGTCCCAGACTTTTAGGAGTACTTGCCCTTTGAGTTATGCACAAAGAAATTTAAGGTGCTATCAAAACTTCAAAATTATTCAAGAAAAAGTATTTTAATATAGTACAATGTGTATGAATTCTTGAAACGTGCTTACATTAATATTAATAAGTTAAATCAAAAAAACAGCAGTGCCTGAACCGTGGCATTTTATGTGGGCCTGGGGAAATAGTTAACATTGCACAGCAATAGCATGTAGGAGAATTTAAATAACAAAATGTACAGGTAGGTTAGAAGAAATTTTTGGTTGAGTGCTTCTGGTTTTTAAATTCTCTGCTGGCATTTTAGTGTCCACAAGGAGTAGAAAAAAAGTCAAAATTGTGTTAAAAATAGATAGACAGTGGTCAACAAGATGTTCCATTATATAGATTTTAGTGATAAGTGAATCAACTGAAATTAGACTGATTGAGTGAGGTTATTATTTCTCCCGATCCACTTAAATACTTCTTAATGGTTTTGAAGTACTGCAGTTTCATTTATAGGTTTAATAATCAAGCACAAACCTAGACTCAGGTATAGCAGATGAAATTCATCTCCTTTTTTGGCAAAAGAAGAAAAGTGATCCAGGAATAATTACCTTTTGCTCACTTCCTGTACCTTAGGAGGAGCATTTAATACGCCAAGCACTTTAAGCGGCTATTTTAATTAAGCAATACAGAAACTTTAATGTCTGACTTTCTTAACTTCGTTTTCTCCTGCAGCATAATCCTCAGTGGTGTGTTACCTACTCAAATACTCTCTTTTTGTGCTGTTTTATTTCTCAGGATCTAGCATTTTTGATGCAAGTACAAGCTGTATAAAAAAATAGCTAGATATTCAGAGTGCAAGCATAAGATGAATTAAATTTTCAATTGAAAGTCTTAATACTTGTGCTAACCTGATCTGTCAGTTTACTAATAGAAGGAATCCTACTGATTTGTCAACGGATACAAGTCAAATCATTTTAAGAAAAATGAGGTTTAAAATGGTAGAAATCCACAATAAGGTGTAAAAAATAGGCATTTTAAATCATATATATTATGACAATACAATATATGCAATGTTACAGAAAAAAAAAATCACTCTCAAGTTCTTCAGTTTCTTGGGAAATGTGGGCAAGAACAGTTTATTTGTAGATAGGGAAGTATTTTAGTAGTGTCAACTACCAGCATTACTGAGACTGTTTAGGAATAACTGTTCATTGTAACTTGTCTACTCAGCATTAAAATTCTATAATCACAATCACAAACTCTTGACTAAAGAATATTGAAGGAGACAAGGTTTGGGGGAAGAAGAGAGTTTATTGCTCAATATTTGAAATTCACTTCATTTTCATTAACTTTCTAAGTAGCCTTAAGTCTAGCAGTGAAGGATTCCCTCTGGATTAAAAACCATCATAACATCTCCTATACCAAATTCTGTTTGTGTATTGGAGACATCAAAGTAATTGCAATCAGATATTCCTTCGTTGCCCAATGCACCTATGAATAGAATACAGAAGAATCAGTTAAAATGTAAGAAAACAATTAGCCATTTTAATAGGTTGGCTGAGTTAAAGGAGCTGAAGAATCCTGACTCAGACTTGCACTGGGGCATTTATTGTAACACTGCATGGCAAACAAGGCCATTGACCTCATTTCTCATCTCCCAGAAATTGTTGCTTAAAGGCATTAGCTTATTCACTTTCCTCCTCTGCTGTAGCAAGCAAGGAGCAGGATTGTAGCAGCCTTGGAAGCACTGCAGTCCTTAGAGTTTCGCCTCCTTTCCAAGGAGCTTGATGGAGTGCTGTAAGGGTCACTGTCTTCTGCAGTGGCCAGGGGCTGTACAACTTTGGTGCTAAGTCTTCCAGGAAGGGCAGACCTGTATCCTTCCTTTTGTGCCACATGTAAAAGGTTCAAATAGTCTCCCCACTCCATCAGAAGTATTTCCACAATGGATTTTGTGGTTTGGTTTTCCACCCCTATTCCCAAGGGAATCCTGCTCTTACCTCTCCAGTATAGCCCCTGCAAGAATCTGTACCAACTCCAATCTTTATAATCCTCTCCCACTACTACAGGTGAGAAATTCCTCAAACCAAGCTTATTTACTTGCATTTTTTTTCCAAAATACGGTTTTTCAGATAAGTTATTTAAATTTTACAAGGTACAGTTTTAAAGCCCTCCTTGCCTCCATTTGCAGACTTCCCTTTGTCAAGGCTATACTGCAGTACACGATGTATGAAATTTATGTACAAGTTACAGTTCAGTTTGAATATTGAACAGAATAGTGGATGTTCTGTTTTATTTGCTATATTTCAAATATTTGTTAACCAGAGAAACGGTTACATGTTTCTTATGGCTTTCAGGCTCCAGGCAGGCCTGTTTTTTCACTTTACAGACTACAGAGGAAAACAAATTACACTGGCTTCAGACAGGACTTCAGGACTCAGACTAGATTTATGGCTCAGCATGGCAAACTTTTAGTCTGTCTCCAGTCTTATCTTGGATATTTTCAAGCCTGTCTCTGTGATATTTTTGTATGCCTCACTGGATGGTGTATATTCTCAGTTCTAGTATTGCAGCCTGCATTTTCTCAAAGCCATTACTACACCCTTCCTTAATAATAATGTTATCCACTCTAGACAGTCCCGTGATGATACAGTATGCTCTTTTACTGTCACAACAGCTCATTCTAAAGACATCTGTCTTTAGAAAAATATTCTTGTCCTACTAAAAATCACGCTCCATTTTAAATTATATTATTTTCTACATTTTTAACAATTATACTCTGTTGCTTTTAAATCCATAGCCAGCATTCTGCTAAAAGGCAGAGCATTTTATAATAGCCTCTTTAGTTTTTCTTTTATTACTCCACTGGCAAACTTCATCCTCTAGTGTTTCTCAGTCCTGGCCAGTTTCCCGTGATGTTAAAGGGGAGATAATTTGGAGACTATCAAATCAGGCAGACATTTTTATTTGGGAAGCTATGAAACTTTGGCTGGCTTGCTGTTGTGACTGCAGTTGTAACTGGTGAGAGCATGTCCCAGTGGAGGAGTATAATTGTTTTCTGTCTGACCTAACACAGGCCAGAGCTGGCACCTTTATAAGAAGCTCTTATAGTGAGCTAAATGTGCTGAATTTAGCCTATACTATCTCAGTATACACGTGTTATAAAAAAGGGATGGAATTTCTTCAGGAAATGAAAGTGTAAGGCATGAAATAAAATGCTTATCCATTTAATTTGGTTTTAATGATTGAAGAGCAGATTGTACTTCCAAGTGCATTAATTGCTTTCTGACTTACTGCAAAGTTTACAGTTAGATTTGACGAGGTAAATTCATATCTTGTCTGAAATTATGTCAGAAACAAGTGGGGGATCACCTAGTTAAGGGATCACCTAGTTTCAAAGCAATGAAGAATGGCTTCCAACTATAGGCTTTGGAGGTTCAGGAAGGAGAGGGCAACTTCTGAATCACATCAAAGATTTATGAATTATTCTAAGGGCACTGTAGGACATCATATGGAGGCAAGCCTGCAGGCTTGCATTTGCTCTGCAGGGATTCCAAATATTATTGCAAAGTTAGCAGCCCAGAAATAGGCTCTAGTAGGACCCTAAAAATAGGCTCTAGTAGGAGCCCAGAAATAAATATACTAAAACAACCCCACAAACCTGAAGAAAAATTACCATAGTAATTCACTTGCTATTTAGATTAAGGCAAAATTTGAAACTCACAGCTGCTTTTTCACTGGTGTAAGACTGTACTGAAAAAATATTTATACCAATCCCCCAATACCTCATTCATACTTTATAAATCTTTCAGCAGGTGTTCTTCTCCATATTCAATGAGGATTTAAAGTATTCTGCCTATAACACTGAACTGGTCTTAGCCTTAAGAGCCTGATTTCTTTGGTCACGAACACTAACCCCCTTCCCCTTGCTTACAAAGAGTGTTCTTACATGACAGTTTAAGCTCAAACATTTTTACTTCTACAAAACAAAACCATGAGAAGGTTTCTGCAGCACTTGAAGCACACATCCAAAGCAGTGCACTGACTGCCATGCATGCCTAGCTGCGTTTGTAAGCGTCACACCAACACTGCAGCCTGTTCCCATGCTGTTTGGTGAGAGCACAGAGCATCCCAGGGCATGTAGCCAGGGAAGTGGCACGTCAGGCTGCTGGCTCTGGAGGAAGATGGGTCAGCAGAAGAGTTCTGAAACAGAGCAAGGCCGAATGTCACACAGGTGCAGTAGTGCAAGAGAGGTGGGATCATGACAGCAGCAGATATGGGGTGAGCTGGGAAGGGGGGCAGCTGATGTACTTGGGAGATGACAGATACTCCCCCAGTCCTGTTTTCAAGTTTAGTGAGACAGTGTTTTCAGGGGTTTTAGAAATAATTACTTTCAACACAATAAATTACATTTAGATTGTTTTTAATCAATGAGAAATCACATGACAAATGTAAACATTGTAGAGACTAAGGAAGCAATTACCAGTGTGATTTTAATTATTTACATTGCAAAGCACTTCTGTAGACAGTATTGTATCTGACAATAATTCAACCTCACTCCAATTTTAACTGTTTCTGCTTTGTTCCAGAATTTAGCTTATGAAATCATTCTAACACTAGGACAAGCATTTGAGGTGGCCTATCAGCTTGCACTACAAGCACGGAAAGGGGGCCATTCTTCAACCCTCCCAGAAAGCTTTGAAAACAAGCCCTCTAAACCTATTCCCAAACCACGTGTTAGTATTCGGAAGTCAGTGGTAAGTAGGAGGTAGTTATGTGTGCAAAAAAAAAATTCAGCTATATATTTAAGAATTTGTGTACTAGAAGCTGTACAAATAAAATAGCTGTTGAGGCAGAAATGCTCCATTGTGCCACCTCTGCTCACACCCTGCCAGCAGGGTTGTGTCACTGCAGCACAGGCAGCTGTTTCAAACAACTGCTTATTTTAGATTCCTCTCGTTTAAGATGTTGCTTGGCTATTGTTGTGTATATGTCTTCTGTACTAATTACAGAGCTTTAATTGATTCAGTCTAATTCCAAAGTATTGTGCTTTTCTAAGTGCTGAGATTCACAGCCAATGCATGCCTCACAAACTCTGTGGTTCCATGGATTTTCCTGGTCTCCTATCAAGAAATAAAATCTGCATCTAACTTGTTTAGAATATGATCACTGTGTATGTATCCTAATCAAATCACAAATCCAAATCAATTTAAAATTATCCTCGGACCAAGCTGCATCTTTTCTTACCTTTTTTTCTTTTTATCCTCTCCAGACCCTCCAAACCCAAAACTGGGATTCAATATACCTTTTCAGTATTAATCCCAGATTCCTAAGAAACAAAGCTAATTGGAGCCTATGTATTGACTGTCTTTAAAGGGCCCTCCTGAAGTGCAGAGATGACAGAGAAATATTGTTTTATGTTAGAGCTTTTTAAAAAATTACGAAAACTATTTTAAATCAAGTGAGAATACAAGCACAGGGCGATTTTGGAGGGAAGGGAGAAAAATGACCACACACTGTATCATATTCACTGGCTATAAAGTGAGGACTGTACTCTATGATATTAATTACTGGATGAGAGAAAGGGGGAAAAAAATGTATGACTGTACACTTTGTCATCCAGTGCCACAGAATCTTCCTGCATGAAATTGTAAGTAGGAACATTTCCTGATGCTGTCGTCTGTCTTATTAGCAAACAGACTTCTCAGGATCAAGCGTGGCTTTAACGAACTATGATGCCCTATAGCTTGGGGGTAGACACAGCTCTGATCTCCACAGGAAGAAGAAGGCAGCCGTGAGTACATGGGGAGTGTAGACACCACCATACTCGCTGCTGTAGGACTTTGTCAATTCAGGAGTTGTTCTGTGTTCTGTTAGTTTAAAGAAGAGCTTCTGCTCGAGCTGGTGTGCACCGAGGTGTAACCCGCCCGTGTGTTTGCATTTGTCTTACAGCAGATAGATCCATCCGAACAAAAGACTCTCGCGAATTTACCGTGGATTGTTGAACCTGGACAAGAGGCCAAAAGAGGCATTAATACCAAGTATGAAACTACAATTTTCTGATACAAAACTGTCCCCCTGTTCCTTGTTGTGCCTTGCACGCCAAGCAGTCACAGCACAGCCTTTCCTTTATGGCAACATTTCAATCCAGCAGAGAGGAAGACTGCACTGTATGAGTGGCCTTGTAACTAACAAAAAAGGCTGACAGTCATTTCTGGTGATGTTCTTCTTCCTGCAGCACTGACAGAAGAATGACACTATATGAAGACTTTTAAAATTACAGTCCACAAGAGGAGTGAGAAACCTTATTTTTCATGCAGTTCTCCCTTGTGACTCTGCCACAGTGCTTTCTTTGATTTCTTATTTTAGAATTCTACTTTTTAAAGAAAAAAAACAAAAGGTCTCTAAACTAACACTAATGCTGCCTATAAATAGAGTATTTGATTGGGTTTTTTATTTGAATCTTGGCAGTTTTTAATTGAAATAGAACCGGAATTAATAAATAGATTATTTGTGAAACCACTGAATTAATTAATAATTACTATGTTGAATAAAGAACTCATTAAAGTGACAAGAAATTAGGTACCCTGATTTCTGTGTGCGCTGATTTTATATGTAATAATTGATCTCCTTTGATCCTCTACAGAAATAAGAACCTCTTGCATTGTAGCAAAGGATCAGAGTTTTATGAATGGTTAGAAAAAGGTATTAATAATACACAGAAAACATTTATTAGATATTTTTATGGAAGAGAAGTACTATAGGAAAACATATGAATATTTATGGAAGGAAGCCAGATTAATTATGAGAAATATTGTTTATTTTAAAGTTAAGTAAACGACTGCTATTGCAGCATTATGAAAATTATAAGACTTGTAGCATCAGTGCACTGGATGTTCCATGTGATAGTCTGGAATGAAAGTGGAATGGTCATTCTACTACACCTACATGTAGTTTATGCAGTTCAACATTGCTATAGCCATGAATTCTACTAGTATTTTTAAAAAATAATCTCAGTGGTTCTTAAAAAAAAATCAAAACCATGGATTTTGCTATCAAGATTTCTGTCACAGAAAGCTTGTTTAGAAGAGTGTTGATAAAATTCTAATGCAAAACATTTTCTAAATAAAAATAGTGAGAAAAAGAAAAAATTCCAAAGTAATAAAAATGTTTTCATGAAACAAAATAGTTAAGCATTTGCTTAATATTTGATTAAATAAGATTTACTTACTTTTTTCTTTGAAGTGTTTTAATTTTTTTAATGTCTGTGGAGTATTTGTATAATACCATGATGTATATTTATGTAGAACTGAAATTATAACAGTACAAATATCATTATAGGAGGAAAATGACATTTTAACGTATATTGTTCTATCCAGTCAAATTGTGAATCATTTTGAAGTTCATTATAGAGATATTGATAAATTGTGTGGTTGTCTTAATGTTTTTTTAATTATTATTTCGTATCCAGCTGAGGTTTTTCAGTTAGAATCATCAGTTGGTATATTCCAAAAAAATGGATAATTGAACTTGGTTTAAACCTGGTAATTGTATATGGTTTAGTTAAACCTAATCATAGCGCTGAGTGATGACATACTTTTAATACAGTATTCAATTTACTTGAACAAAATAGTTCCTTGTACATATTTTTGCCTATTCACTGTTGATATGTACTTAGTCAACTGACAGTAAAAAAAAATAACACTAAAATTACGGTACCAAAAGGAAAATTGTATAGGAGAACAGTAAATAGTAGCCTCACTGCAACAAATACTTATGTAAATATGCTTGGGCTTCCAGTTATAAATTTTGTAATTTTGTCATTTATTTATATCCTATAAAAGCACACAAAATAAAATGAAGTTGTACAGTCCCAGTGCTTTGTGCCATCATTTTATCATTGTTAAAGGAAATAAGTGGCCTGATGCAAAGGATACTAAAATATGCGAAAGGTCCCCCTTCCCATTTCCCTGGGCTTTGGATCTACTGTACTGAGCAAACCCAGCAATTGCTGTGTGGATGGTTTTGGTTTGGAATACAGATTTTGTTTACAGATGGTAAATACTTCACACTTCAAAGTCCTTAATTAACTGGTTCTTCCGTGCACTACTCAACTGCTGACTCCCCATATTTTATCACACCCTGTAAAGACTCGTGCAAGGAGTTATGTTAAAATACATTCACTTCACGCATGAAGTACAAAGAGGCCAAGTTTTCAGGGTATAAAACTGGGGCACCTCTTATGCAGCCGAGTGACCCCTGAAATTAAAGGATGAGACAAGAGCTGCGGCACAACTCTAAGGAGATGTAAAGGAAAGGTGTGAAACAACAAGGGGGAACTGGCACCTTGCAAGAAGAATTTGATCTGTGTTCATCAAAGATACGTCAAGCAGGTAAGGTGGCACAATAAGCAGCTGAACTTGTTTGGGAGAGATAATTGGGGCAAGAAAGACTGAGGATGACTAGCAAGACTGATGAAAGATGAGACAGATGAAAGACTGCTAGGGCAGAGAACGAGTATGAAGGTTTTGGGACACAGTAAGGCAGTCAACAACAGAAGCCCCACAGCAGACAAACAAACTGCAAGGAAAGGTAAGAATTAACATACATAAGACACTTTTGCATTTGGAGAAAACTGAGATTTTTAGAAGGAAATACTTCCCTCACTGAGATAAGTGTAAGCCAGTTGGAGAGAAGTGTGTAGGGTCTGCATGAGACAGTGATTCAGCAATATTTTCTTCAGATCCAAAGACACTTCTACAAACTTGCACTAATCCAAAAGAGTTAGTTACCACTTGATCTTTAGTCCTTTTTGGTCAACGTTACTTTCCATTCATTCCATGGTAGAGGTGCAGAGGCAGTAAGGGAACAAATGTCAGTCTTAACAGTGAAGGTTGGGAGAAACCCAGGGACCTCCATAAGATCAAAAAGTGAGGAAAATTGCTATTCTTGACCTCCATTCAAGGTAAGAGGGAAGCAGAGGCAGTCGCAGGATATGTGAAGAAACTGGAGTATTTGGATGTGGTAAAACAGAGTTAATTGCAACGACTGTCTTAGAATGAGAGGGTGGAGAACAGGCAAAAGAAGAGAGGTGATACAGAAGTAGATTGGATTTTACATGAGCAGATAAGCAAATTCAAATCGAGGTAAGTCTGGATGACAAAGGATTTTGAGAACTATTTGGGTAGTGAGGTCTCTAATATGCTGTTGTGAACGAGTGTTTTAGGCCACTTGAATCACCGTCAAAGGTATTGGTGAAAGCAGGTTTAATGAAAAAGTGAAAGCATGATGAAATTTGTTGGCAAGCACACAGAAAAATCAGACTAAAATCTAAAATCAATCAATCCAAAACTAAAATCAGTCTAAAATTATCTGTGTGAAGGCTGGGGAATGAGAAAAGGCAAAGGGTAAAGATAAAAAGGAACAAGGGAGACCTTCCCATGGAGTCACAAGGGTCAGAGTAGACCTCCTTGCCAAATTCAGCCTTAGTGTTGACCAACAGTTTTTAGGCCTAAAGGTTTTAACAGCTCTTAACAGTACTAATTTAAACAATTTAGGGAAAGATGCTATAGTATTTACAATGAACACAACAGCAACTCACAGGCCTAACTTACTTACAAAGCTAACCTATTTAAGAATCTAAGAGAGCAACATTCATAGCAACATTTGCTACAGCATATTCACATTTGCATGCACACAGACCTAAACAAGTATGTACCTGTGAAAAATTCCCCTTGAGTTCTGTGAAGTACTCATGTTGGATGCTTTTGCATCTTCTCAAAGGCGAAGGGCTGAGCCTCAAGGTGTGGGGGTATCAGCACAGGCTCCGTGGTTGGCTGTTGGCAGTGATCCTCCAAGTAGAGCAAAATTGGGAGTTCGCTGGCGCTGAGAAGGGTCCCACTCAGAGGGAGACGACTTGTCACAGCTCACTGCAGTCCAAGAGAGCTCAGAGGGTCTCACTTAGGACTGCTGTTTTTAGGGTCACAAGAGAGTTGGCTTTCAACACAGTAATTTTCCATCCTGGCCACAATTCAGGCTGGTAACATTTTGTAAAAGTTCAATCATAAAAATGTTACACTTGTGTTGTTAGTCAGGCAAGAAAAATAAGTTTCCAAGGCTGTTTGCTAGATAACAGCTCATTATCCAACATAAGTTCCTGGGGGCAGACAGTGTTTCTGATACATTCAAGAGGAGTTAAGCCCAGCTATAATTTGTCAAGGTCAAGGCCTAACAAGCATTTCTGAAATCATAGTGTGGCCTAAGTTGGAAAGGGGGATGCACCACCACATATGCAAGGTAAAAAAGCTGCTGCTGGGAGAAGGCTTAAAACTGGAGAAACAGAAGGAAACAACAGGGAGCTTCTATGTATGTGGAGTTAGAGGGTTTCCTAAAGCAGATGTTGATGTTGCATTTCAGACTGGACACAGTGACTCCTCCAAACTGGCCTGGTGTTTTTTAAAAGCCAGAAGAGCCACTGCTCACAGATGGCAGGAAGAAACACTCAGCATGTCCAGCTTATTCTGCCAGTAAGTTTGTGAGAGGCTGCTTCTACAGAACCACAAGGTTACTCATGTCTTGCAGTTTGAAGCCAATGTCTCAGCAACAAGAACTGGCACGGCCATAAAATGGTAACCATTGAGAAGAGAATTAGCAGGTTTCCTGTCCTTTGGAAAAGAAGCAGCATGCTGGACAACTAATAAACTTGCACATCAAACAGTGAAATATTTGAAGCAAGAATGGAAGAAATAAACTAGGCTGTTTGTGCCACATGCAGAACTCCAGTTTTGCTCTAGATTTCTTCGAATATATCTGTTCAGCTGTCCTGCTTTGTGCTTCACTAGCATATGATGTCTAAGATGTCATCAACACGACAGTCTAGAAAATAGTCACTTCAACTGTCTCCAAACTATCAGCCCAAAAAACAGTAGACTCCGTGGAGGAACTGTGTGGCAGATACAAGTACATAAGTGAAAGACATTGCATAGGGATTACGGAAAATATTTAGATGTGAGCACTTAGATAAGAAGAGGGATATCTGTTAATAATTTTAAATTATCATCTGAAGAGAGTGGGAGAAAATAGGACTTTTATATGGCTGGAAATATTGACAGGATTTTCAGCTCACTGGAAAGCATAGAGAGATGATGCTCAGAATTCTGGTGGAAAGCTCTGTAATTGTTTAGTACTCTGTAACTTATTTAGGTGAACCAACTTTGCTAAAGTAACAAACTGACTCTACTGTTATCAAGTCCACACTGATTCTAGTTAATCATATGCTGGTTCTAGTTAACTTACACACCAGTGAGCTGATAACCTGAGCTAGACAGAGGCTGACCACAAGCTCAGCTAACTGAAACAAATACACAAGCTTCACTTCTGGCCAGAGTTCACACTGCATGTAGATTTGGTAGAACTGACGGACGATTTCCTTCTTACTGACTAGACAGCCACACTCATCCTCATTACAAGCCTGATTGCAACCAGCCCGAACACCGTTGTCCTACTGAAAAGGCAGAAGAGGGAAAGTAGGGAAATGGCCTATGGGCCTTGCCTTTCAGGAAGACTATGCTCCAAATGCATGAATGGGAAATGGCACTTCCATCTGGCTCCTGCTCTTGTAAAGATCACAAGCAAATTTCTCTTCAGTCCTGCTTAACTTTCATGTAGTGCTACATCTTTCATCCTTCTCCTGTGGAAGTCAGGCATCTAGACATAGTTGAGAATGTGGGTCTAGGTGAAGTGGTAACAACTAGGCAGACAAAAATGCTATCAGTATCTAAATGTAACAAAATTCTCGCTCATTCTCTCCCGTCTCCTCTTGCCACTGAGAGCTTGGATAGGAAAGCTACTTTTTCTATCAATCAGAAAAGCTGAATTCAAAATACTTTACAACCTACGAAAAAATGAAGCTTACTGGAGATACTCAAGAACTACCTGGACACAATCCTGTGCAATGTGCTCTGACCTACTGTGGTCCCTTCCAACCTTACCCATTCTGTGAGGACCTTATAGTTTCTATGTGTGATGAAGAAATCTATTACAGATTTAACTGTATAAGCTCACTTAATTGTAAGATAAACCCCTTTTTGTCTTTTTAAACAAGGCAATTCCTACTTTCAAGTCATTAGAAGAACTGCTCGAATTCTCCACATCTTTACACAAAGCTACATTTATTCTAATATTAAATCCTTAAAAAAAACCCCATATGCTCAGTGTTAAGGATAGGCCAGTGCTTGAGAGAACATGTCCAAATTTCAAGGCAATATATTTATCTTATTTTCTAAACACATAATAGAAAGTCAGAGCGAGACAAAGAAAATGGAAATATGCTCCAGTATACAGAATAACCTACAAGCATTAACTTTATCCTATAGTGACACCATGAGGAAAAAAGAAATAGACCACACTAATTTAAAAAAAAATGCATTAGATGCAGTGCAGATTACATTCTTCTGCTTGTGATCATTGGATGATGATATTTGCTAGGATGCAGAATGTCAGGCCTGGGCATGATCTAAGCAAAAATATCCTTATTTATATAATTGAGGCTAGCACTAATTTCTTGAGTTTATGTTGTAAAGAAGACTAATATTTTTCCTTTAAGTTACCTTCCAGACAGTATATAAAAGTATCAATGATGGATTAAGTCAACACTTCTGCATTGGAATTAAGTGAATCTACTGAAATATACAAGTGTCTGGGAATTCTGTGCATGAGTGGAGGTTAATATGAAAAGATATTAGATCATGCACCATGGCCATCTCTCTGTCACAACCATTACATTTCACTCAGTTATACTTACATAAAACTTCAAGAGTTACCTAGGCCAAATACCTTAAAAACCTAGAAAATTAAACTGTTTGCTACAAGAAGTAAGGCAAAAAAACTACTAAAGTGCCAACATTATCCTTACCCCATGATGTGGTAGGAAAGTCCTTAGGTGACATGTACCTAAATAATTCCAACTGGTGATACACTCAGCCTGCCCCATCACCTACAGAAAGAGATGGGGGAAAATACTCCTGCCAGTCTGACTTTGGGGAAACCTGTTCTCCAGCCAGAAGTCTAGTCATTGCATGATGCAATCTGCAAGGAAACAAAAAAGATCATTCTTTTTGTTGACAAGGCTAAAATGTCCTCCCTTTCTCCCATGCATCACAAACATGTCACTTCTCAGCTTTCTCTCCAATTCAATAAAACAAATTCAACTCAAACTTTACACTGCAAGACTTTTGCCAAGCCCATGGATCATTTTTGTGGTATTCTTCTAAAATTTGGTTGAATCAATTTTGTCACTGGAATACAATTACCAAAGCTATATGCACTATTCCAGCTGATGTCTTAATGAAGCAGAGAGCACTTTCTCACTCCTTCAAGACAGATCCTTTTTATGTACCCACAGGTGCTATTTACATACCACTGCAGACACTTGGAGTTTGTATGAATGATACCATCCGCTTTCATTCCCACACCGCTATTTTCAAGATAGTGGATTTCAGAATGCCAGTGAGGCAAAGCTACACTTTATCCATAAGGTAACAAAGCCATGCTGTTGGACGTTGAAAGCAGAGATGCATCATACTTATTCTTGCAAATTAGCCAATTTATATAATTTATATCATAGAATCACAGAATGGTTTGGGTTGAGAGGGACCTTCTAGGTCATCTAGTTCCAGCCCCTCTTCCATAGGCAGGGATGCCTTCTACTAGATCAGGTTGTTCAGAGCCCCATCCAACCTGGCCTTGAACACTTCCATCAACAGGGAATCCACAGCTTCTCTGGGCAATCTGGTCCAGCACCTTACCACCCTCACAGCAAAGAATTTCTTCCTAATATCTAATCTAAACCTGCCCTCTTCCAATATAAAGTCATTACCCCTGTCCTTTCACTACATGCTCTTGTGGAAAGTCCTTTTCCAGCTCTCTTGTAACCTCTGTTAGGTACTGGAAGGTGCTGTAAGGTCTCGCTGGAGCATTCTCTTCTCCAGACTTAATGGCCTGAACTCTCTCTGCCTATCTTCATAGGCTTGATCATCAAAGGTTTTATAAATCATGGAAAAAAACCAATAAACAACATTGTACCAATAATGTGACCCATATTTTAATCCATCTAATATTCTCTACCAGTGCTACAGAATAGATCTTTAGATTAAAATATGAAGTCATAATAAATCAAATTCCCTGAAGAAATCCAAAGCTCATGTATTAACACTGATGTTTTACAAAAATAAAAAAAAAAAAATCACAAGCAAAACATCTAAAAATCTGTCAGTAGCATTTGTCAAAACCAGTCTCTCAAAAAACCGTAACAGTCAGTGATGCCTATAAAAATTCTGTGGTGCTCAGAATAGACTCTACTTTTCCATATAGCCTCAAATCTGCCATTCTACTGTTTTCCTCAGGACTGACTTCAGGTCAATAGTTGCCATGGTCACCTCTTTCAAAACACCAGAATTGTCATGATTCACAATCCTTGAAAAATTTCTCACTTTTTCAAGGTGTGATAAATTTTACCAGTTATGATTCAAAGGACACTTCATCTTATCTATCTAAGGCTATTTATTATTTGGACTGGGCAATTCAAAATTTTATAGTTGGAACAAATGCATCCTTGCTACCTGTTCTGTGAAGATTATCAATTTCCAATCCCTGTGATTAACATATTCCAAATATGTCATCTTTCCAACATCATAATTCACAACTCTGTCACTGTGATCAATGGAATAAGCTTCTTTTTTAATTATAATAGGTTTAATATTAAACAATCTTTCATTTACTTTGCTTATCAATATTTCAATCATTGGTATAAAAACCCCTATCAGTTGTTCTTACACTTTACTTCCTAATTTGCACTCTAAAGTATCATAAACTTCATCTCCTAATACATTTATCTGTATTGCACTGCAGTTTCTGTAATTTTTTTTTAAACGGATGTCATGTAAGATAACATCTTGTTCAGCAGGTTTAGTGGTGTGGGAGAGTTTTTTTCACATCTGTGGAACTGTGACTCCTTGGACCCCTTAGAAAACTTTCCAGCTATGACATATCCTACATTACATCTGTGCTACCAACCGTGTGAAAAATTTATTTGCTGGAGTGATTCTAAATCTGTAACTCCCTGATCAAGGTGATACCCTGTTGTACAAGGAATATGCAAGCAGTGTACAGTCAGTGACACCTGGAAAACTGATGATTTATGACACTTTGAAATTACTTTCCTAATTTGATTTCATAATAAAGATTTCATAAAGGTTTGCTTTTCAAGAATGTCTCTGCTGATCCAAAGCCAAATGTGTGGGTGTTTTTCATCTTGCTGTAGTTGATTTAACTTGTAAAAGGAGACTTAACTTCCTCTCTATAGTTTCTCTCAATTACATAAACATTCATGTGAGCAAGTCAATAAGAGTTTATGACAGATTTAGAGCTGCTCGGTGATAATTTATGAGTACTTTATGTTGGCCTGATTACTGAAATGTTTGTTACATGGCTTTATTTGTTTAACGTAGCAAGAATCTGTGGGGAAAAAACAACCTGGAAAGGGAAGGATAGATTAAGGTACCCAGTTCTCAAACTCTAATCAGTCCTTAAGGAAAAATGCCAGAATTATTTGAATATCATATTCAACACCACCCAACCACCACCCCTACAGTTAAGGGTGATATTTTAAGTGCCACTGCTACTGGATTACCTGTGCTACTGATCTCTGACTGTGGTCATTCAGATTTTGTCTTTACTTCCTCTGCAGAAGAATTTTGCAGTCCTCCCCCTGGGACTAAGTCCTTGAGTTACAATATGTAGTTAAGATGTTCTCTCTTTGAAGTTCTGACTGTGTTGAGGAACTTTTCATTTCTTCCCTTCAAGAAATAGGAAAACTACTTTGTTAGAACATTGCACAAAACACATTCAGAACAGAGGACACTCAAGCTAAAAGCCCCTAACTATTTGTCTTAGGTATCAATTCCAATTTAGACATCCAAACTTCACTTTTGTGAGAAAGAATATATCAAAGTTAAGACCTCTTGTATTTGCTGCTAACTGCTCAAAGTATTCACGGTGATAAATTTCTCATTTTCCAGAGAGGTTCCTTCTTAACAAAACAAACACATGGACTATTACATAGTACACACCCATGACAGAACTCAAATAAGGAGCAAAATAAGTAATGAAAATTGGAGACACAAGCTGCATGAGCTGGAGGCATCTTGGTTTAATTTTTGAAAAGGAGGAGATGTAATTTGTATGCCAAATAAAAATAAATATGGGAAGGATTATAATTTTTAGGGAAGGTGATCTTAATTTTCTAGATTCACATTTGAGAAAAAAAAAGCTATATGATGCATAATGCTCAGATTTAACAGTTTGTTAAAGATCACTTTTTTCTTTTTGCTAATATATGCTGAAGAAAACAGAGATCCAGAACACAAACCGAGAAAATGTTCTATTCCACAGAGCCACTTTGTGATTAAGAAAAAAAAGGATCGTGAAATACAGCTTTGCTCCAGCAAATCTCCCCCTCACGTTACCAATGCTAGAACCCTGAACAGTGGAACCTCTCATTTGAAAGAAGGTTGACAACAGTAAGGAAGGACTAAATACGAGATGTA
>WEIV01022678.1:55873-127623 GCA_013390005.1 Calyptomena viridis | reverse complement strand
TGTGTTGCATTATGGCAAATACTGTCACAACACACAAATAGAATAGTGAGTCTGAAGGACATTATACTATACTCATAGTAATTTATTTTTAGGATATGGAAAACTTAGACTAGGAAAATGAATACATTCATTGCAAATCCAAAACTGAGCATGTGATGTGACCTACAATCTAATTACAACTGTAGCTTTTTCTTGGTAGATAGCTCATTTTAAAGACCTTATTTAATATATTTCTTCAAATTAAATGCAATAGTCCCAAACTTGACTGGAGTCAACCAGTTTATAATTCTTCAATTTTTGGAGGAAGTTTTCTAACTTAGCTGAACAAGAAGCATCCAGCCTTTAAAAAGAGGCAGCCAGTTTTTAAAAAGAAATGATACAGATCTTTCCAAATAGAAATCCACCCTTTTAGTAGTGTTTGAAGATCTAAACCACATCAAGGTGTCTCATGTATTGCTGTGCATCTGCACAATGATGCTGTGTTTTAAATGAAAGTAGAATCTAGAAATCAGAACTGGGGGGCAGAAGGCTAGATGGTAACTCAGTGAAATATTTAGCTCATGAACTGAGAACAGTTTGAACCTTGAGTAGAACAGCTGGATTTTATAATTTCTGCATTGCAAAATTTTGTACTTCCTGAAAAATACTAGATTTCCTGACTGAAAATCTGCATGGTTTATTCAGCATAGAATCCCAGCTTTTTGCTTTCAGATATATTTACTGACTGTGAGCAACTTCTCATGTTTATACTTCTAAAATTATTTTGCCTATACTTGTGTCTGACTAATTGAATGAACTAAAGTAAGATACAAATGCAAATGTAAATTTCCCATTTTCCAATTGAAATCACTTTATTTCCCAAAAAAACCTTTCAGGAAAATGAAAAGTTTTCTGTACAAATGGAACAATCTTCCCTTGCTCAAAAGTGTTTTGGCAAAACAATTCTGACCAGTTGTACACAATAATAGTGACTTCAGGATGACTTCTCACATCAATATCATTTACATGAACACAGCAAATGTAAATGATAAGTTGATTAAGTCAAAATTCTGGTTTTATTTAAACTTGCTTCCACCTTGAAGAAAATCAATTGAGTCTTTGTGTTTTGAAAAAAAAACAAAAACCAAAACAACAAAACAACCTGTTAGCAACAGTTGTATAAGCTTTAAAACCAGAGAAGACTTCTTCAGTCAGCTACTCTGAGTTTTCTTTAATACGGGCCAAATCAGGAAGGTAAGGAACTGATAGCAGTCCAGACTCTGACCTCAGCTGTCTGACCTGATTTTTAGAAGAGCTGAACACTCAGGATTTAAGTTGAAGCCAGCAGGCCTTGCAGCTGTGTGGTTTTCTTGCCAATCAGCCTTTGGCCCAAAAAGAAGAAAATAGCTTTAAACTGGCTAAGGATTGTGGAAGACAATCATTGATTATCAACAATAATAAAGGGGTATTACATTTATAGTAGCTCGACCTACTTTATTTTAAGAAAGAATATACAATACAACCAATTTATTTTGGAATACACCATTATGAAGCTTAAACTGAAGTTTCATTTTATTTAAGATGGTAGTATTCCTAATACCCTATTTGAGATAACACTATGGAGACTTAAAAGCAAAACATTATCCAATCACTGTGTCACAGGGGTTGTTGCAGAGTCAAAACATGACTTTTCATTTTACTAAGCTGTTTCATATGATAGGTGTTTCCAAAAATCTGAAAGTTTATTATCTATAAACTATATTATACAATTTATTTAAGTACTTTTTAACATTCTTAGTACACCAGAATTGCTGAAGTCATAAAAACCCATGCTCTTAAAGGTAGGATTCGGAAAAATTTGTTTGAGAATCAAAATGTACACATTTTGAAGTATCTGTTTTCACAGTACAGTGGCAAAGCACATATGACTCTCTAAGTTACTATGGATGGTGCCTAAAAGCCCATCATAAATTCATGAAACTGTTAGACTCATAATAAACTTAATGGAGAAATAAATGATTCCTTAGTCAGGAAGCTTAACTGTATTTGACTTTAGTTCATCCTGGTGAGACTGTTCTACAATCTGCAATGCTTTTAACTCCAAAGGACAGAGTAGAAAAATTAAGAGCAATTCCTGGAGTCAATAATGTTCCTTTTTCTCTTTAAAATACACACAGTTAGACAAAAACATTGAATTCAAAATTCAACTAAGATTATGATGTTTTTCATGTTTGTTGTCTAGTTCTCCTCTAGTCCTCCATGAGCACAATGATGTGAGCTCAAAATAGCTGCCCATGTGCAGAACAGCCCATTGCTGACTCCTTATTAGAGTAAAAGAAGAAATGAATTTGTTTCTATCAGTATCAACCAAATCCCTGTTCTTCACTTTGTCTCTACTCTCAGTTGGGAATGTTGCTGGAAGTGTTGGGCCAATAGAAGGTGAAGCCATGCTATGCCTAAGCTTCATCTGATGTCAGTTTTCTTCCAAAGTATAAAGGCCAGTTTCCACAGATCCTTGGCATTCTTAATTAATCTCAGGGTCAGATCTCAGATGTACCTAGTAATTTTTTTTCTCATTCCAGAAATTTATCTTGAAGAATTCAATAATGGCAAAATAGGCCTTTTCTCATTTCAATGATTCCCCGAGTCTACTATTTTGCAGGTTTTTTTTTTTTTTGTTTCTGTACAGGATACCTCAAAACAACTTTTAATAATGTCGTTTTGGGTTTATCTACTCATTTATTTATTTATTTATTCATAATACACTTAATTGAGGTACTATTAGATCACAGCCTTTTTGAACTATGATGGTCTTGCTGCTCCTTCCCAAAGGGCTTCAGTACTCTGAGGCAGTGACAGCAACAGAATGTATCTTCCTACTGCAAAAGTACCTGTTATTTCAAAGGATGTAGACAATAGTCTTCCTTTTTCTTTTTAGAAATTTCCTATGTTGTGTTACCCCACAATCAACACGTGACATCAAAATGTCAGGCAAACATCAACATTGCATTTTGCATTAAGTATTTTTGTGAAAATTGGAAAAATAGCAAGAAAAACACATGGCTTATCTGGGTAAGACAGAGACACTTTATTTACTTCCAACTCATTGAGAAACAGTTACAGCAGATGGAATCCGTAATTCACTAGATCTGGGGTTTCCAGTAACTTGGAGTTACAGTCTTAAGCCAAATCTTCATATTTCTTTGATTGTTTAGTGAGCTTCACTAGCAAAACAACCCAAAATGGAGATTTGCCCTTCTGAGCCCTGCTGCTTGCTCCTCCAGCTCATCAGCACTATTCAGTAAGGATAGATCCAGCTGGATGCGGTCTTTCTGAAGGCAAAACATACCTTGTTATCCATCTGGTTCATTCTCAATCCTCCTCAATCCTCATACCTGTTATAAGCCTTGGGTGTAAAGCATCTCTGGAAAGGGCTACATTTCCAGGGATCCTTGATGATGTGCTTTGTTCTTTCTTTACTTACATTTTTGGGTTTTTTTGTATTTTGTGATTGGGGTTTCCAATTAGATAAGCAAGTGCCTATCCTTATTTTTTTGCAGAAGGACTATGCTCTATTTTTTTTTTCCTTAATTTTTCGTTCTGACAGCAACAATGATACTTCTATGTCTGGGCTCTACATTTTTCAGAAACTGAATTTATTTACAGAAATTAATTTTCAGTGCAAGCAGGTAATTTTATTCTATCGTAAATGAGCTGGTAACACTATATTACTATAAGTGTCTCTGTATGTTAGGGAGTCTCTTGACTCCATGGAACTTGAGGTCAGTGACAATAAGGCTGAATGCCTATGGGTGAGAATCAAGAGGAAGACCAACAAGGCTGATATCCTGGTGAAAGTCTGTTATAGACAACCTAACTAGGATGAAGAAGTGAATGAGTTATTCTATAAACAGCTGGCGGGTGTTTCAAAATCTCCAACCCTGCCGGACGTCTGCTGGGAACCCAACACTGTGGAGAAGAGGCAGTCTAGAAGGTTCCTGGAGTGTATGGAGAACAACTTCCTGCTGCAGCTGATAAATGAAGGGTGAGGCTTAGCTGGACCTGCTGTTTACTAACAAAGAAGGGCTGATGGGAGATGTGGTGGTTGGAGGATGTCTTGAGTACAGTGACCACAAAATGATGGAGTTTTCAATACTGAGTGAAGGTCACCAACAAAACCTCTACCCTGGAGTTTCAGAGGGCAGACTTCAGGCTATTAAGGATGCTGATTCAGAGAGTATCTTGGGAAAGAGCCCTTAAAAACAAAGGGGGCTGGGAAGCATGGACATCAAGGAAGAAATCTTAAAGGTGCAGGAGCTGGTTGTCCCGATGTGCTGAAAGACTATTCGGTGGGGAAGATGGCTGGCCTGTCTGGGCAGGGAGCTTTTGCAGGAACTCAGGAAAAAAAGAGGGTTTATCACTTCTGGAAAAAAGGACAGGCAACTCAGGAAGTGTTTAAGGATGTCATTAGAGCACAAAGAAAGCAAATTAGAGAGGTGAAAGCACAATATGAATTTAATCTGGTCACTTTTGTAAAGGATAATAAAAAGTGTTTTTATAAATACATTAATAGCAAGAGGAGGGACAAGGAAAACCTCCATTCTTTATTGGACATACAGGGGAATATATCTGCGAAAGATAAGGAAAAAGCTGAGGTACTTAACACCCTTTTTGCCTTAGTTTTCAACAATAAGACAGGTCATCCTCAGAACAACTGGTGTCCTAAACTAGTAGATAGGAATGGGGAGCCGAATAACCTCTCTGTAATCCAGGAGAAAGCAGTTAGTGACCTGCTGAGCCACATGGATCCTCACAAGTCTATGGGACCAAATGGGGATCCATCCTAGGGAGACAACAGAGCTGCAGAAGATCTCACCAAGCTTCTCTCCATCGTTTATCAACAGTCCTGGCTCACTAGAAAGGTCCCAGATGACTGGAAGCTGGCTAATGTGACAACCAACCACAAGAAGAGCTGGAAGGATGACCTGGGAAATTACAGGCCTGGCAAGGTTATGGAACAGATCATCCTAAGTGTGGTCACACAGCACATATAGGATGGGCAGGGGATCAGATCCAGCCAGAATGGATGTAGAAGGGGCAGATCCTGCCTCACCAACCTGATCTCCTTTTATGATTACATGACCTGCCTGTTGGATTAGGGGATAGTTGTGGATGTAGTCTACCCAGACTTTAGTAAAACCTTTGACACTGTTGCCCATAGCATACTCCTGCAAAAGCTGAAGCCCATGGCTTGGACAGGTGCACTCTGCCAGAGGTGTCAATCTTCTAGAGAGTAGGAGGGCTCTGCAGAGGCACCTGGGAAAGGCTGGATAGATAGGCTGAATCAAATGGAATGAGGTTCAAAAAGACCAAGTGCCAGGTCCTACACTTTGGCCACAACAACCCCCTACAACATTACAGGCTGGGGACAGAGTGGCTGGAGAGCAGCCAGGCACAAAGTGACCTGGCGGTTCTGATTGACAGGAAACTGGACATGAGCCAGCAGTGTGCCCGGGTGGCCAATAAGGCCAACAGCATCCTGTCTGTATCAGGAATAGTGTGGCCAGCAGGACCAGGGAAGTGATTTTTCCCCCAGATTTGGCACTGGTTAGGCTGCACCTCAAATACTGTGTCCAGTTCTGGACCCTTCAATTTAGGAAAGATGTAAAGGTGCTGGTGGTGTGTCCAAAGAGCAATGAGCTTGGTGAAGGGAGTGGAACATAAGTCCTACAAGGAGAAGCTGAGGGAGCTGGTTTTTTTTGGCCTGAAGAAGATCACTCTCTCAGGGGAGACCTTTTCACTCTCCACAAATATCTGAAAGGAGGTTGTATCCAGCTGAGGGTTGATGTCTTCTCCTAGGCAACCTTTCCAACACAGTTTCTCTCACAGAACTGGTTACCTCCTTATGCAGCTGCAGAGATGGAACAGGCTGCAGTAATCTTTTCATCAAAGATTTAATTCTTTGTGAGTTTCATGATTAAAAAATTACTCTGACTACTAATGAAATTAAAGTGTTTCAATCATACTTCCTGATTTGGGATGACACTTGTTAGTAAATTAATAAAATCTCTACTTCTTATCTTTCAGTCATGAGAAAAACTAGTGACTCCACTTGGGATGCTATTCACAGTGATGAGAGAAGCAAGGGAAATACTTCATGCACTGAAAAAGGCTTGTCTGGATGGAGGATGGGCATGCTGAGCTCTTTTAACCTCTTCAACAATCTCATGATTTCTCATGGGAATGATCAAGCACTTTTCTTTCACTAGATTCCTAGTGCATATATCCATCTTGACTCTGCCTCTGAAGCTCCAAACAGTCAAATAAGCAGCATATCTGTGAACTGTCCTATTTAAAGAATTCTGTCATAATGTCGCGCTTCGATTTTCTTGAAACTCCACCTGACTAATAATGTGGTTTGGATATATCCTGATATTAATAGCTGAGTAATTTTATTCTGTGTTTTGAACACAGAATTCTGTGTTCCTCCTATGGAAATTGATTTCTTCTTATCTATAATTAAGCTCAAACCAATCTGATATCTTAAAATGGTCCTAGACCCCCATGTACCAGTCAGCATGCTGAGCACATGCCAAATTGGAAACTTTGACCAATGTGTCTCTGCAAATTATATAAACCGTACTCATATCTCCCAAACCTCCAAACGCATGGCTGCATCCAAACTGTCCTTAACTTGTGACATTCCCCAAAAGTGCTTCTGAACATTGGGAAAGCTCTATCCGAGGTGGGAAAAATCTATTTCAGGGCTGTATATTAAACAGTATATGTCTGTGGGTTGATAATCTAGCTTGTCCCCTGGATGAGTTTTGTTTGCCTATATACTGATGGAGCTTCATTACCTGCAAGGTGCTGAATTGAAGTACAGAGCTATTTTTCATGTGTAGGAGGAATGTAAAAGCCAGACAAGGTTCTTTAACCCCTTTGTAATGGGTAGAGAACACAGGAAAATAATCTGATTCCAATTACATTCATAAGAAACAAAAATTCACTTCCAGGCAGGAAACTCGTAGCCCATTTCCAATTCTAAGCAAAATGTCATGGCCAACATCTAAACTACTTAAAAATAGCTTTATGTAATGGAAGTGCTGACAGACCTTTAATTATATCCGTGAGTGTGACTATATAGCAGAATAATTTTCAATTCTTCTTTGATTCTTGAGGTCTGAAGTAATTTTAATTCACTGTGAAATGACATCTACCAGAGTACCAGTGTGAGGCACTTTATTTTAATATTAAACATATGGAATTACAAACTGATCATTTCCTAAATGTCCACAATTTCTGCACTAACTCCAAATTAATCCATTAAATTAAATATATTATCATTAATCACTAATTTATTCCTGTAACAGTGAAAGATCCTAAATAATAATATAATATTAATATTACTGATTTTTGATAACCTATTCTACCCACTGATTACCATTATGGCAACAACAAAATCCATTTAACATTGCCTAATGCTTGAAGGTGTGGGAACTTGTGTCATCCTACTATAATTTTGCCAGACTTCAACTTGCCTCTGCCAAACATCTGCCTAACTCTGAAGGATTTTCTCTTCTTTGCTTTCTGTCTCCTTTTATAATTTAAGTGTTATAAGTAACTCAGTTAAAGTAAGTGGAACTTCATAAAGCTGTGATGAATTAGAAACTTCTGTATATGGTTAAGCCACATCCCAGAAAAGAATATATGTTTATCTAAAGTTATGCTGTGTAAATAATCCAGATGATTCTAATGATGCACATTTAAACCGTGCAAAATAAAGCATGTCTATATTTGTAGAAGGAAGGACCTAACGGTATATATCAGTGTTGCAAGCATTTCATTTTAATAGAATATAAGTTCAAATAGAAGAAGTAGGATCTCTCATGTAGAATGTAGCTCATAAAACTTAAATGTAAGGAGGAGAGTAAACTTTGTATGTTTTTCAAATATATGTTAGCATTTAGCCCACCTCAAAGTCCAGTACAAATCCTATTGAAAATAATCTGCAAGCTCTAGATGCTTGAAAAAAATATGAATATGATTAAATTATTGCCAAAGATTCAGTCTAAGCATTTAAACTACAATTCTGACATTTTTGCAAGGATGCAGTTTTAGCATACACTGATGATCTACGTATCTGATGGAAAGATCCTATTACTAACAAAGGAGTCATTTGCAAACCTTGGAATTAGAGGATATAAATTGCCCCACATTGCAGCTGGAAGATATACATGTGCAAACTGCAAATGGACGTGCAAAGTTTTTCTATTGTGAAAAATATCACTTAGTATGAAGCCCCCCCCCCCAAAAAAAACAACGACAAAACCCACTCACCCTCCCTCTCAAAAGCCCTTTGGTATTTCATACCAGATCCTCTTGGCTGACTTGATCAAACGTACCTTTTTCTGAAGTGTGTTAGTAAAGTAGAAAATTCAATTTCCTTGATATATACACATTTCTATGTGCCATCTATTTGCAGATGAGCTGTACCTGATAATAGCAATACAAGATTTTTAAATAGTAAGAGTATCTTCAACTCCACTTACTTCAAAAAGGAAAACTAAGTTTGCATCTTGGCTGGAATTTCAAACACTGCTGAAGCCAAGCGGGGTGATTCCAATAATGTTAGTGGAAATAGGTTCACTTATTACACCTTTATGTAAAATTAAACAGTGGCAGTCATTGACTTACAGCTCCAAAACCCCCAAAGGCCTTTTGTGTCTGTGGGAAAGCAAGATGGAAGGGTAACTCACAAATTAAGCATAATATTCTTGCATACCATTTATAAAAAATATTAAATTTGTGCTATTACCTTCTTTAACTTGATGGTCTTTGAGTCAAGTCATTAACTCATTTCCCACAGTTATTGGTCTAGGAATAATACACTACACTCTAATCTTGTTCACAAAGTACCTTAGGTATGAGGGCATTATTCACAAAAATATACAGACACCCCCACACCCCCACACCCTCCCCTAGGCTGTGGAAGACAGTTCCTGACAACTGAACACATAAATTGCTGATGTATTTTTGCAGATTATTAATACTAGGAATGTACTTGTATATATAATAAGGAGCAAAGCATCCATTACTTTAACGCAGCATATTTCTATGGGGGGATAATTTTGATTTAAACTAGCTAAATGGATATGGACACAGGGCAATTGTTAGAGAATTTAGGGCACTTCGGGGTCTTTTCTGATGAGAAGTGCAGGCTGAGAGGTTACAGTGTTAAGGTCGAGCTGCCAAAATTCTGGCAGCATTAGTCTTGTTCAAATAGTGTGTCACAGAGAGCTCTGCGTTCAGCCCCGGGCTGAGGCTGAGCAGGCTCCACAGCTGTCACCAGAATCTCTCCCCAGGGACACCCACAGGCTCATGCTGCACGGGGAGTGGTGCTACCACTGTCAGGGCAGGAGATGTGATGTGTTCAGAGAAATGCATAAAAGTACACCTGGGAGCAAAACAGGCAGGAGATAAACAATTGTACTCCTTTCAGGACTGCTCAAAAGCTGCAAAGGCAGTTTTTTAAATTATTGTTATTAATACTATTATTATTTCTTTATTCACCCATCCATTTTTGTCAGATTTCTTCTGTGTTTTGTATTGTCCTGTCTCTGAATATGTATAATCATGATATTAAGTTAAGTCATAAATTGACTTGTCTTTTCACAGGTAATGACACAGTTATTGGGAAAGAGATTTGTGTTAACGAACAGGCCACCAGTGTTTACACAGACATGTTTTTGACAATAGCTGCAAAGTCTTCCCTGTTTGTGAGACTCGTATTTGTATATCAGAAGTGGCCAACTTCAGTAAGCTGAAGTAAACTGCTACTGGAGGCAACTTAGAAAAATAAATTTTATAAAAATCCAGGTGCAGACTCTGTTCTTAAAAATCTGTACAGCTTATTTTGATGGGGTGAACTGATCATCTAATTATAATAATAAATGATGATCTGAAAATCTGTGAAACTAAGTTTGTTCAAAGTTGCACATTATAGTTATATTGAATGTTAGTTAAATTACTCCTTTTTTTATCCCAGACCATAATTAATTAAAATCTGCCTCAGTAGAAATATACAGTTGTTTACTCTGCCAGGTACATATAAATAATAATTACACTGAACAAAGAAACTGAATCTCAGTATTCTCTCACTACTAGAGTGGTAGTTCTTAATATTTGTATTAAATCTGATCCCATCAGACACAAGACTGCTTTTGCTGTCAACACAATCAATGTTCTGATGTCCGCTAACAGGAATAATAATACTGAAATCTTTATAGAAGTAAAATTAGCATGATATAAAATTGCAACTAGACCTGGTGAGTATGAATATGATCTGTTTTTCCACGGTTTTGTAAAGAACAGAAAAAAATTTATAGCTACAGAGCAACATAATAGGGAGAGACACTGAATTTTTTCACCCATATTAAGATCCATTTTTTGCCATTGAGTGCTTTATTTTATAATTGCAAAATTCTGCAAACCATTATTGTTTTGTTCAAATGAAGAACTATGTGTGTGAAAACCACAATTGCAGTAACAAGATATTATGCCATAGACCAAAAAATTATTGTGGAGCATATGTAACTATCTTCTTTTCCATTTTCTGAGCATGCAGAAAAGATAGTTTCATATCTATGCCTACAGACATATGCAGATCCATGTAGCTAAGAAGGAAGCAGCACATATATACATACATAGGATAGAATTACAAGCACACCATGAATATAAAATAAACTAAACATTTAATTCTGAAACTAAAATAGAAATATTCTAATAGTTGTAGCTGTATTCCACAGCAATACAATAATGCTGTCACACACACGCACATGCAATTAGGCAATATATTGCAAAATGCACTCATGTATCCCACAGAATCGCGTGTTCTTACTTCAGTTCTTCAGTATATCAAGTCTTATGTCAAAGTACTGCGCAAAAGACATTGCAAATACATTTTGCACAGGGTGTCATGAACAACACAGTTTCATCACTGTGAATTATAATTGATTAAACTCTATGAATGACCCAGATTCGGAGCTGGCACAAACTGAAGCACCTTCACTGAACTCAGTGGAGTTAAGCAGATTAACTGATGTCAGTATCTGCCCCTGCGACTGAAAGCTGTGAAAAACAGTCTATTGTAATATAAAACTGTTTATTTATGAGAAACTCCCTGTGAAGAACAGCAGGATGCCAGCTTAGCTGAATGGGGGATCCCAGAGGAAAGGCAAAAAGAAAATGCAAAGAGGGTAGAAGGAGGGAGGGTCTGCCCATGAGGAATGTAGAAGGATCACACAGGCACATAAGGATGGAATTAGGAAAACTAAACCTTGATTTGGCTTGATTTGGAACTGGTGAAGGATTTTAATGGCAAAATAATGGCTTATTAGCTGCAAAGAGCAGACCATGTGTGTCCATAGGTAGGGCCACATGCAGAAGACTTGCTTTCTAAGGTCACAGAAAAAGAAAATGTACTGCTCATGTTCAGGAAGGACAAGGAAAGTCCAGGAAACTACTGACTGCTCAGTCACAACTTGGCCCCTGGGAAAATTGGTGCAAGTCTTCATGAAGGCCAGCTCCTTCGAGTCTAATTTTTTTCTGATTTTCTATGTTACAGTGTTGCTCATATAAAATACTTTTTTTTTTATTTAAATAGTTATAACAAAGGTTTATAAATGAAAATATCCCCCCCACAGGATTAGATAGAAGTACCAATTTATTCGATGTTTAAGAAATTAAGTTATACTTTGTACTTAAATGGCTAAGACTCTTCTTACTTTTGATTGCTGCTTCTGATTTCTGGTTTAATATCATAAGAGAAAACCTTGTTTACCATTTCCTGAGTTGAAGTGATACTTCCTGCTGCTGCAACTCATTTTTGTTTAATAATTCTATGTAATATAAACTGAGAATAGTTCTCAATATAAGGTCCTAACACATTATCTATCCACTTTTTCTTATATTTAAGGTGAAACCTTTCTGTTCAGTGTTTCTGTCTTGGTATTCCCTTGTCTTGTATCTAGCTTAGTTCTAGCAAGACCTGTGTATAAGATGCATTGGTAATTACTTACTCCACAAGGAGGCTCTGATACTTTCATCCTGGAAGTGTCGAGGGACTGCATTTTTTAACTCCTGTAAACATTTAATCTGCTGTTTTGTTTCCTTCCTTTTCTGTCCCTTTTCCCATCTGCCCAAAGTGAGCAATGATACAGTAAAGATGAAATGATTTAACATTTTTTCTGCCAGACAAGAGGCTTATATCCATTTCCAGCTCTTCTGCTTCTCCCTGTAGCCTCTTCAGTTCCATATTGATTATGTCATCAAGCTACTGCCTTATACAACCTGTCTTAACACTCTGAGAATGCTTTGAACCTTCTATGAGTCTAAACTCCAGACGAGATAGAGTTTGTAGATTGATAGAGACAAATTGCTTTAGAGATCTATATTGAAAGGCTTGAATTAAAAAAAAAAAAATCCTGTCCATGAAATGAATGAATAAATTAATAACTGGTAAGAAATTACATTTCTAAGATTTTCCAAAAAGAAGTAAAGTTTTAAGCATGGAACTACCTAAAGATGTTAAATTATTGAAGAAACCTGGAGAAGAAGCTGATCTGTAAATATCTACATTGGATAAAATATATTCTGCAGTGGAGAGTCAGCTACAGTCTAGAAGTGGAAGCAAAATCTGAGCTGTATGGAGTTTCTTATCGTGGTTTCTGATGTTTTAAAATTAGCTTGGATGTATGATTACCCTTCCCCTCCTCCTTCCCCTTCCCTTCCCCTTGTCTTCCCTTCCCCTTCCCTCCCCTTCTGCCTCCCCTCCCCTTGTTCTAAGGAGAACCATTACTCATTTAAAGCATAGAGCTATAGAAATTATGGTGTCAGTGTCTCAAGCACAGAGAAGATTCATCTGGAAAATAAAATTAAAAAACTCTATAAAACTCAAAATCTGCAATGGAGTGGAACATATGACTGATAATGTGACTGTATAGCAATGTGTGTTTAGAGAAATCATTAAGAATGACATAAGCTTTGCCACTGTAGTTCTTAATGGGACTAATAAGTTCCAGTATCCCAAGATGTTTATGTATTTCTAACTCGCATCTCTTGTTAGAAGTCTGTGATCTTCGTATTTCAAGAAAAAGTTTGCTCTTTAAAAATAACAAAGACAGCAGAATGAAAATTAGCATTTATTTCATACTCTTCTTCGCTTGCTGAGCTATGATTCACCATCATAAATATTTTCTTTAGCTTGGAGCTTCCAGATTCTTACTTCCCTCTGGTGAGCACAGCAAAACAAAGACTTGTGGAAGGAAGATTTTGCGATCAGTGAGTACGGTTGACCACCTGTTGTTTAATTACTGTGGTTATTTGGTCACTGTTTATAATTAAGTTCAGTTTATAAAGGACTAATAAACTTTAAATTAAATTCTGTCAAGTCCTAGATGTCAGTAAAAAAATCTATCACACTTTCTGCTGCTGGTCTTTTGATTAGCTATCAGACATAATAGCTATGTTTGAAGTCTCTACATTTCCTGGTCAGCTCTTTACTCTTTATCAATAACTTCTCAGCAAAACTTTAATATGATTTAAAATTCCAAATTTAAAATTTATTCCAGAGGATCATTTCAATTCATACATTTCATTTTTGTTAATAGCTGTCTTCACTGAGGGATTTAGTGTTAGTTTCTTTGGGTTTTGGTTGGGGTTTTTTTTAAATATTATTTTATATTTTCCTTTATTTTTCTCCTTAAAAAGAACAATTTTGTATGATGGCTTCAGAATCTTATATAATTTTTTTGTCAGTTATGACTCTCACAATAAGGTTTACCCCTTCAGTTTCTGATAATTTTATTTTATTCCATTGTATGAGCCTTGTCATGTGTAGCAGACATGTATCTTTTTAATAGTGTTTTCCTTTTGCAATTTCTGATTTCATGTAATTTAAAAATTTCATGTGATTTAAAAATATGGGTTGAGGCTATTTTATAAAAGGACTACAGTATAAAAGCTTCTTTACCTGGCTCAAATCACGTCAAGTGCTAGAGGTATACATGTGAAAAAAGCTGAATGTCTGAAAATTAACCACATACAGGTCCACACTAGGAATAAATATGTTGCTTTTCTTCCATTTAGTCTTACATTCTTTGAAATATTTTACAATTGCCAAGTCTAGATGTTGTGTTTGAGTAAATATCA
Source organism: Calyptomena viridis (assembly GCA_013390005.1). Lineage (NCBI taxonomy): Eukaryota > Metazoa > Chordata > Aves > Passeriformes > Eurylaimidae > Calyptomena > Calyptomena viridis. The sequence goes on along the minus strand of WEIV01022678.1, from coordinate 113,433 downwards.
GTTTGACTGGATTGTACTATCCATGACCAGCTGCAGAGGTGGAAAAAACATCTAAAAATGTCTCCATAGTATTATTAACAGTTTCCACATAGCTTATCAAGCTTGTAGACATCTTACGATCTTATAGTAGGAAAAAGCTTTTTATAAATGTAGTTTGTTTCTATGATTTATTTAAACAAGTTACCACCCAGAAAACTTGAAAGTTATCATGATGATGGAAGGACATTTTAATCCAGACTACATAGGACTTAGATATGAAAGTGTAATTGCTGCAAAAGAGAATTACACAATATGCCCACCCACTATTGAGAGATCCTTTAACCTCAAAGTGTTTAAAATCTCATCCCAATCGTGCAAAGAGAAGTTGTTGCCAAGTTATGTGTTAAATACAAAAATGACATTGAAGGATTCTGCCGGGAGTCCTTTGAGACAAGTGAAGCATTGTAGACTTCCAGGAAAGTAAGTACATGTATGTTTTAAAATAGGGAAAGCCAAATTAAAACTTTCCATTTAGCAATGAAATGCTCTTTGAAAGGCTGAGCCTGAACAAAAGAGGTGTGTGTGTGGAGGTCTGCACAGGCTATCCCACAGAACCTTGGAAGGACTAGTCTTCTATCATAAGTGAAGACAAACATAAGCAAGGCTCCAGCCAACACAACATATTAACACCAGTTTAACCTAGAGCAGAGGATTGTTTATGCTTCAGATGACTAATTATCATAGATAGAAAAGTACTTAAATTGTACAGAGGCAGCCAAATTTTAAAAAACACCACAGTGGAGCAAGAAAGTGAGCTACAAGAATTTGTTAATAATAAAGCTAACAAGTATCAAGGAGAACTCTGGTGAGAACTAACAAAGCCAGTTATAGCTACCTTTGCAGTAAATACCAAGTGATGATACTGACAGGCTAAAAAGCACTTTTACAAGAGAAAGACTGAAAATTTTTTTTTTTTCCAGTTCAGTTAATTTCAATAATACTGTACAGAAAATAAGGATGGAAAAGGCACAAAGGTAAAGAAAAGATGTGAGATGAATTTCAGGAAAATACAGCTAAAAAGAAAAGACCTCTGTCAAAGTTCTCCCATCATGTAATATATTATATGGGCTTTATTTTTTTTTGGGGGGGGGGGGTACCAAAAATTAATTGCCTCCATGTATTTTTAACAGAGAGAGATTTGAAGATTTCATCAATGAGATGACACAACAGCCTCCCAGAAGCAGAATCTTCTGACTAATCTCTCTCAAATTTCTGAAATACATGATCAAACTTTGCACACACAGATGAAACAAAGGCATCATCCATGTTTGTATTGGATGCATGATATAAAGTGTTGATCTGCTGTGACCTATCCTTTTGATCCTTATTAAATAACTCTTGAATCACTCACAGGTCACCTAATAATGCAATTGGACATATGAAGAAAACACTTCCAGACGTTTAGCTCTAAGTGGTATGGGACAAACATGTTTTGTAAGAATAGAAATTACCAAACTCATCAGCATTTTTGCAGCTGTTAGCTGCCTGCATTTGGCTGATAATTGAACCCCAAAGTGGAGAAGGGAGGGGTTTTTTCTGTGTCTTTCATTCTCCAGCATAAAGAATGATGTGAAAAGAGGTCTAAGTAGATCTGGAGTCTTTCTTTGCCCTTGGATATAAAAATCATGACTAGTGAACAAAAATCTGATACATAGATAATAGGTTAAATTAATGTATGAGACTATCTTGAAAATACTAATTTTGGGGTGAGAAGAATCATGCTCTGAATATGAATTCATATAGGTATGAATGCTTCATACCTAAAGAAAAGCAAGATTATGAGAATTTATAGATGTTTGAATTTTAAATAAATAAAATTAGATTTCTTAAAACTCATGAAGATTAAGTTTAAATAACGCCACAGTTTGGTACCCCATTCTGAAAATAGAAGCATGCTGCCCATCTACTTCAGCTCAGCACTTCTTAGCCGGGGTAAAATTAGCTGATGCTCATTTCTCACATTAAAATATATTGCCATCACTCAGAGAGTCATCGAATAATATATCCAAGGACAATCCTCTGAGAACGATGCACCACAGTTTCCAACATGGGTGTAAACAAAGCTTCAGTTGCAAACAATTGTTTTAGCTTTATGTACTCTGCAAATATAAAATAACCTTTCAGAAAAGTTGGCACTTTGAACAGGTTAAGCTGCCTATCTGCTTTTTAGTCCAAATACATATGAGTTGCTACTAAAATTATCTCAGAAACTACCTTTTTTTGACAAAATACTTACCTGGCTTGCAGTGTGAATTACACACAGTTTGAAATAAACTTCAAAGTTCTCTCACATCTAAATATGTGTATTTAATTTAGAGACATGCATTGGCACCAGAATATGTTCTTCATTGTTATTGTCAATTCTGAAAGCCATTGCATCATAAAGACTAATTATACTATTTCAAGGCTAGGCTTAGAAGTGAAAATAAACCTAAACCAAAACCCCATAAGCAACAACAACAAAAACAAATGAACAAAACGAAAGCAAACCCCGAACCAACCAACCAAACAAACAAAAAATAAAAGAGAGAAGAAAAAAAGATTTGTTTGGTAAAACACAGTCTTATTTCTGAATTGCTTTTTATTTATAAAATGGGTCAGAAGAAATAAACTATGTCTGAATACCTTGATTACACTTTAAGTTAATGATGTGACAGAACTAAAAATGTGGTTGAGCATTAATTGAGAAGCCCGGTTCTACATAGCATTTAGATCTATATTTTGCAATTGATAAAATTAATCCAACTTCTTTTATCTGCTGCTTTAGCTTTTTATGGCAAGGTTCCTTTTACATTTGGCGTGGAAAAAGTGTAACAAACCATGTGGATCTGGGTTTAAAGAGAGCTATTTTCATTCTTCTGTGCTATGCTGGCAACTACAAAATTCAGGGCAGATTTTGCCATTTTGTTAATAGATTTTATTGCAACCATTCATGGCTCACCCACTGTTCTTTAGTCTACCACATCATTAATTTAAACTGTATCAATCTTTATGTAAATATGGATATCCCATATTATATTTTGTTTCTAAAACTAAAGATCACTTACCAGAGAAGTTAAGATCACTTACCAGGGAAGAGTAGACAGCTTTATTTAACTTAATAAATCATTTAATGGAGTATTTAATAAGATAAGCATTTAAAACTACTTTCCTGTTTACACCATTACATGGGAAGACTGGCTGAGAGGTCTTGATTTGATTAGTTTCTTTTAATTGGGAACAGATTATAAAGACATACAGATTCTCAGGAAAATTAACTGGCAGGTCCTTTCTTCAGACCCCATTGCAATATGTTTAATATTAACACTCGGCAAAGCATTAAAACTGTGACTGGCAGTGCACCTTTTTATCACTGGTGGTTGCCTTTGAAAATTAATCCAGGGTGATATCCTGCAATCGAAAAGTAGTAATTCACACTTTAATCAAAGGCTTATTTTATACAAATGCTATTATAGCCCTGTGCAATTAGAGACAATTAAAAGCATAATTCAGCTTTTGCTTGACTTTGACAAATACTTAGCGAGGTATATTTGAAAAATTAGGCCATATATGTAGACCACACATGAGGTGTGTTTAGCAAAATTAGTGTGTCATTCTACCTGGTTATAGGAAACTTACTGAGCCATGGTAAAGCATAACTCTCTGCAAGTGTCATTTGGTGCACAGCTCTGGAAAATTATATAAAAACATAGACAACAGGAAAAACATTATAGAAGTAAAGGGTAGTTAATAGACCTGGGGGCAGGTTCAGCTTGGTACTGCTGAAATTGGAAATTTTGGGGCATTGAAGTGGAAAATACAGAAAAAAAAGAGAATGCAAGATTTTATTTTTCATGTAACATAAATTTTCATGTTTCTGCAAAATATTTTGGTAGATGTCTGCCCACTACATTCTGGCTATTGTGGAACTATGTAAGAAAATATTACTAATCTCATAAATCATTAGGAAAACTTTAATTTTTAGTGGTTTTGAAGCTAGTGATCATTATTCACAATGCCTGAAAAGGAAAAGTACTCTTAATCTCACTCCAGAGACTGACGAGTCCTCCCTGATTGACAGGTCTTCCTGAAAACTTTTTTAGCCATCTAAAGCATATGAGACAAAGGAAAGTTCCTTAATATCCTGCATTATCTGTCAAACTTCCTGCCTCAGAGGAAATTTTGTGCCTGGGTGGACTCAAATTTGCATCGGAAAACTGTTCATATGGATTTTTTTCTTTAACTTAATCATAATCTGAGCCTTCTGCAGTAGACATAATATAATATGTCTTTTAACTGTACTATGAAGAGTTACTGTATATTTATTGTGCAAGATATAGGCAAACCCATATTGTTATTTTTCACTTTTAACATTTTGAACATTGACAAATGTAGCTGTGTAACTGTGCAACATTATTGCTGGTAACAGGCCACAGGCTTTGTACTGAGCTGGCAAGGCTTGAGAACTGAGGAATGTCAGATTTGCCTGTCTGAACTTGCCTTGTCATACCTGCAGATTTTTTCTTGGTTTAGCTGAAATAGATTTTTATTCATCTGATCAGGTGGCTTTGGTTCACCCTTGCTATCACTACCTTCTGGGGTTAAACCATGACAACAGTGCAATCATAGTTTTATAGGGGTTGTACTGACAAGTAATTCTTTTGTGCAGAATGAGATATTTTAAGCTCTAACACAATGATGTCATGTAGAGACATTCAATCCTGGCACAAGAGCAGAGACCTTGAGAGGCAGAGAGGCAGGATGCAGCACAGAGGATCTCAGGGACAGGGTGAGGAGAGATGGGGCACCAGCTGGTACTGGAGATGCCTGTGAACAACTCACTAGTGGTCAGCTGAAGAAATGCAGACCTGGAGCTGATTGTTTGAGGGTTACAAAGAGAATAAAAGAACATCTGCAAAATTCACCATATACTGTAAATTCAGATGTAACATGAAGTAACAGAGCAATGCAGAATGAGAAAAGGTGTAAAAATGTGTTAGCAAACATAAAAATCAACTCAAGTGGATCATAGGGTGACAAAGAATAAACAATTCACACAAACATCATTTTGCTGGCAGTGAGAGATTGGACAACTCATCATAATATCACCCCAGCACCAGACCCAACCACCGACCTGAGATCTGGAGGAGAAGGGGCAGGTGAGTCCACCACCAGGAAAAGGGAAAGAAACTAAGAAGTATCTATATCACAATTGAAATTGTAGTTATTATTAATATTATAATTATTGATACTTTTTCTTTATAGAAGTATTAATTTTTCTTTTTTTTTCCTTGGTGTAATAATTAAATCTGGGCTCATAGTGATTCTTGAATATATTTTTGATATTTCAATTATGCTAACAATAAATTCTCTGCTTTGCATATGAGGCATGTTTCCTCTTTTCCTGTAAACAAGATTCTGAGCACACCAGTAGAAATGAAATATGTTGGACTAATAAACAGCATTTAATAAATTACAGATGTTTGCCATTAGCAGATTATAACACATGAGGAAAAGAGAAAAAGTAATATATCAGACAACACAACCAGCAAAGTGTTATTTTGTGAAGGACTTATAATATCTCCCAGTTTATCCATATTTACTAATGGACACTACTCACCAGTCTCTCAGAAGTCCAGCTTCAGACAGATGCTTTTGTTTGTATTGACTTCTTTGTTGTGAAATCATTGGGATTTGGATTCAATAGTTGCACGTGTGGATTTATCAGTGCTAATTACAAGTTATCTAACCTTAGCCATAGGTAGCTGCATGGATGTCACTCTAAATACAAATAGTAACAACATATGTTTATTCATTTTTAACATCAAATGGTAGTAGATTGAGAATGATTTGACATGTGTGTTCATGCATGTTTTTGAGTTATGTAGGTATGTGTTTGTGCAAGGGATTTACTGGCTGTTGGACACATGGGGATATTCATATCAATAATTTTTTTTTTTTTTTAGTTTTAGGATGTGACTTATGAACCTCCTGTTAGTATTCTGGCATATAAAATAATATATATTACACAAATTAGAGCCATTTTATTCCTTTGAAATGTTTGAATAATTATTATTAATGATTAATTATTAATTATAATTATTCACTTATTTTATTATGAGAAATAACAGTGACACACATTTGTTATTGACAAGATAAGTCTCTATTACTCTGGAAACCAAAAGTTAGATGTTAGAATAATATGTGTTCAGTAAATGCTGTCAGCTTAGAAACTAAGAGAACAGCATGATAAAGTATTTACCCTTCTGGGTTTTTTGGTCCTTGCTCTGCAACCTCATTATTTCCAGACAACACAAATAATTGCTTCACACTCCTTCTCTGGCAACTGCTTAGGCTTCCCAGCAGGATGCATTTTGATCAAATCATGATATTATTACAATTACAGACATTGATTGAAGTGACTGTTGAATGAGGTGCGAACAGAGCTACCCAGCAAGAAAAACTGTACTAGTATTTTTGATTCCAGGAACAACCATTCAGCCTGTTATTAGTACCAACGTGTTATTGGTGCATGCACTGCACTGGGTGCTACAATTAGTGCTTGATTTCCCTTTGCAGTGGTATCAGACTTTTTCCATACCAGTCAGTGAGTGTATGAAAATTGATCCAAAATAGATGAGAAACATTTTTTGTGAGAGCCAGTCCATTTTGGTTTACTTTTATAAAGAAATCAAAAGTGAAATATCTTAATTTTAATTTAATCTCAAGTGAGCACTATGCTGACATAAGATCATAGTCTGTGACCTCACAATAGTTTGACTACAATTTTGTAAAATAAAAATAAAGATATTTTGAAAGGAGATATCTACTTCATTGAATTACAGGCTTAAGGGTGACACTTAGGGGGAAAAACATTTTCAAAGAATACAGGATTATGATTCAGTCATCTGAAATTTTTTATGTGTATTTTACAACACATAGTATGTAGAAAGTCTATGACAACTATATTCCTAATTTAAATGCTAAATTTGTTGCGTACAATTAAGTGAGAACAATCTAGAGCAAGTTCTCTGGATTGCTATAACTGTGCTGGAAGACAATTTAACAATTATACTTCTGTATGCTGAAGCTAAGCCAGTAAAGAGGAAGGATATGTTATCTTAGAGACTTGTCTGTCTTGGATAAGATAGAAACCAGGAACAGTTTTTACTTTAACGATGATATACCCATTTTTGCAAGCATTTGAAGCCTGACATCAGTATCCTTGCCAAAATTCCGTGTGGATGTCTATGTTCTTCTTTTATGTCTTTCTCTCCAAGTCCTGCTTGGCATTACACTCACCTTCGTGCTATTACTTACACTGCTATGTTGTAGAATACTAATATCGTATTATAAGTAGATTTGAAATTGTTTTTGAATACTCTCATCAGCTGCTTTTCGACTTAAGAATCAGGAGATAATGATAGATTCCTTCTCAGGCAATAAAGCATTTTAATGAAACACTCTAAACAGATTGCTTATCCCACAAGAGTGTATCTGCCTTCTGTGTCTGTGTGTATACATAAATATAGGTAGTCAGTTATAGTTATTTTACCTGGCTCTCATATGACAGTCTCTTCTGGCTTTTCATTGCTTTTGCAGCTTTTTTCTTATTTTATCTTTGGAGATGAATCACCTGCATCTTTCTTATACTCCAAGATAAACTCCTTGGTAACAACGCTAATGGCTCTTTGGAATAATGAATTTGCCAGTGTACAATAAAGGAGAACTTGACTGATTCAAATACATGCATCTTACAGACACCAACCAATCTATATGACAGGAAATGCTAATGGAGAACTATCTGTTCTTTTGTGCTTTCACAGCTTATGAAAATATTGCAGGTACACCTCCAGGCCTGAGTTTCCATAGTTTTCACAGTTGTTCTTTGAAAGAACTAAGGTGTGTTTGCTGTAGTCTAACAGCAATAACCATAGATACCAGTTGCTCCATTTGTCTTTTTGTCAAATAATCTAATAAACAAGAAGATTAATAAATAGCCTGGATATTCTGATGCTTGGGATTTACCGCGTCTTCAAAACTTCATATTTAACTACAGGATGATGGTAGGAGTGAAAAGGTTTGAGGAGAGGTTTTGGAGTGATAATGTTGAAAAAAATTAGGAAATTCTACTTCCTTCTCTCTGACTCTTGTACCTGGTCACTCAGGGAACTTTGATAACATCTCCCAGCTAGAGCTTGTCCCTTAGGAGTTTAACCCATGGCAGCCCTGGACTAGACAACTGTGAGTGCCTAAAAGGAGAGACCAGCTGGTGAAGAGTTTGGGAACCATATGATTTCAGTGCTTAATAGGTGTGCATCCATGAATCACAGGTTTGTATTTATTTCTTTCAAGTCTACATATATTTTTTTTTTAATACGGTAAAGTACTTTTCAGGGAAAGGCTGAAATACCTTTACAGTCATCCAATGAGTGAAGTGAAATGACATGGAAAGGCTCACAATAGCTCAGTGGAACTGGATCAGGTCCAATCCCTTACAAATAATCAGATTTGTTCAATCTGTATAGTATCTATTTCTGGTTATTTCCTTGAGGTACACTATTCACAAGATGATTTTCACTTTGTTATGTCCTATCCAAATTTCTAAAAATAATACAACCTGGAGTGAGATAGGCAGATAAGTAATTAAGACACTAAACTGGGAAATCAAATTAAGAAGCCAGAGCCATAAGGAACCCAGAGTGTCAGGACACTTGCAGGCCAGACACAACAGATGGGAACTGTCTAAATCCTTTAATTTCATTGTTCAGTGACACAATATTGAAATAAATGTCTCTCACGCATATCCATACAGTTACAGACATCCCCAGTGAGTGTTTAAATTCATTGCTAATTCAGTCTTTCATTCACCTCTAACCCATTATTTCAGTACAGTTTTCTGATGAGATGTTTTTAAAACCCTCTCTGAACCAGTCTTTGGCTATTTCAGTGATATTACCTTCCTCTCGTACCTGCTGTTCCCCATATCAGAGTGCCGCAGCGCCGGCCTGGGTGGCAGCGGTCCCGACACCTTCTTCAGCCCAGGCTGGTTTGCACTGCCACGCCAAGGGACAGGTGTGGGTCACCCAATGGCACAAGGGTCCTTCCCAAGGAACACCAGCCACCAGGCGACTAAGGCCCCACTAGACAAGTGGTACCCCCTATCCACACGTCCTGCGCAGGGACTGTGTGTGTGGACTACTTAGCCTGACCTTGCCCAGGAGTCCTTGTCCAGGACGGTATGGGCGCTGTAGCAGTTGGAGGGTAAAAGGGTAGAAAGCGACTTACTCTTATTGGGGCAAAAACAGAGGAACAGTTTATTGGGGGTCCAAACCCCAAGGCAACCAACAGGGAGTGAGCCCCAACTGGCTCAGGGCATGGGGTTTTATAGTGGGTAGGATTGAGGGGTGGAGAGAGGGTAAGGGCCAATGGGGTGGAGGGAGAGATGGGGTTGAGGGTTGAAGGGAGAGATGGGGTTGAGGGTTGACAGACAGGAGTAGAGACCAAAGGCCTACTACTCAAGCCTATGGGGTACCGAGTAGGGATGATTGATAGGGAAGGTTCTAGAACTGGGGGCGGAGTTGGGGTACATATATGGTGTAGGGATAGGAGGGGTTTAGGGAAAGGTACAAAAGAAGGGGAGGAGTTGAGGAGGAGTTGGAGGGATTACATAATAGGGGAGTATACATACACCAGAATGAGCCAAATATAGGGTAGGGGGTAACAGAACAAACCATTACAGTGAAACAAACATAAAGAGCACGCCACCACATCAGAGCTGTCTGTTCTGCCCATGGAGAATGGAGATGGGATCCTACTTCCATGGTACAGACATTGCAGCATGCACCAGGTTTGTGTAATCCAGATAGAAACCTTAGCATACAGTTCTTGGAGCACAAAATAAAAAAGCCAGACATCATCCCGAAAAGGTTGTCAACAGTTGGTCTGAGGGACTTAGAGGCTGAAGAAAGGGGCATACATGTGATGGGGGGAAGGGAAAAAAGATAGTCTAAAAAGCCTACAGAATCAGAGAGTTGGAACTAATATTTCATACTGTGAAATAGTAATACTGTGGATCATATCACCAGAGAAGCCAAAAAAATATTACAGGGTCAAATCTGATGGACACCTTCTCCAATGTGCATAGGTAAGATGGTCCACAGACTCTAAGAAGGTGGGCAGGAAGAGTCTGCTACTGAGTGGAAGCAGAGAGCAAATTATGCTGATTCCTTAGATACTTCTTTACAATGATAAAATGAAAAGGTGATGAACACTTAAAACACTAATAATACGTTAAAAAATATGGACATTAATTTTATAATATAAAGGATACTACATCTAGCATGAGGAAAAAATATTTTAGGTCTCATTATATGAGACAAATTTAATAAGAGCTTTCAAAGAATATATCTGCCAAGGGACTTGTGATCACTGCTTTGTTAAATTCAGTGTAAGCAACCTTATCTGGTAAAAAGTAATCAGTAGGTCATTTTTTCCAAAGACAATGAAAGACAGAGTGGACCAAAAGAAATTTTATGATACAAAAAGTAAAGAAGGATTTCTCACATAACTGAAAAGCCATTTTTACAAAATTAAAAAGAAAAAGAGAAAACATTCATTTGATTCTCTGGCAAAGTGAATACAGTAGTTAGAAATGGGAAGACACTGTACAGTAGTCTGATACCTACAAACTGGAAAGTAAAGAGTGAAAGCAGAAGTGTGAGATAAGAGAGGGAAGGAAGGAAGGAAGGAAGGAAGGAAGGAAGGAAGGAAGGAAGGAAATGAAAGGGAGAATAGGATGGNTGTGAGATAAGAGAGGGAAGGAAGGAAGGAAGGAAATGAAAGGGAAATAGGATGGAAAAGAGCAAAAGAAAGAGAATGGGAAAAAAGGGAGACAAGAAAAAATCATATAAGAGAAAGAAAGAGAAAAAGATAGAATTAAAAATAAAAGAGAAAATAGAAGAAAATAAGAGTGAAAAAGAAAGAAAAAGAATACAACCATGCCAAAGGAAAATAATGATTTTAAAAGGATTTCAATAATAACAACAGTTATGGTTTTTTACTGAATGGAGACGACAATGGTCATAAGTGTTGCAGTTACCTTCTATAAATATTTCTGTCCTGTATTTGGAAAGTAGGATGATGCACTTATTAGACCAATGTGGTGTCTTCCAGATAAACCACATTTACAGTGAGTCAACATTTTAAAAACAAGGCATTAAATCCTCCATTGACACCACCAGGGATGTAAAAGATCTATTAGTGGCCAGGGTTAATTTGCACACATATTTTGCAACATCCAGAGGCATTTAGTTTGAGGACTTTACATTAGAAAGAATGTAAAAGTTAAGTCACATCTGGAAAAATGCAGGCAACCAAACCACACTGACGCACAGGGTCACTGTTAGCAAACATCTCAGCCTGCATTTTCACATGCTGCAATGAAGAAGGTTTAGTTAGAGAGATGGGTGGCTCACTTTTGTGGTTTTTCAAAAGGAGAAAATCCCCTTTAACCTATATTTAGTGGCAAGGGGTTTGTGTGAGTTCAACACAGCCATTCATGGCAGACGCCCCAACGGAAGACAATTACAAATATCTGCAAAGCAAATTCAAATTAATGTTAAGGTACTTTAATTTAAAATCTGTTTAAATCTGTGACAAACATGGAAAAATGTTGAAAGCTTAGCAATGCAATTGGCAAAATTTGACTAGCCTGGACAGATTTATTCCTTTTTTAAATAATCTTAGCTGCAATGTTTTTTTCTCTAGATCTAAGCTTCTTAATATAGACAACAGAGAGGACTTCTGTGACAATAAGATGGAAAGATTTGCAGATCAGTATTTTATGGACACTTTTCCAGGACTGAAGGGTTCTCTCTCAGTTTTGGGCACTAAGATTTATCAAGCTAATAACCCTTGCAACTCCTTAATGTGTGGATTTATGGCATTGTTGTCAAAACTTTTGCAGAACAATCACAGCAAAGCATGTGAAATGGTTTGAGAATGATTTGTCAGAGTCCAGAGAAGCCATCAATGTGCTGCCACCTACAGAAACAGGAGTTTCTAACGAGCTTTCAGATGGAGACAGTTGGCCAAGCATTCAGCACTCCATCAATTATCTGAAATGATACATGATTAATAAAAGGTCACAGATGACATGAAGTTGGCAGAATGGCAGGAAGCAGAGTATGGAATAGCTGTATCCAGAGATGTAGCTTTTCTGGCAATATCCATACCACAAAATGTCTCGTAAGCTGTAAATATAAAGATACACACCTAGAAAGATTGAAAGTGTCTGACATCACCTGGCACTGCATCCTGGTCTCTTCCAGAGAGTATCGTGGAGGAAAGCATAAAGTCACTGCAGCACTGATGACTATTATAAAAAAGCTGATCCATTCTTGAATTTATTTACATAGAAATAATCAATAGGAGTGAAGAGGAAGGTATAATCTTTCTGTATATGTTGCAGGAGTACAGTTTCCATATTTTCAAAATGCTTGTAAAACATGAACACAAGTTAAGAAAATAGAAGAAAATTATTCCAGTGGCTGAAGAAATAATTTAATTGACATATGTAAGTTTACCAAAAGAGATACTTAATGTGACCATTACTTAATTAAAGTGCCTGCATGCCTTTGAGGAAAGAAATACTGAACACCATTTGGCTCTTGTTAAAGCGTAGAAAGGTATGAAAACCCCCAAACAGTTAGAAATTGAAAACAGAACGCCTTGATTTTGATCTATGGCCTAGACTGTTTAATTGTGAGTGATTACCTATAGGTGAAAAGTACTGAAAAAGTAAAAAAGTCTCAATTTCTCTAGCACACTGGATGATTTTCTAGTTGATATAATTTAATTAAATATAACTTCCTTGATTCAGAAAATGGATAATTAAATAAAACATGCAGATCACAAAATAGCACTGTTTGAATTAATATCAGAAACTATTCAGGGGACAGGGAGAGTGTTGGGGACCGGGGCAGTTGAAGGGCTGTTTGTTTGCTTTTGTTTGTTCTTGGCTTGGTTTGGTTTGGTTTGGTTTCATAAGTCTGAATGGCTCTGTGTGAATAAGGGCAAATAATGGTTTACTTTTTACAGTCAGTTAAAGTGCACATAATGAAGATTCTTTAGAACTTAACATTTAGTAAATCAAGCAAATATTTCCTTCTCAGAAATATTACAGCTTTGGGCACTGATAGTATTTGGCCACATATTAACTTCTATATTTATAATACATATTTGACATAGCAACATTAATTGATTTTATATTCTATTTGTTTATTTACTTGTTTTAATTAGCAATTGTTGATCTTTTCTCTGCTGTAGGATATACAATTCTTTTTCAGGAGAGCTTTAGCATTACTGTGGTAGACTGAAACTTTTAGCTCTCTTGTCTTCTGCATGACAATATATTACATATTTATTTAAATGTGTTTTTTCTTTCTCAAGCACAGCAAAATAATCTTCAGAATCAAAAACATATTCTGCTCCCTTTTATGTAATATTTCTCTAATCCAATTATTCAATATTATCATGTTATCAAATACAAGATTCAAATTTAATCATTAAAGCAGTTGACCAAAATGATCCTCCTTGCAATTTAAACTTTCAAGTGCAACTTTTTAAACTATTTTCTTCTTAATTACTCTCTGTTTAGGTTTAGTTTTAGTTTTAGTTTTAGCACTCACAGTCTGGAAGACTGGTTAAGTTCTGCTAAAGTCTTTAAGAGTATGTTACACTACCATCTTCTGGAAAGAGATGAAAATAGAGTTTTTAACTATTTAAGATCTAATCAGGTTTGTGTTATCATCATTTGCAGACTGTATGCTTACACTTTCCTAAGCCCATCTGAGATTTTTCTGAACAGGGCAAAACCAAAATATTTAGATTTAACCTTGTATGTTTAAGAAATCTCTCTCCTCAGGAAAGAGTTTTTTCTTTCCTCCCTTTAAAGTGCACTTCGAATTATAATTCTTGACATTTTAAGACTCATTTACAATTTACTTGCACAGCATGGAGTCTTTCAAGATTAAGACAACTTTGCTGTAAAGGATCCTCATTTCACCAGCTGAAATACAGAATTCAGCTCTCTTTATATTGTCATTAACATCAGCCTAGAAAGCAAAGTTCGTGTCATATCCAAAGTTGCATAAATTTCCAGTAAATGTATCCAAGTTTGTGGGTTGGCTTGTAACAGAGATAAGACTATGAAGGTCAGTCCTGGGAGCTGAGGGACCAGATTTTAGTGAAGCAAGCCAAAAAGCAAAACATTTTTGGATCAAATAAGTCAATGTAGTGTCTGCAACTGAAACTACAACATATTTCTTTTGAAATTAAAAGTTCTACACTATAGAACAAAAAAGAGACATGGACCAGTGCAGCCCTTCCCATATTTCACGTTCTATGTTCTGAATATTATATAGGACACTTTTTAGAAAATTTCTCTAATTTTGCTAATTTGAAAAAGCATTCATAAAAGGCTAAAATGCTTTGATGCTGAAGTTAATCATCCTTTTAGCTACTTTGGTTAGTAAATGGCACAAGGTGCAACACTTCTAGATCTACTTATTCTTCTAAATGCAGTTCACTGAATCGGTTTTTTTAGATATTTACTGTAGAAATAAATATTGTGCAATACAATGACAGGAGAGGTATTGAAAGATCTGCATAATGAACTTGGAAAATAAATTCTTCCATTCAAAACTACTGTGGGAACCCTATTAGCACATTCTAAGATGTCTGATGAAATTAGACTGTTTAGGTTACCTTAAGAGAAAGCAAGATTTTAAAGACATATACATGTGTAGAGGTACAAGAAAGAAAGAAATGTTTAAAATTATGTGGCCATTTGTACTATTTCTGCTTTCAGTATTTCTTAATTTCCTGTTTGAACCGGTGAAGTGGGGCAGCTAGTGAGGAAGAGAAAAAATGGATTTGTTAATCTATTTTTTTCATTTGCATGTTTTATATTTTCAAAGTCCAAAGATAATACTACCAAAAAAAAAAAAAAGTAGCTCTCTCTTCTATAAGATAGTTACTTAAGTTTTTTTCTGGCTGTGATATATGAGGAAAGTAACAAATATGGACAGATATTCTCTTTTACCTGATATTTCAGTAGAATTTTATGCCTATGTTCATTGCATTAATGACTCCTCAACAAAATAGAAAATCAGCATCCTACCTTAACTGCACAGTCAGGTGACTTTCACATGGGAGAACAGAATATTGCAATGACAGTAACTAATCTATGACATTTAAATGGCTGAAGTTTTATCTTGATTATAAAAATCTTTGGAGTTGAAATTTCAATCTTTTCCTTTGAAAATATAGGGTTTATACTTAAAAGAATTGCTTCCCATTAAGAGTAAAAATACATTTCTTGTCAAAATAGGAAATATTCAGATAAGCATAATTCCAAATGCTGTAGAGACTGACCTATAAACTACATGAAAATTTAGAATAAGTGGAAGATTGTTTATTGAGTTCAAGTAAAATTCAGAATTTTAAGCAGGTGCAGTATTTCCACTAGCTGAGCTGTGCAAATTAATAAGAGAATTAAGTTCACCCAGTTTTTTTTCTTTCCCTGTTCTCAAATGCTTCAATGTCCTGTGTACTTGTTCATTTCACTGTGAATTGTTTGTTTAGTTATTTATTTTACATTTAATATTTTCAATTCGTGTTATTCTGAGTGGTTTAAATACATATATCATGTGGCATTCTGTCTATTCAGCAGGACAGATTTTATTCTGAAACACTGAAGGAGAATGTATGTTCTAGAACAGAAATTCAGTAAGTTTTGATCATTATTGATTTCTAAGATGCTGACTCTAGCTGAGCTGAAGCTTCACTGCTTGATGTCTGGATTAACTGAAGATGCAGCGATCATGAACTAACAAACGAAAATTCACTTGTGGAAGCATTTGAGCACCAGCAGAAAAAAATATTCTCATTATAGCCCCAGATGTAGTGGCATTTGTCCAGGACACTTGGCTTAAACCTAGTGTTGCAAAAATGTCAAGGGACTTTTCATGATCACATCATGAGAACTAAGCATGATCTAGGGTAAAATGGTTGCTTCCAGAATATGCTCATACAAACATTCCTTCATTTTTATGATTGATGCATCAGTTTTGAAAAGAAACCCCCTACTTTTATATTTTTTTGTGTTACCATATAGTTTTCAAATTACCAGGTAAATAACACTGTATTGATTTGAACATCACTTTACTGGGCTACTCATCTTTGGTTTATTGCATTATTAAAGTAACAGCAGTTCTGGTTTTGATATACCTGCATGTCCTGGCATGTTTTTGCCTAAAACAACATTTTGCCTGACTTTTTTCTACAATGTTTTTCAGTTCTTACAATTAGGGGTTAGTTAGGAAGAAGTAGATGTCAGCAAGCTCAATACTGAGATCCTACTTCTGGAAGAAGAAAAAGAAATTAATCTGTACGTCCACAGATAGGCACAATGACTTCACTAAAACTACTCATGTGTTAATAATTATCAATGTCAAGATGATGAACACTTTTACTGATATGCATATTATGGACATGATTAATGAAATAGGAACATGCATATCTTTTTGAATTGCTCTTTGAACATTATATATTTAAGCCCAGTTTTTTCTGATTCAGAAATGAAGGCAAAAGCACTTAAGAGAGGAAAAAAAGAATGACTGAGACTAGTAAAAATGGAAAAGTCATGACTCAAGGACAGCGAGTAACTAGAAATGCATCAGAAAGGGTCCTGAAGTAAAAAATGATTTTAAAAAAGTTTCATTTTGTAATTAAAGATTGTGTCATATTGTATAAACAACAGTGGTATACCAGGTACACAACATGGTCTTCATTCAAAACACTTTCAGCTAGAAAGACTAAATATGCACATTATGGTGTCAAAATTCCAGGGGCATATTAGCCCCAGACATCATCCACCAACCCATGTGCGTGATCTGTGTCAGCATTCCCCTTGCCTTGGAAAATCTCACAGTTCAGCCTGGATCACTTTAGTACCAGCGGGGGATTTATTTATTCCAGGTTCTTCATACGTCAGTGGTTGGGGTGTTAGCTTGGGAGACTTGGGTGTAGTCCCCGCTTGGGAATGTCAGATCATCTCTATTTGAGTTGCCTGTGTATAAAATAGAAACAGTGACACAACCCCTCTTTGCAAGAGTGTTGTAAAATTGAATGCATTCAGGTTTGCTTCTTAAGGTACTGAGATTGTAAGAGCTGCAGGAGCTCCTCAGTGAATGGGCCTCTGAAGAGAGTCAGACAAGGCTCTCTCTATCTGATGTAAGTGATGCAAGATCATGCAATGAGCAGGAAATGAGGGAAAAGGAAAAGAAAGACAAAGGCAAATTTGCATCATTGAGCAACTCTTTACCCAGGCAGATTTAGATAGGACAAGGGCGAATGGTTTTAAATTAAAAGAAGAGAAATTAAGGTTAGATGTCAGGAAGATATTCTGTAATCAGAGGGAAACAATAAGGCACTGGAAGAGGTTGCCTGGAGAAGTTATCCCTGGAAGTATTCAAGTTCAGGTTGGATGGGCCATTAAACAACCTGATCTAGTGGGGAATGTCCCTACCCGTGGCAGGGGGGATAGAACTAGATGATCTTTAAGGTCTCTTCCAGCCCCAACCATTCTACAATTCCATGACTCTGATTATATTGTTACATTACATGGCATTTTGGTAATTTTTTTTCAAAAACATTGCATATTTAGTAATGAAATAGGAGTGTCCAGAGCAGAGATGTTCAATACTAAAAATTGCTAAAAATTTGTCAAGGAGTTTAGTATCTTCTAACCTTTAAAAAGAAGCAACACTAGAAATGCTGGCCTTGTAAAATTGGTAATTGTTATAAGAATGTCCTTTGTGGATTTATTTAAGGATACTAAATACAATAAAGTTATTCCTTTATACTTTGTTATTTCAATTATAACATGAAATATTTTTAAATATTAAATTTTATGAAAAATCCTAATATTTGTTCTTGTCTTGTTTGGGTCAAAACTGAACTCCTGAACTTCACAGGTTTGTCTAATAATAGTATGTGTGATAAAGCTATTGCATAGCTCCACTTTTAATTAATCATTGTAACAATAAAATGTGTTAAATCTTATTCTGTAGGCATTTGAATGCTTACTGAGCATATCTTTCCAGTAAATAATTTGACTAAGCAAAGGAGAAAGATTTACATATTAATGGTACCAGTGTTCCCTGAAAAATGGAATACAAATCTTACATGGTTATAAAACCCTGGCTCTTTACTTTCCAACAAATGCAATTTGTGTGGGGAAAATACCGGGGAGGGTCCACTGTGGGTGTTTCTCCTCTTTGTGGGAAAAAAACCCTGAAAATTAGAAATAGCTGATATGTAACTTAGTGTCAGTTATGTATTTTTCTTACAGCCTTCATTTATGATGAAT
The DNA here is from genome assembly GCA_013390005.1 of Calyptomena viridis. Lineage (NCBI taxonomy): Eukaryota > Metazoa > Chordata > Aves > Passeriformes > Eurylaimidae > Calyptomena > Calyptomena viridis. The sequence continues at coordinate 94,979 of WEIV01022678.1, read as the reverse complement.
ATGCTGTAGGACTAGGTAAAATACAACATTAATACATGAACTTTTTATAAAGTTGGGGTTTTTTACTAGCTTTGTCAGATAGTCACTGAAATTCAGAAACTATTCTGTTTATTTTAAGCATATCTTTAAGTAAATCATTGGACATTGCTAACAGTACATGGAGCAATTTTTTTCTATGGAAATGTTCCACACATACAGTTTATGACCACAACCGGCCTCTCTAGTCCTGGCTTACTCTACTTTCCTTTGTATTTTGCATTCCCACGAATAAGAATGAACCATTATTTATTCTTGGCTCTCCTAAGAATGGATTGAAGGAGTAACTTGACTTTTGCCCTCAGTGTCTCCACCTCCTCCAGTAACAGCAGATGTCATAGGCATGTGCTAGTTTTCAGCCATCCTTATTACATCTTAATCTTGTTCATCTCTGAACTTACTCATTCCCAGGAGTCAACAAAGAGTAGTCAAGCAGTAGGAGTAGTTATGGGAAAGAAGAATAAATACTGCAGATGTCAGGAATTAAATCTAGACCATATTTTAAATCTCTCTTGCTTCTCCCAGAGCCCAAATCTCAACTGCTCTCCTCACAGTCACAGTCCAATGGTTTAGATGTTCTCGAATCTGCCTGGATGCAGCTCTGCACCACCAGAATTGCTGCCCAGGTACCTCAGAGCAGTCCTTCCTCACTGAGGGGATTGCAGGGATTTCAATGAGCTGCTCCCAGGGATCACTGCCTTCCTCTACAATATCCAGTCGGGATCTGGGTGGGCTTTACCAGAGGGAAGGAAAAAGGTGGGTGATTAGCATAGAGTCATAGAATATCCTGAGTTGGGAGGGACCTACAAGGATCATTGAGTTCATTTCCCAGTCCTGCACAGGACAGCCCCAAGAATCACATCATGTGCCTGAGAGCATTGTCCAAACACTTCTTGAAAAGTTCACTGTAACTCTGGCAGGTTCACTGTAACTCTGTAACCAGTTTCTTGGGAGCCTGTTCCAGNCTGGCAGGTTTGGTGCTGTAACCAGCTTCTTGGGAGCCTGTTCCAGGCTTGAACACCCTCTGGGTGAAGAACTTTTTCCTAGTATCTAGCCTGCACCTCCTGACATAGCTTCATACCATTCCCTTGGGTCCTGTCACCAGAGAAGAGATCGGTGTCTGCCCTTGTGCTTCCCCTGGGGAGGAAGCTGCAGAACACACTGAGGTCTCCCCTCAGATTCCTCCAGGCTGAACAAACCAAGTGACCTCAGCTGCTCCTATATATCTTCCCCTCTAGGTCCTTCGCCATATTTGTGGCCCTCCCCTGGATTCTTTTAATGGCTTTATATCTTTTTCATGTTGTGGTGCCCAAACATGCACATAGCACTCGAGGTGAGGGCACACCAGAACAGAATAGAACGGGACAAGCGCCTCCCTCGAGCAGTTGGCATGAAGAATAGGAGTGAACAGCAAAACAAGACTGGAAAAACAAGAAGCGATCTGGAAACCAGGAAGAGGAGGAATTCTGCAACGTGGGGAGACCACGCAAGAGGGCAGGGCTCCCATCAGCTGCTCTGACCAGGCGTCCAGAACGCACAAGGCACGCGGCGGTGGTTTGCAGTTTGGCCACCAGATGCCACCAGCGAACTAGGAATGAATTTGGTTGATTTTAATCTTTTTCTCAAGAAGCCGCAGGAGGGACCTGCCGGACTCTGGGCACTTGCGATGCGGTTTGTGCATAGTCTGTGGGTTCCTTCTGTGAAGGTAACAAAAGGATTCAATTTCAGACACTTGGAAATTCATAAGCACAGATGTAAAAATAGCAGTACCACTGCAATGGGCACACATTATGGGCAAATGGATGCCACCTGTGCCTTTAATTATAGCAAGTCTCTTCAAAAGAGCATTATTTTAACCCTTGAGCTACTTTATTGCTCTTGCTAAGAACTGGTTAAGCAATACTATATGAGCAATGAACACAGTTGTTAACACTTCTTTACATTTTGACCCAGTGTTTGATTCAACAGCCTCTTCCCCATTATGTTTTTGCTATTTGCAAATACAGGAAAAAGAGGTTTTTCTTCCATTTTTTATCCATATGTATAGTCTCATGATTGAGTCTTAGTTAAGCTTATTTTATATGTGTATATTGTTATGCAAATCTTCCACTAGCAACTCTATATATGGGGAATTTTAAACCATCATGAACTTTGGCTTTGTAAGTTTATTTTGCATTTGCAGCAAGAGTTACACAAAATCCAGTTGGAAATGATAACAGGATTTACTTTGAACTTGCAGCTTTTGTTCACTTCAGGTCTAAATAACATAAATAAAATTCAATAACAGCACAATAATTAGCAATTGAAATTAATATCACATTTCCAAAGCTATGAATAGTTCAGCTATCTTTTTCAGCTCCTTTTTCAGTTTAATAAGAGTTATGCAGTTATGTCTTTAACAGTAAAACTATTGCAATACAGATATTGGACTATCCAACATGTTGATCACCAAAGAATATTCAAAATAGTTGGCATCCAGCACCAAAAATATCCTGCTCTTCACCACTTCAGCTTGACACTAAACTGTATCAATAAGAATCACATATAAGCTGTCCTACAGATGATAATACTGACATAATTTTAACACACTGGAATGCTTTGTAGCAGTTTTGGATGTTAATTCCAGATTAAATAATATATTAGTGTTAATATCATAAGTTGTTGATATACAAACACTACTTTTGTTCTACAAAATGCTTCACAGAATGCCCAAAGTACAGCCATGCAAACTGTATGGTCTGCAGAATGATGCCTCAATCTCCTTAATGAAACAGACAGATGATCAAAACATTATTAGGTGTTCACATTTGACACTCTCCCTTCAGTGACCAGTGGAACATGATTTATATTTTTTCCCTTCTCTTAGGCTGGAGCAGCTTGTGGATCTCTATAAGTGTGTTAAGTTTTAAGGGAAACAACTGGCCTTGGGACAAAACCGCACAAGGTTCTTGTTGGTTGTTTTCCACTGAAACTGTTTTCCACTGAAACAGTTTTCCAACAGGATATTGAGTTTTCTTTAGAAGGACATTTTTTTGGAAGGTGCCTGCTTTCTGGAGACAATTTAATCTTTTATTTTTGTTGGAAAGAGAGAACACCTGACAGCTGACAAGACTTTGGCTGAAAACAAGACAAAGCAGAGAGATTTGGAAATGCCCTCCAGTGCCTTACTTACATCATATGTCCAAGTCAGACCTCGCCCCAATTATCCCATGGTGCACCCCAGCAGTCCAGAGTGCAGAGCTGCTCAGAGTAGAGAGGCATTTGGTTCTAAAGGCAGGAAAATGGGCAACCCCTAAATTTTATAAACCCCAAAGGAATGTTTTCAAGCAATTTTTTCAGGTTTCAACAGAGGTTTGTTATGAACAGCCTCAGATGTTTTCTTCTATTTTTTTTTTTTTTAATAGAAAAAGCATGTATTTTGTAACTTTTTCCATTATTTTTTTTATAGCACTCTTCATGCACAGAGCAACTGACAGGAGCTGGGGAGGATATCATCCTGCATCTGAGGAAGGGTAAGAGCTGGTGAGGGGAATTGGAGTCAGACAGAGCCTGGGAGAGCTGAACAGGGCTGTGAAGACAAGGACATGGCAAGGCCCAGCTGGGATGGCAGGTCAGTGAGCTGAGGTCCAAATGAGCAGAGCGAATGTCTGGAGATGGACATGGCTGCAATTCATGGCTGCAGGATAACTGGAGCCAATCACAAAGGTAAAAGCATCAACAACAGTTCTACAAATGCATTAAAAGTCACCTATTGCTAGAGCAATAATATTTAGATATATTTTTTGTCCAAAAACATGAAAAAAATCAATATCAATAATATAAGCAGGAATATGTGCAAAAATGCACAGGAAGCAAGAATTTTCAGGATCAGCTGGAAGCAAATGTGCCCTGATATGCTCACATCTGCATGTGTAAGAAAGCTGTTCACAGGACTGTTTCCTTCACTGGAGCTCCTTGGTTGATGGCTGGTGAAGTTCAATAAGCTCAGGATGAGAGCTCTAGATCGCAGATGCAGAGATGCCGCTCTTGTGGGGAGAGCTGTGACCAAGATTCCAGGGAGTGTCTTAGGATTCTGGTGAAGTGGAGGGCTACAGGAGAGGAGGGCAGGGCTTTGAGCTGTTTGGATGTGCAGGAGTGTAACTTCTGCGACAGAAAAATGAAGTAACCCTTGCCTGTGAGAAGCACTGGGGAGCTTCTTGCTTGCCTGTCAGTCAGGCTTAAATGTATTCTTTCTCTTGCCAGGAATTTTGCCTTTGAACTAGCTGTGCTTATCACTTCCACAAGGCTCTTCTCTTTTATGTCTCTGATGTTTTGGAGTTAATTTTAGCCCTAATTCTAACTTTTTTCCCTACCTAAATAACAGTATTGTTCATCAAAAACCATCCACATGACAGTTATTAGTAGGTAAATCCTTCCCTTTCAGTCCCCCTTCAGAGCTAGTCGAATTTCATTCATCTATAGCTAACGAATGCCATCTAGTGGTTCTTATGGGCTTAATTTAACATCTAGTAAAATATAACAGCTCAGTGTTGAATGAATAAAAATCATAAGCAATTAATACAGAAAAGAGGACTATGTACTTGAGGCATACTCTATTTATGTCTGCTGGGTTGTTTTGACTGAGAGGTAAACAAATACATATTGATCTAGTCGTGTTGATATGTGACGTCTTCTTACCACTGTATGAATTACATAACCATCAGTACCAATCAAGTTAGTGCAACCACGCTCCATTTACTGAATAGAAATTCTATGTCCACAGGAAAACTTTTCTATATGCTATAGACTGTTGAATTAAACCAACAATGAGTCAGACATTCAGTTAGTGCAAATTCATTAAATTAAAGGAATTGTCAAAGCAGAGATTTGCATAAGGCATGAACTGCTGTTTTAAGCTTTGGAGTCTTTTGATGGAATACCTATGAAATCAGTGGACTGTAGATATCCCACAGGTTTGGAAAGTCATGATCAGTACTGAGAAGTAGGTATAGGGGGGAAGTTATTATTTCTCAGGACATTTCTCAAGATCATAAAGAATTAAAAGAATTACATTTTCAGGATGCACAAAATTAAATTGTAGGATGCATTGCTGTAGGATTCTAACAACAATTGTATATGAGTTTTAAAACTGACTCAGACAAATTCACCTGACATAGATTCATCCTATGATATATAGGTATATATGTGTATCATGCCTGAATGTACTGTCTAGCTCAGGATTTCCCACAGTACTGAAAGTAGGCAGGGTCCTCATTATGAAAAGTTAGCCTATGTTTGTTTCACTTTACATAATTTTTTCCCTGAGAGGTAAGATGCTGAGGATCATTTGGTAAAACGCTCTGGACTCTCCTTCAGCCCTGGATATGAATTCTAATGGTCTTATCTGACTCAGAAGCATTTTAAAGACTGGTTGATTTAATAAGTTTCCAAAATGAAGAGCATTTAATCCTTTACTGGAAAGTATCAAATATGCAGTCTTTATGCACTATATACACTGTATTTACACTCGTTCGTTAAAATTCTGCTCTCTTTCACACTTCCCCTTTTGACTTTTACTTCTTTTTCCTGTTTTCATGTCTTCATCCATCTCCTTTCCAGCTTGACTAAATGGACCAAAGTGCTCTCCATACTGAGATAAGCATCACATTTGCCAGACTGTGGCATATGAGTAAGGCGATAAAATAAAACAAGTTTGCCTGCTGATACTTGGTGTGTAATAAACCAGAGAACAAAGACTGTAAGCAAAATTACTCTGAGGTTTGCCCTTTGTGGCCAGTTTCATGAATCACTTTTTGCATACCATGTAGAGCACCTTTCAGGTGAATGAAGGTGAAAGATGAAGCTTATGATCTGGTTCATGGCAATGCATTGTATACTCACTCTAAAGAGAAACAGACTTTGAGGGATCTCTTAGACTTAATTTATCCTAAAATATTTTACATTCCTACATAATGAGGTTAACTTAAACACAAAAGTAAATTACCAAATAGGGAGTAATAGTGCAACCATGTTTCTTGTGATTTCAGTGAGGATGTAGTCACTCACCAGCATTACAACAGGTCATGCCTTGCCATAGACTTGGAAAAAGTCACTAAATCCTGAACGGGTAGCAGCGTACCGTGTCACCAAAAATTGATGGTGAGTTCCGTAGTCATCCTGGTTCTGTGGATGTGACACCTGTGGCCCCTGACTGGGAAGTAAGAAATGTCTTCATGTTGCTTTAGTTTCTATTGTGTGATCACTTGTGCAGGGGGCTAACCCACGATCAGTTAGGGCAGCAGAGATCTGGAAGCTTGTCTTTCTTTTTGGGGAAACTACAGACAGCTAAACTTTTGATGATACAAACAATGTGCTTGCTTTTGAATTGATTACATCGAAACAATAACCTATCATAGTTTCAAAAAAGTCTTAATGTAATTTATAGAAGAATCAGGAAATGCTTAGAAATTACATGCAAAGAAATTACTTTTTTTCAGTATAAGAGCCATAGGTGAGAAAATTCAACCTTAGATGGGCAAGGCCCAGATGTGATCTTTCTTATGTCACAGAGTATATCAAGAAAGCTTTCTACTTAGTCCTCTTCCTCTGGCTGCATGCTCTGTCCCTTCTCAAAGAACACAGAGGAAGGCAGGGATAGATCTGAGCTGCCAAAATTCTGCCAAACCCCAGAATTCAGGAACTCCTATCACCTACTCTGCCTCTTCTCAGATGAGTTTACAGCCTCTTCTTAAGTAACTTTAATGTAGTAAGTGGTGCCCTGTTTGACAGAGGATTTTGCTACTTAGCAAGTTAAAGATCATAAGCAGAAGAAGAAGAGATTTTAAAAGCTCATTCTAACCTGAGGATGTTTGAAACTTTAATCTCCTATCTCCTCACAAAGTTGATGATCATGATGATGGGAGGTGTATATTCCTTCTTGTAGAGCTGGGCTACTGGGCAGATGCATTGACAGTAGGGAGGTAACACATTGTTAGAGAAGAGGTACCTACTCTTCTCAGTCAACCTTGTGAGGAACTTGCCAGGGTATTTTAGACCCCTTGTCTCTCTGTCCCTCATGACAGAGCTCTTTAAACACCTTTGCACCTTGATGCCCAGGGCATGTATGTATTGCTACCCACACTATGACAGCCCATCCTGCTCAGTGTTGCCCTGCCTGTAGCTGCAATTGCCCTCTAACCCCCATCCACTTTCACAGTACTGTTGAGCCAGGCTGAACTGGGGAGCAGTGGTTCACAGCCTCACCCTTCTTTGCCCTTGGAGCAGTAAAGGAAAAATAAATGACTGGTTTGGGACAATTTACTTAATGCTGCTGTGGCACAGCAGTGATTTGCCACCCTGGGGGAAATCAAAATTAATAAAAATCCTTTTACTTTGAATTTTTTTAACTTATTGGTGATTTCCTCTCATTTTATTCATGTGATTTCTTAGGAAGGTGAAGTGTCTACATAGAGTTTTGTCTAGAAAGAGTGATTGATACAATTCTGCATTAAATATACTAAACAGTTCATGAGGTTAAAAGGATAATATAAAAAACACATTTCACAAACTCACACTTGTTCAACTGTTTACATTCAGATCTGTAGAAGAAACTAAATCTGATTAATGGAGCTACTCTGGTAGTTTTCATATTAACTGATCAAATCCCCTTTTCTAGACATAAATGTCATAACACAAGTTAAATGTATATTTTATAAAGTTGTCATGATTTTTTATAGTGGAATCAGGGTCACTAATGAGCTTCAGTTCCATTTGACCTGCATAAGTCTAGAAACAGCCTGTCACAATACTTGCTTAGTATTTATCCCCGTCTTCAGTGGGATGAAATTAGTAGAGTAAAAATAACAGCCACAATGAAATAAAAAACCCAGCAGAGGCAAAAATGTATCAGGTAAGTAGGTTACATTTAAAGTAACTGATTTTCCATATATTCAGATGGATACACATGTTCTAAATCAAATACAGGATTTCAGGATGCTTGAAAAATTAATCAGTTTTCTGAATTTGGTTCTCAGAGGATAAATGGAGAGTTAAAAGTCTAGCCACATCTGCTGATTTTGTTGAAGTGTATATACTGTCAAACTGTGCTGTGACTAATGAAATAAGATGTGATGAGTCAATGCATCTGCTGAAAAGAATGAAACTAAAATGATTCTCAGCATTATGTATAAGACACACTTTTGGAATGGAAAGATATAAAATACCTACAGATCACAATAAGAAAAAAAAAGAGTGGAGATTTAAAATATTTCTGTGATTTGAATATGAAAAATGGAATGGAGTGGGAGTTTCTAGGAATGAGAAGCTTAAGGGGTTAGTTCCTATTAAATTAAATTATATCTGCCTCATTTCTCAGAGCGGGGATCAACAGTAGAGATTCTATAGGTAGGAGGAGATGAACAATATTTTAAAAGCCTTGTAATGTGTTCATTTCTGTTCTGGTACAATGTCAACATAAAAAAAAAATATCTGAGTATTGAAGAGGTTATTCAAAAAGTAGCGGGTATTTCTTGTGCCTCTGCAAGGTCATGATTGGTCAAATACATTTCAGAAAACAGTGTCCAAATTCCCTGAAAAAATAAGAAGGATGTAAAGTATAATATTTTGTATTCAAGCTTATGCATAAAAAATATGTTTATAATACTAGAACTATTTATAACAAATTTATAACATTATCATGGGTTTAGATATGGAATAGAGAAATGTATTGTCCACCACAGACAATACCAGAAATGTTAAAAACTACTGTGAAATAGGTAATTAAGCAGTCCGTATCACAAAGTCTATACAGACATGTGAGATAGATAATTAAGCCCACAAGCTCAGATAATAGATGCTTTAGAAGGTTTGAAGTTGAAAAATAAAGGAGAGACAGAAGGCACAATGACATTTAAAGCATTTTGACAGGACTATTTTTAAAATGAGTTGTAAAATTATTGATTGCAAGACAATACATTTGCTCTGCTTGAACAAAATAAAGCAGACTTTACCTTTCTCTAAAACTCTTACAACTTATCTAATGACTTTTTTTTTAAATAATAGGTGTAAGAGTTCTATAACTCTAATCTAAAAAGGAGAGGGTTTTTTCCCCACTGAAAGAGGAGGTAACAGTTTGAAAGTGCATCCAAATGCTACCTTTTGAGGATACAAGGTGGTTGAACACAATTTGTGAAAATGGTAATTAGTACAGACTTTTCTTGTTCACAATGACAACCTGATATGTGCTGGAGCGAGGTCAGGAACACAGACACACAGCAGTTCCTTGGGCTCTCTGCCTAACTGCAGAATATGTGGTGTTGACTCAGTGCTGCCACATCTAAGGTTTGCAAAGTGGATAATTTAGGATCCTTCCTGGCTGCTATGCAATAATTCTGTGTAAATTGTAAATTATTGAAGTGGGATAGTCTCCAAACTACTCTTATGACTCTCGGATGAGAGTCAAGACTGCTTTCTTCATATCTTCAGCACACAGATGAAAATTAGCATTTTCTTTCATTAAGCATATTGGGTCGTTTTGGGTATTTTTTGTATTTTAAAGAGAGATTGACTGTAGCCTCTTGTGATGGGTCAGTGTAATGGAATAGCTATATGTATGGTTGTGAGTGAATCTTTAACAAGTAGATTGATAAAACAGAGCTGTGATTGATCAACAAAATACATCTTGATCAAAATTTGAATAATGGTATTAAACAAGGATAAAAACCATACAGTGAGCAACTACACAGTCACTGCATAAAGGCAGAAGTCTTCTGGAAAGCAGAGTAGAAGATCATGAATCATCTTACCTCTGAGTAATGACAATAAACTATTTTCCCAGAGAGAATCTTTCAGTATAAAAGAAACTGTAACCCACAGGGGTTGAGAAACCTGCAGTATTAGAGATTCTATCTTTGGGTTTAAAGCTAAATTCTTGTTCACTGATGTAATTTAGACAGCATTAAAAAATCGTGCCTAAGACAAAAATGTTTTGCCTCTCTGAGGACTCCTTGAAGCTTCCACTGACACCATTCAGCTCCTTTCCAGCTCTGCTCTTTAGAGAAATTTAAGGGTACTTTGATACCAATGGTACATGGAGGCAGAAATTTGAATGAAATAAATAATAACTAAGACATTCAACTTCATGTTTTGGCAATGTATATTTATCATTTTTCAAAGAAATGGAGTGTTATTATTAATCAATTTTAGTGGGGTCATAAAAGTCCTGATCAGAGAAATGATTTGTCCCTGGTTGTCCAGCTGCAGAAACATAATCCAGGAGTCCTAAATATTCATGCCAACAGCATCCAATCTCACATATCTTTTATACCAGTTGTAAAAGTCTTCTGGCAGAGGATGAAAGATGCTGTACAAATATTAAACTATACAATTAAAAATTACTTTTTTCTAGTTCATACACAATATTCTAGGATGAAGGTTCCTGCCTCACACATGTTCCATACATAAGGGAGCTGTTTTGAATGCTGCCTTGATCATTTTCCAAAAGAAATAATTAGCATGTTTCTTTATCCCACTTATGTAGCAATAATTTCCAATGCTTTTTTTAGTAAAGCATTCATATTTCATCCTGCGTTGCATCACATTAAGTAAACTTGTTGGATTGCCACGTCTTTAAACTCTTGTAATTCAAAATTATAAGTACTGCAAAGTCTCCAGAAAAATCATGAGGTGTGAGAGTTGTATGAAAGCTCATGAAAGCCACATCACATATGAACTCTGGCATCTTTATTTAAACATGTTGTAAAGCTCAAATACTGTTGTAAACACACAAAAAAAGGAGATAAGTTTTAAAAGAATAAATTTTTACCAATGTACATTATATTAGAGTTGAGTGAGCTCTAGGTTCATCTCTAGAGACAAACTATTCACTCTTAGACAGGGAGTTCTCATTCAGATTTCAATTATTGGTTTCAATGTGCATGCAAGTGCCTGTGTCTCACATAGAGGTTTTTGAAGGGAGACACAATCTGAGAGAACATCTCAGCTGAGAGCTCCTGTCTTAGCGCTGCAACTCCATCCTCACAAACATCTGCCCTGCCAGATAAAATCCTGATGCTCATTTTTTATTAATCTTATCAAAACACTTTCTCACTGACCTTTCAATAGCTGTGTTGCTCCAAGGTCTATAAGAGTGGAATAGCATATACATTTGTTTTCTGAAGAAGTGACCATTTTAAGAGACTTTTGTCCCTATCTGCTCTTATCTGGTTGTGATTTATCACACCCCTCAGACATGCTAATACACTGAAATAAACGCTGACCCCAGCTGAAAAAAATCCCAGCCACCATTAGACAAACATACTTCCTATTTCACTTCACAACACGGCACACAAAAACGTGCAGGAAACTGTGGCAGCTGGCAGTTGAGAATAGGTTGCAACACTGCAAAACAACTGTTACATGGAGACAAAATTTATGCAAAATCGTACTATTGAAAGGAAAAATCAACTTGAAATAGTTGGCTGAGAAAATTTTGCTGCAAGACAGGAATCCACAGGAAATGTGCTAATTCACTACTTCAGCATTTTGGGCCAAAGCATAAATTTCTTTCCCATGAAAATTTGTACAGCAACAGGCCACAGGTTGAACTTTCATTTTCCTTCTCAGTAGATTGAAGGTTTTGAAGGTCTGAGGGTTTTCCTTAGAGAAGGAAAAGAAAATAGCAGCAAACTTACTCAAGACAATTTAACAGGAACAGTCCAACAAAATGGACCCTTAAAAAACAATCTAAAAAGAGCAGGTCTGAGGTTGCACTCGTGTATAGGGCAGCTGCTAGCATTACCAGAGGTCAAACTTAGTTTGTTTTCAGCATGTTTCCCTGCACAGATATTAGTCTTTGTCTGTAATTTTGGCTTTGTTTCTATTTTCATAGCTCAGGTTAATCTAACACATCATCTGTCTTAATGTTTCTTTAGAAAACCTCAACAACTGACATTTACAAGTCATGGTATTTGAAATACTTTTCTTTGGGTCAGTTTGTTAAATTGCTTCAGATTAAATAAACAAAATCACAGTCTGATATGTTTTGAATAGTGTAAATTTATTTATATAGAATATATGCTATTTGGGGGTAAAAACAGCAAACTATATCCTTAACCCATACAAAAAATTACAGATCTACAGAAGTTATACTTGTTACTGCTTTCTGAGGATCTCACACAGAAGGCTGACTACATGATCCACACACATTTTAGGTATTTCTTTTACTAAAGGCCACTGTTTTCAGATGATCAGAGCAGGAGGTGGGGTGTTTTTGTGAATGAAGGAGCACTTGTCCTTCTTGATGTGACTGAATCTGACTTTTGCTGCTAATTTTCAGATTATATTGGGACTAGCCCTTACGTTGCTTAAGATCAAACTTAGGGCTAGGTTCAAAAAAAAATGTGGATTTAAGGCACAGCATATAGGGCTCATCTGAGTGGGGGAATGCCTGCAGCCAAGAGATTTGCATCTCACCCAATCATTCTGAGCTTCCACGGAAATGAATAACCCGGACCAGAAGCTCATAGGCAAGGAGCAGTCAGCCTGAAGCAGGCATTTGAGATAGACCTGACCAAACACGCTGTGACAGAGCTCACATATCTTCCCATGCTATACCAGGAACCTGGAGTGACTGGACCAGCCACAGATATCCCACTGATTCCCTGAGCCAGGCAGGATGGGACCCATGTTGATGGCCTCAAGGCTAAAAGTTTGTTATTGTGCCTAGGAGCAGAATTCACTGTAAGGCCTCACCATCCATGTTATACAGTTCTGTAGCTCTTCCCATGAGAGAAGATTTGGCACAACATAGTCCACAAGTGCTGCACATGGTGCCTAAACTAGACAACATGGAAAGCTTCAAAGGGCTGTTTACATCTGATGTTCTTTCTCCAACTTAGGTGCCCTTGTGTTATGAGGATTCAGAGTCTGAACAGATTCATGTGTTTTGTCAAGTATCATTTCTTCTCTTAAAAAACCTCTTTTTTTTCCCCTTTCCCCCACAGTTGTTAGAGCACTGCATAGAAAGTTGAGAAGTCAGAACTTCAAGATACTCTCCCTTCTTGTGTCTCATTGGAATATATCCATATGGGCACTTCTCACATATGAAAAAGGGTAGATAAAAATGAATACTGGCTATTCTGCTTGTCAAAGTTGAGCCACTATATATTTAGGAAGGAAAAAATCACAGGCTCAGAGAGAGTGCATGGTGTGGCCTGGCAGATTTTTGGATTTCCAGCCAGTTTTTGTTGTGTCTCTTTGGGTATTTTAATCTTTAAAGCTTTAATTTCTTAAGAAGGGGGAGGGGGTGCAAAAGAAGTTATACCATCTTTCTTCAACTGCCTCTATAATAAGGAATTTCCTTTAAAAGCTGGAGACTGACCTCAGTTTATGCAGTTAAGAATATGTGTTTAAATTTTTGTGCACAAATCCTGTATGTTCTTTCTGTTGTAGAATTTATAGGGATGCAATCAAGTTTTGCATGTAACTCCTACTACTGTCAGTGATCTTTCTACTGCTTTCTAAAACTGGGTTTGGGCCTGTAGAAATGTGAAGTTTGCCGNAAAATATTAAAATTAAAAGTATTTCTAAATACAGTAACTGAATAAAACAAAACAATACTACTTTATTTTACTGAGTATTTTCCATAAAACCCACTATCAAGTGCTTTTACATTGATAACAAACTCAGAGCTAAGTACTGCTCCCATTTAAAGATAAAATGGAGCTGTATTAGTATCTTTGTTTGAGATATAATCAATGGCCTTATAAAGACTGCAACTGTGACCACACAGTACTTCTTCAGGATGTTTCCATCTCCTCCTCTGAGTTTATCTCAAGGTGCTGTTGGCTTTGTATACCTATAACAATTGCTCCTATGAAGCCATACATAGATGTGATGTTTGTCTACGCCAGGCTTCTGTGGATTGTCACCATTGTCTGTGCTGAGCTGTGGTACTGCCTCACCTTTGGGCACCACCATCCTGTTAAGGAGCTGAATCCAGCCAGACCTTCCTGTGCCTACACAACTTCCCCCCTCTGCAGTCAGTTCCCATTGAGCTTATTTCTAAACGTGAAAACACCTGACATAAAGTCACATGCTTTTTGTCCATTTATAAAAGGGCTGCAGCTCTCATTTTCTTGTTAAAGTGATTAATTTCTCAGAGGAAGTGCCCTAGGAAGAGTATTACTGCTGGCTAACCTGAAGGAGTCTTGATTGTTGTCTCACAACACTTTCCACTCAAGCCAACACCTAAAATAAGAGACTAGATAAACATCCTGTTTCTAATACCTCTAAGCAGCAGTACCAAAGCTCTTCATCTTGCCAGGAACTTTACCTTCCACAAATGCAGAAGAATTTCAAAGCTTCAACTGTAATACAAACTATCTGGTAAGCACAAGAATCTGATTGTAGCTGTTTCACGTTATTGCTTCTCTTCATATATTTAGTTTTAATTTGTGTGCTTCTATATCAATATCCTCTACTAAAATCTCATTAGCTAATACATAACTTGTTAAGGAAACCTCTAAAAGGATTCTGCCTGTGCTGAAGACTATCCTTGCCTGTTGGAAATCTTTAGAAACACAAAAAAAATGCTAGAAATAAAAACCCCTTGAAAATATGTCTCCAGAAGACTGCAGAAGTCCAGCACATTCAGGAAGTAAAATTCTATTGTTGGCATTTAACTGTTTACTATTTGAACACTAGAAAACAATCCATAAGATTCATTTGAATTTAAACCAGCTGTTGAACATATCTCTATGTAGAAGGAAAGTCTCTGATAAATGTAGGAGTTCGGAGCATATCCAGAAGAAGTAGCATTGTAGGAAGAGGGTAAAAAACCTGTTGAAGAAAGAGACAACACTTACCTTTTTGCATACTCTGAAGCCCTGAATTCAGATGTGTAGGGAGCTGACTACTAGACAGACATCTGTCTGCTTAAGAGAACAAGACAACCTGAGCAGAACTAAAAAGATCAGAAGGAAGGAGGAAACAAAGTCAAACTCTCAGACAAAAAGGTTAGAAGAAGTATCTGTTTCAAGCTATAAAAGCAAAAGATGAAAAATCAGGTGGGATTTGGGGCTCAGGAAAAGTGTTACTAAAGTTTTAGCTTGAAATCATGTACTTTGATATTTTCTACTAGGTGATTGACAGCTGCAATCACAAGAGAAAAACAATAATCCCAATTTGTACCATCCTGCTAAATCAAGAGCATAAAACACTTGAGCTTGAAACTCAGGAAACTGAGCATCTTTTTAAGGTTACTTGAGGAAGTTTGAAGTGCAGAGCTTTTGCCTTACAGCAGTGTAGGTTTTCATTATTAAATGAGATATAATCTGAAAGCAATTGTGATACAGAAAAGAATGAAAGCAGTATCTATTATTTCTGTCAAAAATAGTCTGCTAAGAACATTATTAAATTTTGTTCTTGTTGGTTTCATGACCAAAGTTCTGCTTGTGTGCCTGTCCTTCCTTTGTACTTGGATACAAAGTGCTGGAAGATCCATTAGAAGTGTAAGGCAGCTCTTAATTCACCATTTATTTTTAAATAAATGTTCAGTAAAAGTCACTTTCTTCTCTATATTGAGCTTTGTCAATAACTAGCCATATATTTAGAGAGTTGCAGTACTTTCAAGAGAAATTGCTGCTGAAATCAAATTTCAAAATGTGGTTTGGCTCAACAGAGTAGACAAGATCATCAGATGTAGGTCTAATAACAAGCATTCCTATATATAAGAATTATAGTACAAGTATGTGCAAATTTTTTTCTCAAAAACCCCACAAAATTCATACAGAGGAAACTAATTTACCAAGAACTTGGTTCAATAACTCATGTGCTCTGTGGTCCAACAATTACTGGCATGAATTGTGAATAATTCCTAGAAATTTAGAAATACTACAGGCAAGCTATCAATTTTCAGATAAAAGAAGCAGCTGTTTTTGCAGATATTTGGTTTTACTACCCTTCAGCAGAACAGTACACAATGTTTCAACAATGAAGGCAATACAGAAATTAACAAATTTTTGTTTCAGAGGCTTTTTTTATTTCCCAGAAACACCAAACAATTCCAGTTCAATATGAATTGCAAGCATAAAAGCAGGTCTACAAATGCTAGTGATGTGGACACATTGCAGTTGACTTGAAAATCAAACAAGATTGCTTTGAATCTTACATAGGCAGTTTCCTACTTACATAGTGGTAAACCAATACAATTTTATAGTGATTTTTCCTCTGACTCCACTAAAATGATTTTATAATTCCCAAGTGTCTGGATAAAATGACTTTTTTTAACCATTCAATCATCAGTAGATTATCCAAGCACATGGAAATACTTTAATTTCTTCTTATTGTGTTTGTCTCATGCTGGGTACAACATATGTTGAAACCAAAAGCTCAATAGTCAAATACACAGAAATTTTGATATTTAAAGAAAAAATTAAAGGACTCAATGGCCATTCACCTAGAATNTTCAGATGAGCTGAAACAACAGCCTGTCTCATAGGAAGAGGATATCACTTATCCTCCTGCTCTGACCCCTGGCTATGTGAATTGCTGCACATGATGTGCCATACAATGGCCGAAACAGGTAATTATCAGAGTTTACAAGAGACACACCTGAGTCTTTACTTCCCAAGAGTAGAAATTCACCCCTGTTCAAAAGAGACTAAAAGATGTCTGTGACTGACACCCTGCTTACACAGTTGGACTCATCATTTCCTTGCTGACTTTGGAAAACTAGATTAGAAAGTGTCAACTTCTGTAATTCACAAACTGGGATCTATGTGTCTGGGAAGTTTTCAACACAAGGCTTTTTACTAGAAAATGTAAGCTTGTAGAAATTTAAGAAGTTAGAATTTAGAAATTGAGTGGTTCGTGGTTTTTCTGAAACATAATTTGCTAAGAATGTCTTTCTGGTACAAAGGGGAAAGTTGTAATGGAAAAAAAAAAAGAATGAAAGAAAATGGATCCAGTTGAGTTGAGCCTCTCACATGCAGAGGCATTTGAACTTGTATCTTGCACAGCCACACTGGTTTATCTATTGAATCCTTCTCTTGTTCTTCCTCCAGACCAATGAATAAGCAATTATTCTCATACATGATCTTCTTCAGGAGACATCTTTGATGTATATTGTTGATTTAGTCTGGGACAGCTTTAATATTTGCTTTGTCTGTGCAAGAACACTTGTGGAACAATGTTTTACACACAGAGCATTTGCTCTTTGTCACTCTCTGGTTCATTTTCATCAGCTAAAATGGTAGATTAATGATGCATCAACACTCCCTCTGCAGGGACCTGACTGTGGGTTTTCTCCATCCTGATCTGGTGCCCTGGACAACAGACACTTCTGAGCCTGTATGGGGGGAGTAATAAGAGAGAACAAAAAAGGTCAGGTTTTTTGCTTTGAGGCAAAAGAAGCAAAATCCCTCAAAACTCCTGAAGAGGAATGAAATTAATTTAATATTAGTTCAGAAAGTTAGCTGTGCAATGAATTATGTGCATAGCATTGGGGTGAACCCTTTCACTTATTAATATATTTTATAATGCAGCTGCACTTAAATGTCACATATTATTCCAATAATGGTCTTTTTAATTACATATATTGCAAGGGTAACATGATTTCATGGTACTTAGTGCTTCCTTATTCAATGCATCAGAAACTACAGTTTACTGTTTCTTAATTTCATGTGACACAAGCACATCCTTTTTTTCACCATGGCCAGGAGTTATTTCCTATCAATGCTCTTGGTTTCTTGGTGCAGCCTGAAGAAGATGCCAAGCACTCGGGTGAGCCCAGCTGTCATGAGTTTCCACCTTTTCTGCACAAGTTTAACTCAGGTCACTTGTTTTATCATATTCATAAGATTTAAAGGAAAACTAGTCCTGGCTTTTACTCTGGTCCTGGTGCACATCCCTCAGAGGTGAAACCTCTAACTCTGCTCTGTACAGAGCATGTTTGCTCTGTAGAATTGGCATTAATGTCATTCAGACTTCTCATGAACATGGAGAAGACAAACTGTCCATATGACACTACATCTAAGATGTCCCACCCTCATGATGGGACAGTGCTGCCTAGTGTAGGTGTGACACCACTCTCCCACAACCACCTCAAGCAAGTTCATGAAATTTCACATTTCATAGGTGAAACGTGCTCTCAATGCCTTTTTCCCATAGTTTTTTGCTGAGCATGAACACATCTATAATTTTTAACTTTCAGCGTACATCATCAGTCTGCTGGAGCTTAAATATTAGTCTGTGCAAGAACATCAGTTGAACAGCTATCCTCTTGCAGGCATAGAAGATGTTGCAATAACTGTTTCATTTTCTCTAGCACAGCTCAATTTTTGAACTTCATAATCTTTCTGATGTGAGTATAATTTTGTAACATAAGCTGTATTTGTCTCAAATATGTATTATTTAATGTTAGAGGCAAGAGAATGTACTCATCCAGTCCAGACTCCTGCACAACATGGCTTGTAGGATTTCAACCAGTAACTTTGTCAGTGTTATGTGACGTTCTTTTAAAAGAATAATAGGAGTTATTTTGTCCTAAGGCTTGCAGGAAATGTAGTCAGTTCTTATACTCTAGAATTGCCAAGGAGAAGTCTATATGTTAACTCTTTTCTTTTTTAGTATTGACTAATGTTTTCCTAAGAATAAAATATAAAAGGTAAAACTAAAGCCTGCTGGAATTCTTCTACAGCCCATTTCCTCTATAAAACAAAGTAATCAAAGCTGTAGCACATTTAAAAAAACAAAACTTGATTTGCCCTAGAAAATAATCTAGTTCGTTTTCTCCACGAAGCTAAAGAGTGAAAAAAATCTACTGTCCCACAGCAGTAAATCTGCTTAATAAACAACCCCTCATCAGAGGTTATTTTAACAGATTAAAATCTGTTAAAAATCATTGTTTCTATTTTTATTTTATTATGTTAGAGGAATAACATGAGAAAGCTAAGAATAGATTAGCAACAAAATCCTGGATTGATATGAATGTTCTGTTCAAAAAGCTTAACAACCAGTTTGTTGGGCTTTTCTTGCAGATTGCTAAAACTTAATAGGCAGTTTTCTCAGATTTGCTTTCTTCTGTTTATTTCTTTCTCTGTATCAATAAATTTGAACTGCCTGCACTATGTTACACTGTGTTTCCTTAGTGTTTTGAAGCTTGGTGCCTGGAAAGAAATGAATAATATTTGTCTGACTAAAAGCAAGGCATGTTCTAACCCATAATTATTAATGCAAAGAAAGTAAGAACCATGTCAATAAATTTCATTAAGTACAGGCTGCTTGGTCGGGGCAACATGACTTTGATGCCACACTGGGAGACAAGAGCTGTGGCATTTGCCTTTCACAAACCTGTAGTGTCACTCAGGGCAGATCAGTATTTGTCTCTCTTCCTTTACACGCTGCCACTGTGTTGTTTGTTAATAGTAGTCTCTATCCTGGGCCATTGCACTTTGTATTTTTGAATGTATGTCTATAGTGGTACGTGCTCTAGCCTGGATCTTGGAGATACCAAAGGAATGGTGATATTTGTTTTATAGATGGTGGCTAAAAAGTGTCTAAAACATGCATGACATACAGGCAAGAACTCTAAATCCTCATCTGTAAATGTATATACATACTATACTAAATGAGGACTGCTGCTTCTAATCCCAGAAAAGGGCATCTTTCAAATGTTCCATATGTAAAATGGGTTGTTTGCCAGCTGCTTGCGTAGTGGGCTGCAAAATAATCAGTGTATAGGTGGAGCTATTCAAAAAAGTGCTGAAAATAGTTTGCAATTCAAACCCAGACAATTTCTTATGCATTTTCCTTTAAAAAAGTAAATTGAAAGAAAACTAAATCTGAACAAAAACTGGAGGTTATCCTGGACAGACACGAACAAGAAGGATTAGTGTAGCTAAAAACCTCTCCAAACTCCTGTAAAACTGAAATAGTTTAGTTCATTAGATAGAAGATCTCTTTTATATGAAAAACAGATGGGTAAAGCAAGTGGAAGAAAAGTCAAGCTGCAGTGTACTAAAAAAATTTTTTAAAAAATCATATAATGAGTTAAAAAAAGTCTTCACTTGGCATGTTTTCTGACAGAAATTCCACTCACATTCACTGTACAGAACTTTTGAAGGAAGTACTCTATCCTCTCTGGCTTTCTACTTATTTAATTGCTGCTGTAGATATCACAGAGTTGTGATTTGGAGCTTCATTCAGACTGCACGGAAGTTGAAGTCAAACACTGTCTATTCCTTTCAGAAAAGTGCAGAACTAGCAATAGGACTGGCCACTCAGTCTTAGATTTCTGGGGAAAAAAAAATATTTTGAGACATTAGGTATCAGAGTGACATGCCACAAGTTTTTAGAATAGAGAGGCTCTTTTCTTTTTGTTATTTTTTTTCCCCCAGGTGCTAAAGCTTCTAAGAACATTAAAGAGCAGTTCCTGCAAATGAGAAAATGGAAAACCTTTTGTGTGTGAGTGAGGGTGGTAATGTCTTCTGCTCACCTAGAGATGGGTAATGACACATTAGAGAAAAGCAGCACTGTTCTAATTTTCTGGCTTTACTGATAAAAACCAGATGCTTCAGAAAATATGGAAAGGACTCACAATAGGAATAATTTTTTCCAGAAATATTTCCTTTTAATCTTTCACATAAAATAGATTGATTTAAACCTGAAATAAAAACTTTTCAAAGCCTTTCCAATATCCTTTTTTCAGCATTAATTCTATCAGCTCTAGGTCTTCCTGTGATACGCATAAATGACAAACTCTTTTAAATTTGTAGGGAGACAAGTTCTTTTACACACAGTTGGCAAAACAATGATTTGTTGCTTTTATGGAAAAGAATTTGAAGATGTTACACACTAAGGACAAATATTAATTGCATTTATCAAAGTCTATTGAACCTAATTTATAAGAACCGGGCCATTTAACAACAAGAATGGAGATAACACATAATATAAATCATAATTACATATGATGATTTGCATCACTGAGATATTCAGGTGCAACTAATGTGATAAACTAGAGTCTTTATTTTGAAGAAGACTGGTTTTAAATTGTTAAACTAGTAGGAGAATTGTTTTTAAAGACTGGCCTTAAGTTGTTAATGCATTTAGGACGTTTTCCAAGCAAGTCTACACATTTATTGACAAGCACTCAATGACTAAGATTAAAAAAAAACCAAACAAACCAAAAACCTACAAATGAACAAAAAAAAGGCTGCTAAATTTTCTTTGCATGAACCTTCTTAGGTAACTGTTCTTGTACGAATGTATTCTTGCTTCCCAAACAAATCCAGTCATGTAATACCTCTGTAGTTTGTTAATACCTCTATATTATGTTATGTGGAGTAAAGAAAAATCTACAAATCTAATTGTTTAATTAAGGTTATGAATAAGGCTTTGAGAATATTTGATTTTTGAGTCATTAACAAAAAGGGTTTTTTAAATTTCCTTTTGTTCCAACAGAGGTAAAAGCCGTAAAACTGTGTTCAGCTCTGTCCTAAATTAACCATTTTGTTAAGCAAGAAGAACATTTTTCCTGTTCCATCTTTCACCTCCCACCTCTCAGCAGAGACTTCACTATAACAGAGACTACTACTGTGTGTACAGTACACAACATACTGTGTAACTCTTTCCTAATAATGGGTCCAGGAAAGGACAGCGGCTGGGAAAGAAGGTGGCAAGAAGTGAGCTATTAAGTATTTCATCTAACTCTCAAGTGTCCCAAGTATTCACCATGTAGTCTGTGACATTCCTTTTCCTTTAATCTAGGGGGAAAAAAAAGTAGAATTTTTATTTTTCACTATATACTTATATCTCACTAAAGTCAACAAGGCCAGAGGATAAATTGATGCTTTAAGGAAGTTGACAGACAGTTCTGGGATCAGCTGGGTATTTGCCATAGTATGAAAACCAGTCAGGTTTCCCTTCAGACATTATCTGTCTGCTGTCATTCTCCTAACATCCACAGGGCCTGAAGGCTGAGAGCTGAGCATCTCTTACAAAGGGCAACCTCAGCCAGCTCCTCTTGACAGGATTTTGATGCAGAACAGCAACAACAAGTCAGGCTGGGGAGATCCTCTACATCTGTTTTCAGCAATTAATCCCCTAGAGGTAACTCCACTCACATGAAACTAATTTTGCAGTGTTTTAGCTAGAATGTGATTGAGTGAGCAGTCTGGAAATTGAAGAAACTTGGTATTTATTTTGTGAAAACAAATGAAGAGGCCATTAACCTTCCAATAGAAATGATTACTGTATATGTTTTAAAATACTAGTCTTTTCTCTTCCCAGGCTTGAGAACTTCGCAACAGCTTTGGTGACAATCAAGATGATGCTACTTGTCAACACTAAGCCAAAACAGATTATTGTGATGAGGGAATTGCAACTCTCCAAACATAATCATGAAACATAACCCCATAGACTCCTGCAGTCTCTCTTGTTATCCATCAGCTATAGGTTAGATTCTCCCTCTCAGAGAAGAAAGTAATCAAGGTTTATTTCAGACCGCATTGACATAATTCCCTAGACCTTACTGAAATAAATGAATCCCTCTCTTAGAAGTTAGTGTCTATTTGGACTTGAACAAAGAATGCTGAAGTCCTTGTATTCCTGGAATATCTGAGATCACAAAAAAAAAGTCAATTCTATTGCTATGTTTTCAGATCTACATATATTCATAAGATTTTATGTGCACACATTTTATAATTCCACTGTCAATGTACAGACATGAATGACAGCTTTACTCTAGATATATTTGGGTTTGTGCATAGATATAGATACTTAAAAACACATGATTTCTTTGAAATAATGGCAAAGTGAATATCAAAAGCTCTTTTCTCTGGTTAGGTATGAAATTAGCGTTAAAAATTAATATATTAATGAAGGTTATGTAGAGATTATTTTTGTTATTTCCAGTAATTAGTTCTAACATGGTATAGGCTGATCAAAATTGAAATATCCCACAGAATAAGCACTGGTTTAAAATAATGCTTTAGGAGTGTACCTATCCTCTGAAAAAACCTGGGGGCAAGAGATGTAAGATATCAGAGTAAGTGTTTGTCTTAAAAATGTACCTTATAGCAATTTTATTCTTTATCCACCTACATCTCCATATTAGTTCCAAAGAATTTTGCAATTTTTTATCACATTTTACTCATAGCTGACAGAGGGATATCAAAATGTTGTTAAAACCTTGGCAGCTGAGTAGAGGAGGAATACCAAGATAACTCCCCCCCAAATGAAGAAAAAATCTCCCCAGAGAAGTCACACGTTACTGTTAGATTCTTCATAAACTACACAGGACAGAACTGTATGAAAGTCACAGGAAACCAGGCTTCATAAACCTGCTTCTCCTGAAAGTGCTTGTCTTGCTTCCTGGATCTGTAGAAAGTAATTCCCAGGGTAAACACTATTTAGCCACAACTCAGTAGGAAACAATCCCATTAGTAGTTTGGTCACCTGCAATTTCTGAGGCCAAACTGTTTTGGAAACATTCATTTTTTCTGTGTTAAAAAGTCAAACATAAATTCAATCTCTTTCTGGTATCCTCCACCACCAAACAACTTCAGGATGAACTTCACTCACTTATTTGGAGGTTTGTAGCACTGACTGCAGGCAAATCTCCTGGGAATAGGTGCTTTGTGAACTTTCCTACACATTGACTAAGCAATATACACAGCTCTTCACCTTCAGGCTCCTCATTTACTTTGGCATTGAAAATAATTGTTATGTTTTAATGAATTGCCTACATAAATGTAGACTTGCCAGCCAAACTTATATTTAACTCAAAGATGAATTTAACCTACTGGTTCCAAATGGCAGGTTAATTATAGAATCATGGAATGTTTGGGGTTGGAAGGAACCTTAAGCATCATCCAGTTCCAACCTCCCTGCTAAGCATGGGGACACCTTCCACTAGACCAGGTTGCTCAGATCCCCATCCAACCTGGCCTTGAACACTTCCAGAGACAGGGCATCCACAGCTGCTCTTGGCAACCTGTGCCAGTGCCTCACCACTCTCACAGTAAAGAATATATTTGGAACCTGTGCCAGTGCCTATTAAATTGATGTTTTAAGAACTGAGTTTGTATCCTCTCTTAAGAAATTATGACTGAGGTGCAGAGATCTATAGATAAGATCATTTGAAAGGTAAAAACATATAAATAATTATTGATGCTTTTCAAAGCTTTTATATGCAATAGAGAAATTGATATGAGTCTGTGAGCCATCTGATAGTTATTTGTTTCCCCAGTTATCTTTAAGGTATATGACAGTCTCTTTTCAGCTCTCAAATCAAGGATAAGTTTTTATTATTGACAGAATCAAATGATCTGATTTTCAAAGAGCTTTTGCAATTACTTAAGAGATACCATAGCCCTTTTTCTGGTGGCAGTTCATGTTTTTCATGTATCCAGAAAGGTAGCAAACATTTAGATAATGCTTTTCTTGGCAACGGATTAACTGCTCTGACAGATGTTAAAAAAGAACTAATGCAAGTTTCATCATAAATTGATGGTGCCTTCCCCCTGTATCTGAAAGAACAGGAAGAAAGTCTGTGCTTAAGAAAGGTTGTCTGGCTAGATCTGCTCTCAGATAGGTCTGGGACTGCTACAGACATTTTTCAAGGCTAAATTGATCAGCTTGAAGTAAGCACAAAAAGGTTGATTTCTACTGATATTTAGTCATAAAAAATGAGTTATCTTGAAAATTTACTTTCATTTGGAGAACATAATTTTTGGAAAGGGACTCAATGAGGATAAGTCCATCTTAGGAGGATGCAGATATTGTGAAAAGTGAAGGAACATGCTGAATACACAGATTTAAGAAACGTGTAATCAATGGCAAACACTGATAAGCAGGTTACTGTGCTATCTAAAGGACTATTTTTATGTTTTACAGCTTTTCTCACTTGGAACATATCATCTCACTGCATGCTAGCTTGCACCAATGATCATCACGCACTGAACTCAGTGTGTCTTTTTGTATCAATGGACTATAAGTTCTCACAAAAATTAAAGCATTTTGAGCTCTGATAAAATCAAAACAGAATGAAAAAGAAGCTTTGGACAAAATCCAGATTGCAGATTTATTCTATTTTTTATGTGAAATAAGTGAATGTACTTTACGATCCCTCTGGGTATGACAGTTCTTAAAATTCGTGAATTTTAATATGAGTATATGAAACCGTACAGATTTTAATAAGATTTATGAACAAAGTACACTTAAAATTACTGTCTACATAGGGAAAAAAAAGCCCATCTCATCACTACTTTCTTCTCACCCTGAACTTTCCCTTTAAATCTTATAAACCTGATAAAAGAAGCTAGGGGGATGTCACAAGTTTAAACTGTTTTTCTATCATCGGGTCAATAAGATTTCATGTATTTTCAGGCAATTTTATGATTTACAGTTCTCACATTCCAGTCTGGTTATGACTATAGCGATGTCCCAGCGACTGTCACACCCATGAGTCACATTATTAATCCACTGTCAGACTGTTTTAACTGCTACACTTGTAAAGGAGCCAGCATGTGACTCTCAGTTTTTGCAGACTGACTGCTAGATCCTTAGTGAGTGAAAACTAAAGTTTCATAGACCTCAATACAATTCCAGCCAAGCACAGCCACAGTCTCTTGGCGCTTATCTCAACTCCTATTGACTTATTAGGTGTCTAAATAACAGTAGCACACTGTATCAGAGTATCAGAGTCACAGAACATATATTTTGTAGACATACCAGAAAAATATTTGAAGATGACTATAACAACAGAATATTTCTAGTGTACTGGTTCATGGAGATAATCCTAAAAACACTACAATACATTTTAGCAATTGATATTTCTAGTTTTGTCTTATTACCTACTATACCATCAAGCCATTGTTGTTAATAACAATTTACTCATTATGGCACGGATCTAGATGTACACAATCTGATTACATTCCTCTCATGATGAAATGGTTACTGAGAATCTCACAGGCACAAATATTTGCTTCATACATGGACAAGAATGATGTTAAAACACATGAACAGCACATTTATATTACGAATATATTTTAAATTTTGAACTTTTTTTCTCAATAGACTATGGAAGACTGATTCATGGACCGAGTCCTTTCACATGATGTGTTGTGTAGAAACAGCAGCAGAATTATTTGTCTTTATCAGGAGAGTCCGGACTTGAATCCAGTATCAGAAACAGTAAATGCAGTCATAAAAATCAGGGATTGTGAGACAAAATTAATCACAGCATATCACCAGTTTAGCAACTGCTGGTTTCCTTCCCTGTTGTGGAAAAAGTGCTTAAAATGGGATTTTGAGGGAAATAACACCAGAGCTATGTGACTGTTAAATAAAATGGAGGGCAGGATAGGGGAAAAAAGTCACATGCTTCAAAATTCATAACATTTGAAAAATGGATGATGAAAAGCAGTAATAAGGAGATGAACATGGTGTTTCAATATGAATGATGAGATGACAAAAGGACCCTTAAAATTAAAGCAAGTTAATGTGGTACTACATATGGCAAGGGAGGTCACAAGTAAAGCAAAATGGATATGACAGTGCAATAACTGTCACAGTAGGTTTGGTATGTAAGATTACATTTGCCAAAGCACGACAAAGGATATTTCTAATAGAAGTGCAAAATGATGAAAGTCTGGAGAAAAACCTTCAGCTGAAGATGGGTAGGAAGGGAAGTAGCCTAGATTTTTTACATAGGAGGAACAAGACCACACTGACATTGCTCAGATGTGGTGATCTAGTGTGTCAGCGACTAACACTATGACAAGGCAGATCATCATCTTGACTGTCAACAGGATTGAGGAAAGGCAGCATGGAACATATGAAATTGGAAAAAAACAGGAGCAAGCAAAAGGAGGAAAAACTGCTACAGTTTGTACATTCAGAGTACGCAACTCACTTTGCATTTGCAGGAAAAAAAATACTTAAATACAGAAAGTACTTGGAGAAAAAATCATAGGATCATTTAGGTTGGGAAAAATCTATAAGACCATCAAATGCAATCATAAACTCAACACTGCCAAGACACTAAACCATGTCCATGTTTAAGTACAATGTCTATATGGATTTTTAAATACCTCCGGGGGTGGTGGATGAACCAATTCTCTGGGCAGCCTGTTACAATGCTTGACAACCCTTTCAGAGAAGAAAGTTTTCCTAATATTTAGTCTAAACATGCCCGGGCACAACTTGAGGCCATTTCCTCTTGTCCTATACTTTTCACCTGGAATATGAGACTGACCCTCACCTGGTTAAAACCTCCTTTAATTGTAATTGTAAAGATTGATAAGGTACCAGCTAGACACCCCCAGCTCTCTCAGCTGGTCCTCACAGTACTTGTGCTCCCAACTCTTCACCAGTTCTTCTCTCTGTTTCCCTTCTCTGGACACACTCCAACACCTCAATGTCTTTCTTGTAGTGAGGGGCACAAAACTGAACACAGGATTTGAGATGTGGCCTCACCAGTGCCAAGTATAGCAGGACAGTCACTACCCTGGTCCTGCTGGCCACACTATGTCCAATACAAGCCACTGGCCTTCTTGCATCCAAGTTCTTTTCTGCTAGGCAGCTTTCCAGCCACTCTTTCCCCAGCCTGTAGCATTGCATGGGATTCTTGTGACACGTGTGCAGGACCTGGTAGTTTGCCTCGCTGGATTGGCTTCAACCCATCAATCCAATCTGTCCAGCTCACTCTGAAGAGACTTTCTACCCTCCAGCAGATTGACACTTGGCGTACTCTACAAAATTACTGAGGGAGAACTCNTCACTACCCTGGTCCTGCTGGCCACACTATGTCCAATACAAGCCACTGGCCTTCTTGCATCCAAGTTCTTTTCTGCTAGGCAGCTTTCCAGCCACTCTTTCCCCAGCCTGTAGCATTGACTGACCCCAATATTGAGCCCTAGGGAACCCCACTGGTGACCAGCTGCCAGCTGGCTGTACCTCCATTCACAACCAGTTTTTCACCCAGTGAACGGTGCATGCATCCAAGCCACGAGCAACCAATTTCTCCAGGAGAATGCTGTGTGGAATGCTGTCAAAGGCTTTACTATAGTCCAGGTAGACAACACCCAAAGCCTTTCTGTCACCTGCTAAGTGGAGTAATTAGATCATAGGAGGAGATCAGGTTGGTCAAGCAGTATCTATCTTTCACAAACCCATGTTGACTAAGCCTGATCTCCTGGTTGTCTTGCACGTGCTGTGTGATGGCACTGAGGATGATCTGCTCCATGACCTTTCCTGACTTTAAGGTCAGACTAACAGTTCCCCAGATCCTACTCTAGCCCTTATTCTAGACAGGTGTAACATTTGATAACTTCCAGTCAATTAGGACCTTCACAGTTAGCCAGGACTGCTGATAAATGATGGAAAGTGGATTGGTAAGCATTTCTTCAAGTTTCTTCAGTAACTTCTGGTGGATTCCATCTGGCCCCACAGAGCTATGTGTGTCTAACTGGTGTAATAGGTCACTGACCGTTTACTTCCCCTTGGATTACAGAGACTTTTATCTTCTCCTTGATCCTGTCCTCCAGCTCAGTGTCCTGGGAACCTGGAGGAGAACAACTAGTCTTGTTATTAAATTTCCTTCTTGAAGAAAGTTCAGCCTTCCTGGACTCCTTTGCCCTTCAGGACTGCCTGCTGGAACAAAAGGATCTGGAAGAATGTTCACAGGAAAGAGAAGGGGAAAAGGAAAGAAGTATACAGGAAGAATCAGATGAAAAAGAGCCAGAAAAAAATAGATTTCCAAAACCCAGAGGACAACTTTACAGGAAATGCAGAGATAATAGTACTGAAGATATTGCAGGGAATAAACAAAAGAGGGGACACAGTATTACCTGAAAGAATACAGAGAGGTTATGGAGGTTGTGCTTAGACCCAAAAAGAGGCGATGGAGTCTCTCAGCTTGGAGATATTTAAAAGCTATCTGGAGGTCATTCCAGGTAACTGGCTCTATGAGGCCCCACCATTGAGTGGCAGTGGTGGACTAGATAACCTCTGGAGGTCCCTTTCAATCTCAACTGTTTTGTAATTTTGTGGAGTTTTGTTTTTGAATACTTGAGAAAAAAGTGTGGATGTGGTCATAAGAGAGTGAAAAACATGTTTTAACTGAGGGAATCTAGGGCAGATTTTGTGGATATGACTCCATAACAACATTGCTAGTAATACTGGAGTTTAATTTTTGGTAAAAAATGAGAATAAACACATTTAAATAGTGAATACTGGAATACTGGAGAGGATAATGAATGAGAAATATCTACACTTATACAGGAGGAGCTGACAAGGGTACCAACAATGAAAAGAAGGCTCAGCATACAGCATTTAGTTTTGGGAAGTCTCACACCTTGCCCTTCCATGTTCTCTGTTTGTCTCTCTCCTGTTTATTGGTACATCTCATGAGAAAGTTAGCTGCATAAATGCCCGTATTCCTGCCAATTAGACAGCAGTCTTTATCTGAAGCCAATCAGCTTCTCAAAATAATTTTTGACTCTCATGCTCTAATCTTTTATTTATTTCCTTTTTCACAAAGTCTCAAGGCCATTTTTGTCCTCGATTTAGAACACTCATCAAAACATTCATGCACTTGCTAAAAGCATGGGCTTCTTCCAAGGTCGAAACAAGCTTGTCTTTTTTCTCCAATCAATAGGCATTGAGGCAGCTAAGCTAACAAGTTACCACACACTTACAGAGGGGGAAAAGGAGGAAGCAAGAGCTAGGTGTATGCCTGTATGGAAATCTTGCTGTATTTTTTCTGCTTTCTGAGGTAGGCAGTCAGTGATGGGAGTGGGAGGTTCAAGGGGACTTAACTAAAACTGAAATTGCAAACACATTTAGGATGTCCTACTTGATTTTGGAGTTAAAGTACTCAAAAGTCCAATGCAGGTTAACTGAGGCTGTTTGAATTCAATTCTTACCTTTTGACCTGCAAAGTATATGTCCACATGTGAGCTGATAACTAGGCTTCTTTCACAGTCAGTGAAGATACACCCCTAACTCTAGGGAACACCTTAGGCCGATTTATCTTTGACTTCCATATTTGAATGAGATAAATTGGGTTTTTATTTCTTTTTCTTTCCAGTGACTGCAAAAGGAATCTTGGGTAACTAGTTTCAACTTCAATGCTTGTCATAGAGCTCTATATTGTCTGCTTTTCACCAACAGAATCACATCTTTGAACTGATATTTTTCACACATCAATAGTAACATATACCTCCTTGGTCCAAAATATTCTAAAATCATTTGAGATTTGTTTTGAATTTTTTGAACAAGTCACACAGATTGAAACCATAAGAATCCATTGGCAACATGAATTATATCCCTGTACTGATAAAATTTTGCAGTCCTAGGGATATTTACAGCAATATTTGTTGACTCTTTTAGCTTTAATGGTCACCTTTACATTTGATCAGGCCCAGATATTGTGCTGTGAAATCACAGGGAATTAGGAAAATATCTGTCTCCATGCTGGACAGCAGTAAAGAGTAAACCTATGGTAAAAGACTGTTATTTATTTTTGCTTACGTATTTTTTCTATGACTGATGGTCACAGTTCTAATGTGTGTTCCTTCTCATATGTTAATGAACATATTTAAAACATATTTAAAATTCATAAAAATATAGATATATGTTTAAATACACATACTATTTTTATTAAGGCTACTTCTGTATTCCAGTAGTGATACAGAACCAAAAACTCCCTTGATCATATCCCCTCCAACATGTGCCTTCCTTTTCATATCTATATATCTATATATAGATATATATATTTGGAACAAACTTCTTTGAAGCTATTCACCTCTCTAACTACTTTAGTGAGCCCAGAGAATATAGAAAAGGGGAATTTCAAGCAAGAGACCTCAACAGGAGATGAATTAAATAAGCATGAATTATGACAGTTATAAAAATAGCAATATAATCTAGGCTCCCTTTTGGATGTGTATTTCTCATTATTCCTTCTACATGGGTGCAAACTCAGTTTTTAGAAGGAAGTTTAAGAAAGCACAGATACTGATGTTCCAAATCTGTATTTGTGCTGCACCAATTACATACTGGGAAGAATGGCTCAGCATGGCTGTTTGCATTGGAACAACATACTTGGCCAATTTATTTCCTTTTACTCAGGCTGGAGTGGCTCTAAGAAACTTTTAGCTTGTGACCTGGAAGAAACTTGAAAGAAGCTTTGCATTGCCAGACTAGCAGGTTACTGCCAGACATCACTGACTCTGCCCTGCAATATGGTCTCAAGCAATTTGCATTGGCTCAGTGCTGCAGGGCAAGCTGTCATTTGGCTATTTTCATCAGTTTCCCTTCAACCAAAGAAGCAGTTTAGCCCTCAGCTCTCAGTGTTTACAAAGCACTGCTGTTTTCTATTTAGGGGTGAAGGAGAGAGTTGAAAGCTTAGCCTGGTATTCTTCACCTTTCACTGTGTAGAAGCACTTCAGCTCATTAGCTCAGTATCTGCCAACACACTGGCATACTGCACGGGAATGCTCCTTACTTCCAAAAATAACAAAGCAAGAACAAGGGAAAAAGCCAATATTTTACACAATATAAAGCAAGTTTTAGTCTGTAGCATGTACTCCAATCTGAACCCACAGAGCTGTGAAGAATTTTCTTATGTCTGTCATGGTTTTAAGCCCAGCTGGCAATCAAATACCACTCAGCTGCTCCCCTCTCAAAGCCATTCTCATTCTGAATCCAAAACATAGCACTGTAACAGCTACTGAGAAGAAATTAACTCTACCCTAACTGAAACCAGGACACTCTCAAAACAAAAATGTTAGAATTCATAGAAATACAGGCTACAGAAAACCTCAAAAGTGACCATGGTTGGCCCTTAGTAGTCACATACCACAGGATTAATTACTCAGCAATTCTCTGACACAGAAATCAAATCTTTATGGTGTATAAGTACCTTTATAACAGCCACAGAAATGGAGAATTACAAAGATGAGGTTTGCGCAGCCAGGAGTTCAAACTCAAGACCGACAGTAAAAGACCAAGAGCTACAACTGTATCACAGGAAAAGATTAGAAGAGATTCTAGGCATCTTCCTTTATCAGAATGCAACTCAGATCATTCAACAGTCCCTGTTGATGTAATCACAGATAAAAAGTTCCTCTGAAACTTGATTCTAATGATTACTTAATCCAGACTACATTGACGGTGCATATAATAAGCACCAGCAATACTTTGCTTTACCAGAAGAACAAGAGTACTCTCTACCTATTTTATCTGCTATTGATGCTATTTTATGATAACTTTTCACTTAACTTTGTCTCAAGCTCCTTTAATTTGTTTTATTTCTTAGCAAATAATAGATTCATAGAAACAGAAAAACTGGCTTGGAAAGAAATGCGGACGTTTCTAATCCACCCTCTTACACAGAGGATGGATAGCTTCAAGGTTAGATTAAAAAAATGGTTATTTTCAAGTTTTCTGAGGACAGAGTTTCAACAAGGTCTCTAGACAATCCAGTGGTTAAACCTTTCTCCCTATTGAGTACAAGGAAAAAAGTGATTATAGTCAGACTTTTTGCTATTGCTAATTGTGACCTTTGCCTCTGCTTTTCTTGCTGTGGTCTTCTGAACAGAATTCGTCTGTGTTCTGTCTTCAGGTATGTAAATTGGAATTGTACAGATTTCCTGGGGAAGGGGTGGTTATGTATGAAATTTGGCATGGTGTTGCAGAGTACATCTCAGAAGCACTAAGTAATTAAGTAATATGATGTAAAATATATGAAATAATCTCTTTCCTTGACCTGCTGGAAATGCTCTTCATAAAGTAGCCCCGTATCCAGACAGGCTGCACCCTGCAAGGACACACAGTTTTGTGTCTCTATCCTGTTGAGTATCAGTCACTTCTCTATCTGCACTGATACACAGGGTTAGTCTGTTCTGGGTGTAGGGCCTCACATGTGCTTTTGTTGAAAGTTGTGGCACTTCTCTGTGTCCATCCTTGTAGTCTGCCAAGGTCCCTTTCCTCTGAAGGGCAGTCCTGCCCTGCTGTCATTTGACGCCACACCACAGGGTGACACTTGTGAAGTAGGTAAGGCAGTGTTCCTGCCCATTCTCCAGGTTTTCAGTGGATACATTGAACAATATAGGCACTATACCAACCTCTTAGAAACATTATTTGTAGTCCAGCATGAGTTAGATTTTAAACAGAAGCTTGTTTTATATTAAAGTACTTCAACTCTAAAATGATGCACAGCTGAAGTGAGAACATAATCCCAAATCCGGCAACTCAATCAGTTTTTCATCTACCTTCCAGTCTACCTGCCTAGTGCATATCACTTTGGGCTATAATCTGACAACAGGGCTGTTCTGTAGTACCTATATAGTACCTATATAGTACCTATAGTACCCTATCAAAAACGTTACTGAAGTCTATCTCTTCTTGCTTATTCTATTACTCCCCCATTATAAATGTTCACATTTGTGCTTCCTATAATCTAGTTTCTTCATGCTCATGCTCTATGTGCTCTCAGACACATTCATGTTGCTCAGAATTCAGAAATAACTAATTTCAGAGCGCCAAAAACTTATATAGACAATGCTTCCAAAACAGCTCTATCTTTGGCATCTCTTCACCCATTGTGTTCCAAAAAAGGTTTCTTCCTTACTTCTTACTATGTAACTGCCGGAAAGAATTACAGATGAAATTTCCTGCTTCGAATTTCAATTGAACACTGTTTTAAACAAAACTATTCAAAATTGTTTTCTGAGCAGAGCGTCAACATAATGTTTAATGAGAAAATGAAAAAGGAAGATAACTTAAAAACAAGACTGAAACAACTAGAAGCTAACCCCCCAAAAAGCACATGCAAAAAAGACCAAGTGGTTACTGAGCATCCAGTCAATGAGAATGTATTCAGGTGAGCCATGTCTCTGAATTTGTACCCAGCATGATGTGGAAGACGCATCACTTTTAAAAACTGTCAATTAAAACCAGGAGAAATAATGCAGTAAAAATTAACTCTTACAATATACCATCACAACATATTATCCAAACTACAAGCCAGTGGTATGGCATGAAGAAAGCTAGTTCGACAGACAGATAAGAAAGTCTAGTAGAACACCCTTTTATGCTTTAGGAGAGTAGGAAAAATGCAGCATGGGAATGCAGAATGGGAAGCAGTTCTGGTTGTTGACAGAAGTGAGAAGCATGTGTTCTGCATGTGCTCTGTATGGAAGTAGGGAATGCTCAGTGGAGCTCTGAATCCTCTCAGCCAGAGCCCAGACACTCTGTGAAATAAAAGTCCAGACATCAGTCTGGCTGAAAGCATTGAAACTAAGCTGAAAACATATGTGATTACTTCTGTAGGTGACAAGATAAACTGGAATATAAAGTACTCTAGACAGCCAATAAACCTGTCTTACAAACTTCCCTTTGTCTTCGGTAAAAAAAACACCCAACCAAAAACCAGCAGAACCTGAAAACCAACCAACCATCCAAAAAAACCCCCCAAAAAACTAAACTTCAAGTGTATCTAAACATAAAGGTCAAATATTTTAGAAAATACAAGGTTAGTAAGGTTTTCTTTCTGCAAAAAAACTACACGCTTAAAATACGCAGAAAATATTCCCAGCTCTTCACAGTAACTGTGCTTTCTGTCTGCTCCTGCAGAAGTTAGAACATTGAAGGATTTTTTTGGTGCATCACTAGAATGTATTCTGGCAACTATGTTTCATGGTTTGGATGACCAGTGACAGAGTTTCTCTGTCTTGGTAGCATCCGCTTCCCTACATGATCTTGAAAGGCTCAAACAGCAGAGTAACCCTTTATCATCATAAACATCCTACAGATACAGATAAGAGTAGTTTTTCATGAAAACAATTTACTACTATATGGCCAACTTTTTTTGGTTGGTTTTTTCCCCCCTCCAGGTTTCATTGGAAAAGGCTGTAAGAGAGAAAGGAAAAGAATAAGAAAATTGCATTTTTCCTACTGTCAAAAAGTATCTCTAGCAAGAACTGTCACAATGTGCTGTAGAATAGCATCTGTGATGATTACAGTGAAAATATATTGACTATTTAGAAAAAGCAGCTGATAGTGTTTTCTTCATAATTGCCATGAGTACCTTTTTCAAGGGGGACGATGTAAACATTCCCTACTCACTAAATTACAGTGATGCAGTCATCTATAATCCAACATGAGACACTTTCCATAAGTGATAATGCATTTCAAGTTCAAAAGAAGTTCCCTCAGTTTCTCTGACAAAGACAGGTCCTTGAAGACCTCAGAACAAGTCTGAAGAAGATCTAGAAAGTTTCAAGACAGAGCCAAGAAACTGTTGTGGAAACTGTTGCATCTTCTGGCAACACTTTAACGAAGAAGAAGGAGAAATTTGGCAGGTATTAATCTATAACCGAAGCTGTCACCTCTGTAAGAGAAGCTGGGCTGGGGACACATTAAGCTGTAAATTAACTACTTTTAGCTGTGTTGGTAGATGCTTCTCCACATTGCAAAGCAACAACCAACTCTTGGCACAAACCTTTTTCTTTTCAAGCTAAGGACTAGGATTTGCTAAAGGACAGTATTTTGAAATACCAATGCACAAACTCCTCATGTTGTTAATCACTCCTTTATAGAAATTCAGAACTTGCCATATCATAGATAATGTGTCTCACCTGACAGTGAGGCAAACCTGGCCTGACAGATTGAGGGCAGTCAGAGAGCAGCAAAGACAATTACATAGATAGGCAATTACAGAGGAAATGAAGCAATAAAACCAACCTTGTGATGCATAGTTCCAACAAGAGAGTGCTAGAAACTAAGGACTATATTGGAATAAGAGCAATTTGAAAAGTAAATTGTCCATCTTTTTCCCAGAAAGTCTACATAAAATTTGTTATATCTTCACGGTGATATTCTTCAGGTGTCATTTGTGCTAAATACTTAGTTCCAGAAATTTAATAAATTGCTTTGAACAGCCATGTGTTTTCCCAATCTTCTGATACTTTTCATGCTGTATGAGTCAGTTTGTGTGCCATGCTGTGAAAGCTCTATTGTAATGATAAACCATTTTTTCCACTAAGAAAAGGGAATCTGGCAATGCACAATCATTAGATCTCAAAGACTACCTTGTAGAAGAGGGGGAGATTTCCACACACTGATTGTGTAGCAGCACATACACAGCAGAGTAGCAATCATCTCATTTGGTTTCATGGATTCGTTTCACTGTTATTTGTGTGTTCAGGCCTAGTGCAGATGAAAAAGGTCAAATATTGTGCTAGCCCAAGGATTGTGTACTGGGTAGCACCCAGTCCCATGTGGTTCTAATTGTGAAAACAATGTCAAATATCTTCTCCAATTTGACATGCAAGTCATAGAATCACAGAACATGCTGAGTAGGAAGGGACCCATCAGGATGATTGAGTACAAATCCTGGCCCTGCACAGGAAACCTCAAGAACCACAAGAGAATTGTCCAAATGCTTCTTGAACTCCATCAGAGTTGGTGCTGTTACCACTCCACTGGGGAGCCTCTTCCAGTGCTCAACCACCCTCTGGGTGAAACACTTTTTCCTGATATCCAACCTAAACCTCCACCAGCTCAGCTTCATGTTATTCCCTCAAGTCCTGTCTCTAGTCATGAAAGTGAAGAGATCAGTGTCTGCCCCACTGCTTCCTCCCGTGAAGATGTTGAAGACAGCAATGAAGTCTCCGCTCAGTCTCCTTCAGGCTGAACAAACCAAGTGACCTCAGCCACTCCTGGTAAGGCTTCCCCTTCAAACCCTTCACCATTCTTTTGTCCTTCCTTTGGATGCTCTCTAATAACATAATGTTTGTTACATTGTGGCGCCCAAAATTGCCACAATTTTCAAGGTGAGGCTGAACCAATGTAGAGCAGAGCGGGACAATCCACTTCCTCAACCGGCTGGTGATGCTTTGCCTGATGCCCCCCAGGACACAGTTGGCCCTCCCGGCTGCCAGGGCACTGCTGACTCATACTCAACTTGCCATAGACCAGGACCCCCCGGTCCCTTTCTGCAGTGCTTCTCTGCAGCCTCTCATTCCCTAGTGTATAC
The DNA here is from genome assembly GCA_013390005.1 of Calyptomena viridis. Lineage (NCBI taxonomy): Eukaryota > Metazoa > Chordata > Aves > Passeriformes > Eurylaimidae > Calyptomena > Calyptomena viridis. Next base: position 57,919 of record WEIV01022678.1, on the reverse strand, counting down.
ACACAACCAGGGTTCTCCTGTCCCAGGTGCAGAATCCAGCACTTATCCTTGCTGAACTTCACACAGTTGGTGATTGCCCATCTCTCTAATTTGTCGAGGTCTCTCTGTGAGGCCTTTCTGCCCTTGAGGGAGTTGACAGCTCCTCCCAATGTAATGTCATCAGTAAACTTACTTAATAATCCTTTTGAGTCCTGCAAGATGTAGAAGGGAACTGAGCCGAGGATAGAGCCCCGCGGAACTCCACTACTGACTGGATGCCAGCCTGGTGTTACCCAATTCACTATAACTCTTTGTGCCCAACCTGTGAGCCAGGTTCTTACCCATTGTGTAACATGGTTATTCAGCTGTATGCTGGACAGTTTGTCCACAAGAATACTGTAAGAGACAGTTCAAAAGCTAAAGGGCTCTTTTGGTGTAAGTTCAATCAGAACTGCCAGTGATCAACTCTTACTGCAATTCCAGGAGAAACAAAGCAAAAATGAGGAGGACAAGAAGCAATTGAAACTATGAATTATTATTTATAGTTCCTTAGTATGGATATGAAATCCAGATTGTCATAATGATTGAATTGTGCCTGGATTTCATATTGCAGATCTAGTCTGGAATGGTAGCCCCTATATGCCTTCAAAAAAAAAAGTATTTTTCCTTTTGACTCTTGCATTGTCACACATATAAAATATACATCTTTAACTCTCCTCAGTCCTTACAGCAATTCTGTTTACATTAAGATAAAAGGCTTGAAGTGCTGTCTGGATGAATGATTCAAGGGTAACCTGTGCCTTGCCCTGTGGTGTGGCAGCAGCAGCAGGCTGAGGCGTGGGGCTACGGAGAGTCCCGATCAGTCTGTGGGGTGTGTTGGAGGGCTAGGGTGAGTAAGAGAGCAGTTCTGCCATGCAAGTGCCAAAACCGACCAAGTGCTTGCTATCTGATGAGAGAAAATCTTTCCCCAATTTCTGTGAATGGCTAAATGACATGATCACCTCCAAAGTCAGGAAGTTGCACAGCAGTAGTTATCAGCTTTTTCAGGCTCTATCTGAACTATGCTCCCACAGTGCTGAGAAACATAAAGTCATAGAATCATAATATCCTGTGTTGGAAAGGACCCACAAAGATCATTGAGTTCATCCCAGCCCTGCACAGCATGCCAAGACTCACATCATGTGCCTGAGAGCATTGTCCAAACGCTTCCTGAACTCTGTCAGGCTTGATGCTGTGACCACTGCTGCCTTGGGGATCCTGTCCAAGTTCCCAATCACCCTCCGGGTGAAGCACCTTTCCCTAATATCCAATGGAAACCGCTCCTGACACAGCTTCATGCCATTCCCTCAGGTCCTAAGCATGTTCCAAAAGAAGAAATTGGTCTCAAAGTCTGCTGAGATACAGTGTGCAGAATAGACACAGCTTTACATAAACATTCTGTTTCTCACCTTTATATAATTGATGTGGTGTGCTGGAAAATCACACAAGTCAGTCATATATTTTTGTATCAGTTATCAATTTTTAAAGGAGTTTGTAGGCCTTTCTACCACATCCCAGGTAGAGATGGCTGCCCGTCAAAGTGCATACAACTAATCTTTTATGCAGTACTAGCTACTACCACTTTACAAATTGCCAGAAAATCATACAGCCATGATGAGCTCCTCAACTGATGGTCACTAGACTTGGAAAGTCTTAGGCGATTTTTGTATTTTTTTTTTTAATTTGCTGAGGAACGTGTTTCTCCCAAAACCTGGCTGCTGGTCAATCTGAGCTACTGATCACATTATGTCCATACTTGTCACTCTGGGGTATTACTCTGGGGTCACTATAAGAGAATGTATTTATCCTGAGGAAAAAATAAGGGTGAAGAAAGCCTGAGGGGAATTAAGGATGAATATAGAAAATGTGCTACTGAGCATAAATGACTTGCAGTACACCAAAACCTGATTCAGATATCCTTTGTGATCAACAACAGCATTAAGCAGCTGGGTAACAAAGAGTGTATTCAAGGGAAGGAAAAACAGCTGCAAGAAGTAGAAATTTCTGAAGGTCTACTAGTGAAATCTG
>WEIV01022678.1:43899-55628 GCA_013390005.1 Calyptomena viridis | reverse complement strand
ATATATATATATATGAAAGAAAAACCATCATTAGCATTAACTTCTTTTACTGCTGTGAGGCAATGACTTCAAAGCACTGGGGCTCTTATTTGCCCTGCTATTCTTATCCATTTCATTATATTTCTTTTTTAAGATCAGTCCAGAAGTAAAAGATGGAAACAAAGGCTAAAAAATGGTTTCAAGGTTAAAGAGAGCGTCAAACTATCATTTTTATAGAACTGCACTGAGTTAAGAGCTGAGAAGAAACTATACATCTTAGAATTTCCTTCATTCTCCTGGCTAGATGTGTGCACCGTGTTTGCCATGTCCCCAGGCACAATCTACCATGTTTATGGCTTAGCCAAGGTCCTTCTTTGCACAGACACCTATTTTTACACCAAAAATAAACAAGTTCTTGTATATTTCTTTTATTAGGTGGATTTGCACTACACTTTATTTATTTCAAATCAAACAGCTAAGGCATAAATGATGAGAAGTATGAATACAGTTGAGTTTTCAGGTGAAAACTAGTCCAGAAATCAAGGAAATCTATTTTAGATTTACAAAGCTCCAGGTAAATTGCTATGTCCCTATCTGAGAGCTTCAAAATAATTAGTAGTGCTGGCAAACAGAGAACTAGTACTAAGGATTATTAAGTGCTACTGAAAGCAGCAATAGTTGTAGGAATTCATTCAAGAATGGGGTATTATTTTCCTCTAGATTACATCTGTAGTCTTGCAGATAGTATGCCAGATTTTTTTCTTATGGTTGCTAAAAGCTGCATGAAGCTCAGAAAGAGACTGATTTTTCCACTAAACAAGTACTGGAGAATTCCAATTGACCTCAAGCTCTGTGCTGACATAATACAGCTTGTCAATTTTTTTAGAGACTAGCATATATTTTTAAAATGTGTTTTATGGCACAAGAGGCTAAAGATATAGATTTTTATAGGAGTACATGTGTGTGTATAGCTGGCTTAGTCTACTATAGAACACACTAAACTAAAATTTTATGCTCATATATTGGCTTAGAAATACATTCAAGTATTACCTCCTTCAGATGTTATTTTCTCTGATGTTTTAAAATAAATGTATAAACTGTTTCTAAGCTATCCCTCAATGTAGCAAATTTGAACTCTTTTTCTTAATTCAAGAAATTTAAATAATTTATATTTACACAATCTCTGTTTTCTGGATTGAGGCATACATTTTGGAAATCTTATTTGCAATAAATTTTCTTGAGAACAAAGTGAGTTTCTAAAATAATTTATCAAGATGGGCTTGGATATTTGGATAGAATCATTCATCTTCTCTCTTATTTCTCTGGATTTTGTCTGGACAAATTAATTTTCTAAGGTTTTAAAATAATTAATAGCCTTAAACCCCCTCTCTTAGCACTCTGTTTTTCTATCATGTATATCAGTGGCCTTCCAGACAAAGCTTCCAGTGCTTTTATCCCAAACATACTTTTTCAGATTTTTTTTTCTCTAAGTGACTAAAGAATACTCAAATCAATAATACAATCCTGTCCACAGATCAACCATGCCCCATTGGTTGTTTGGAGGGAGGTTTTTTTGTGGTTTTGGGTTTGTTTTTTTGTTTCTTTAATCACAATGTATATGTTAGTATTAGATAAAAAAAATTCCAGACTGGCACCAGACAGGGTTGGGCAGGGCAAAAGCAGCCACAGTGATGCGTTGGCTGCACATCAGCAGCATTGGCAGTAGCTGGCAGGGGCTCAAGGAGACCTGATGTCCTGGAATGAATATCTCAAGAGTCAGAACTCTCTGTACTAGTGTCCAAATTGGGAGGATTTCAGTCTGAGTGCAGTATCACACCAGTATTCGTCCCATGGCTTCAGCATCACAACTGGCTCAAAGTAATCTATGTCAACTAAAAAGAAATCCCCTCTCTGCCTCCCTTGTGCCAGCACAAGCACTTGTATGGTTCAGTGGGGAGCCAAGGCACTTCTAGATAAAGCCTGTTTGGATCAGGAAAACAAACCAGAGGAAAAAGAAGATGAATTTTCCACAGCCTCAACTCTGCTTCTGCAGAAGGAAGAATCAGGCTATGGTCAAATTAGAAATAAGTTTTTGTTTACCAGACCTCATGTGTGGAAGACCGTGTTGTCTCCGACTTTTCTGCAAGGAGAGAAAAGCTGCCTCCAGGCTTCCTGTACACCACATGCCTTCCTTTTTCCTACTATCAGTTATATGTGATCTGTGTGTGGAGACTTCAGTGAAGAGAGGAATTTGAGTAAAATTCAACACTGAATGGTCAGAAAAAAAATAACTAGTGACATGACATTAACTGAGACTTTTAGGAAAAGAGTGAGAGCAGTCAGAAGCCAAGAGCTGGTGAAAGTAGTCAGTAACCAGACAGAGAGCCAGGTTGAATTCCAGTTTTATATCTGGCTGTCATGTTCTAGGTTTGCTCAGATAAAAAGAAAGGAATCACTTTAATCCATAGCTGTGTTAGTCAGTATAACTGCAGAAAGGAAAGGGATGTGAGGTTTCTTTTCCCAATGTAAATATAAGGTTCTGGCAAAATCATGTGATTCCCCAGATGGGTTGTTTCACAGATTTGTATAAATCTATCATTTGGCTTGAAAATGAGAGTTTTAACAAATTTTCTCAGAATGATTTCCAAAGTGTATAGAAATTTGGTTAGGTTGGATGGATACTGCAGAGTTTCCAAGTGACACAAGCATAGAAGCATTATCATCAATTACACAGTAAATACAAAATCCATAAATAACTTTGTGCTCTTTGGATCACCTTATTCCAAAAAATATCCAGGCACTTAGAGCCACATAAATAGACAGGAGACAGAGAAACTAACTAAAAATAAGAATGCTTTTGTTCAAATAAAAGGGAGAGTTCACTGAACAAATTTAGGGAGGTGTCTCAACTTGGTAGAGGTCACAGCCTCTTTTATCACCTTTGCCCAAAGCACAGGTCTCTCCCTGTTTCTCCATTTGCTGAGATACTCTGGAGTTACAGACTTCCCTACTTGCCTAATATGTCACCCCATTACATGCTTATCAGGTTCTGGCTTCTGGAGGTTCCGGACATTTTCCAAAATGGAGGTTACTGCATATTTCAAAGTGGAGGGCATGGTTATATTATGTTTATATATACACACAGCTTTATACAGAAAGGCATTGATGTAATGATCATATCTCTCCTTAAACAGTCTATTTACCAAAGTGATTTTTTTTGATCTGGAGTAAGAGAACCACTCAGAAACAAAATTCAAGATCTAATGAAATTAAATGTACACATGGATGACGCCTTCCCAACAGTTTCAAGTAAAAAGTCAGAAGGTCACATAGCAGAGCAAAAGTTAATGAAATTAAGCTTAGAGTCACTAAAGCTAATAAGGACAAAAAGATTCAGAGCTTCTTTTGCTGTGTTCAACCATGTCAAGTGGCACAGGGACTTAGACCCTATATATATATAAAAATGTAGTCAGATTTCATAACATAATAAATAATAATTTCATGTTTCCAAAGAAGCAAAAAAACCCCGAACCAACAAAACACTCAAATAAAATAACACCAAAACAACTTTCCTTTTATTCAAGGGTCTGATTCAGATTTTTTAAAAAGACATAAAATTTTGGCCTTCTTTTTAAGGGCACAATATAAAATATAGTTTATTAGGAACATCATCTTGAGCCATCATTGCAAGCTTCCTAGATTTCTAGGACATCATGAAGGGGTGGGAGCTGGAAAGATGAGGTATCACAACATAATAAGTGACAAGAAGAAAGCACATCTTTGGTTTATTTTGATATGTATTCCTGACCTGCAATGTAAAGCTTCAACATTCGAAAAATTTTATATTGAATTATCAGCTCACATGTGTCCATGGGTCTTTCCAAAGCATTTCTCCCCTTTTCTGGCAAAATATAAACCTTCCCACATTTCTTCTGTAACCTGAAAAACATAATATGATATTGTCAGAAGCAAAACATTTTATTTTTAAGTAACCATCACAAAAGAAATTTACCCAGCGAGTTGAGACCTGCCACAGAACCACGTGTAGACAATAAGACAAATTTATTGTGCAGATGAACCTCAGCAGATAGACAAGGTGAAGAGTGCCAATAAATGCACCTGGACCAGGTAAGCACAAGCAGTGGCAGTTTGGAAGCACAGATCAGAATATGGTTTCTTTAGGCTGGTTCTGACTTTGAGTTGGGATAAAAGTTTCAGAAAGAATTCCTGCTATAGACTCTTTTGAAACTTCAATTTCTTTTCAGTAAGTGAACAGGGTGGAATTATAATAAGATGAAAGCAAAACCCCGAAACATGGGCTTTACCTTTCAAAAAACCCTTTTTTGATTTGAATTTGTAGTTTCATTTTTATTTTTTGATTTTCACCATACTGCTAGAGGTGACGGATAAAGTTCTGTTAGATAAATTAGATACAAGTTTTGTTAAATACATGAAAGTGTGACCTTTAGCAGCTTAATGCTCAAAGGAGTTTAACTTAAGTGCAGACCATATAAAAGGAGAAAATGTCTTAAAGACACCTTAGGAGTTGATTGATTATGTGATTTATTTTCTAAGTGACATTACAGAGACAGGGAAATATCTAAGTATTTTTTGGTAGTGTTGCAATATATGTCATACATGAGAGAACAATCTTTATTTCCTGGAAAACCAAGACTTTTGAGGTCTACTAGTATTATGCAAATATCAAAAATTTCCACTTCATTCAAAAGGCAAAAAAACCAAAAAGACAGTAAAAAACCTCCAATACAATAATAAAAGCCAAACAGGAAAGCATTTTCTCAAGGCTTGTCTAATCAGCATTTAATAGGACAAGAGATTTTAGCCATCCTTTTGGTAGTTGGTTTACAATGAAAATGGCAGTTGCTACTTGTTAAAATATGAGTTTTGCAGGATGTGGGACAGAAAACTTTAGGGATGCCATATTTCTGCAGAGTTTACAGATATTTAAATACTGGTGCTTGAACTGATTATTGAATACCTCTGTAAGTTAAATTCTCTGAGTCTGCATTCGGGCTGGCTGAAACGAGAAAGTGTCAGAAATCTATTGAGAAGGCTTAAGATTCCCAGTTCAAAATCCAAGGCACACACATTTGCCTAAGGATTATTAAGAGAATTATTTGAAATCAGATTTCTGACAACAGTCTATTCGTATTCAGAGCTAAAGAATTTGCCAGGCTAGGATAGGCTTAATTTATGAGATAGAGTCACATTGTGCACTGTTCAGCTGAAAACACATGATAAACATAAGGGATAGGGTTATTTTTTTTTTCCCCTGTAATTTGTCCTTAGTCTGCTTTCACTTTCTGTGTGGTCTCATCACTTACAGCAATCAAGAAATACATGAACACTTCCAGTAGAATAAGGCAGCATGTGATTCCAGCTTCCAATTATATTCTTGATGATTAAAGCAAAAGCAGTAATTGAAATTCCAAGTGATGCCAGAATCTGAGTAGAGCTGAAAACGCAACTCTAACTACAAAGTAGGAGAATTAAAAGCTGACATAATTTCTATAGGCAAAACTACATTAATAATATAATAATTTGAATTTTTGATAATGATTTCCTGGGTTTAATGACTTTAAAAATGTTATAATAAAGCTATTTTCCTTGAAATAAGCTTTTGTAAAAGTTAGAAGACTATTCTAATTTAATTGATCTTGTTCCCTTGTTACACCTAATACTTTCAGAAGGCAAGGCCAATCTGATGGGAAAGTGGCACACAGGAATTTAAGAGTAATTTCCCATAGTTGAACACCTTATGAATCATAGGTTATGTTATCGAACACCACCCCCCTTTCGAGTCCAATTCAAGTTTAAGATACGACCTGCTCAGAAGCCATGAAATTCATGATGTTGTCTTTAGAAGCTGTTCTGTTTGATTGAACCACATCCTTTTAAGTTTTATTTGTATCTAGTTTTGTTCTGACTACAAACATCATGGGAACACTTTCAGTTCTCAGGTTAAAAGAAATACTGAAGCATGGTTATTTTTATTTCTTTCAAGTGTTTCCTATGCAGGTAAATCCAAAAAGGACTGACAAATTAACTGACTGTAACACCCTAATCTTGAAGCCACAAGCTTAATTGGAAGTATTACTTCTAAAAAATCTCAAAATCGAGTAAAGGGAAAATAGTAACACTTTCCCATTAGAATTTATTTTAATTTAGTAAAATAAATATTTTGGCCAGATTTTTACAGGATAACATACAACCAAGGCAGAAGCACTTTACAAAAGGACCCAGCAGAAAGCACCACACACTAACTTAGTAAAAAAAGGTTTTAAGTTACCCAAAAGAGATTAAGAAAGAGTAAAGAGAAGCATAAAGAAATAAAAGGGACTAAGAGAAGAAACAGGAGTAAAGGAAGAAAGAACGAGTCAAGGAATAGATAAGAGAAAAATAGTTACCCCCAAGGATCTGACGTCTTACATGGCCACAGCTGAAGAAGGAAGAGAAAGCAGAAATGGAATCCCATTTTCCTGTATTTATGTGGTCTGGCCAGTGTGGCCATGCCCTCCAGGCAGGACTTCTGGTTCACTGACCACTCAGTGCCTTCAGGCAAGACTGGGGTGTGGTGTAGCCAATCAAAGGCTCCAGGGGGCATGGTGTGGGCAGGCTACCAGACTGGCCTTTCGATTGACTACTTTGCCATGTCCCTTCCATACACTCTGCCATGTATGCCCTGCCATGTGCCCTCCATGGCTACAGGTCTGACCCTCTCCCCCAACACACACACACATGATGGTTCTGATCCAGCAAACAATAATAACCCTGATCCAGTATCTCACACTGACCACATACCTTCCAGTGAGAGGCTATCCTTAACTTTACTTTGAACCCTCTTTTCACAGTCTCTTTCAATCTTTGATGACGATCTCTAAAACTTAAAAAAATCCCACCCTATTTCTTATTCCCTTAGTCATTTAAAGTTGTTCCTTACCTGTGCTCTGATGTCTTCAGAGAGAGACATGAGTTTATCTAAACCATAAGATTGATCAAGAATAGATGAGTTTATTAGCTAATGCTTCACACAGGGAGAGAGCACCATGTCATGGGTCTGAAAGCCTCTTTTCTTTTACAGAAAATATATAGGAAATAAGGAGCAGCTACAAGTAATAAAGCTTGTCCTTAGACCAAAATTCAGACCTCGATCCTTGCAACTGAAAAGCAATTCTACAAGCTCAATTTCCAATAATGTTTCTTATTGGATTTAAAATAGGATGTTTTCTGTGAACCAGTACTTTGAAAGTCAGGGCACTACTCACCTTGATTCACTCTCACTTTCAACAAACTACAGGGGCTGACAATGTTAAGGCTTATGCAAAGAATTCACTATTTCAGATGTTTGGGACTGTAAAAGAAAAAGAAAAAATGACTATAACTTATATATTTAGGAAGAGAAGTCAATAGCCATAACTGTGTTCCTCATATATTCTGAAAAAGTGCTTTGAATTTCTTGGGCTTTTTTCAATATGGTGAAGGGTTAATAATAAAAGAAATCCTACACTGAAATCTCTCACAAAAGCACTCAGGTAATGCAAATGTTTCAATCAAATTATACTTGTGTTTTGAGGAAAGGGTTCAAATTCAGCACTGATTTAACTTCACTAGTTTCTTTGGTACTATGGCAGAATTAAATTACTAATTCAATTTACTAAGTGACACATCTAGTTACCATACTGCCAGATCCTGAAACCGTTCCAGGATCTCATAAGAGCAGGCACTGAGACACATATTCATTTTGGGACTGATGCTGATCATTCTTGGCCCAGCTTCCATCCCTTTATTGTTGATGAGAGAAATAAATTACTTAACAAGATGCAAAATTCAGGATTTTATGCTGTATCAGCCTTATGAATTGCTTCCAAATCACCATTAGGGGAATAGCTAAGGCATTCCCCTACGTATGAAAGGAAAAGATATTTTTGTTTCTTTTAAGTGGGTTTTTTTGCTGAATAATAGACATGTAAAAGATGAGTGTTATTTCTTTTCACATAGTTGACAGAATTAACTTCCTTTCAATAATTTGGGTTTATATTTGAAATAACTTACACTTCTAATAAACAGTTTTAGTAAAAAATTTTCCCCACTTTCTTAACATTGCTGCTTTCAAGAGTGTTATCAGAGTTTGAAATTAGAGCAATTCACTATAAAAGTTGAAGATAATTGAGGGAATATCTTTAGAAAAACAATCTGGGTCTATATATATAATAAAGTGTGACAAGTTATCCAGGTAATGCAATATATGCACTGTGGGAAAAGCCAAGATGCGAGTAATATGATAGCTTGAGGAACTGAGAGGTTCTGATGTAGGAAGTATTATGTAAGCCCAGTGTATTGCAAAAATGTTTAACTAGAGGAAATGCTTTTGGTTTGTACTTCAGAGAATGATTTCTTCATATGAAGACTTTTTTCTCTTTCACAGTGCTGAAGAAATAAAGTAAGAAGAAAAAAATATACACACTTATGTGTCACATCAATGTGAAATGCTCTTCTATATGAAAATAATCTGAAGCATAAAAACATTTTTTGGATAGTGTAACAGAGCAAATTCAGAGTAAATTTGAGCACAAACACAAAAATTTTTCTTGATCATATTCCAGATATGTCCCTGGGAGGATGGCTCAGTGCTCCCTTCTGTCATTCAGCAGGATCTGACCTGTTCTACATCCCAGAATTAACATGTTAGCATGAGGAGTAGCAAAATGAAATAGTTTGTAAAAAATCAGTATCCCCAAAGAATGAAAGAACATGAAGCTCCCTGACTCAGATTAGTCCCCTCTTGCAGGTATACAGTGTACTCTGTAGATGAGCCACCATAAACACCGAATAAATCATATCAAAAGTTTAGATCAAAGATTGTATAAAAGAAATTCTGTAATGAAGAGCGACTGATGAAAACTAGGTCTCTTGACTCTTCCAAAACACCTTTCTTAGCTTGTCTCTGTTAGTAAGTGTGCAAAATCTAAAACACAAGTCATACAACAGCAAGAATAGGCAAAATGCCCACACAAAGGATATACTGGGGATAATCAGTTACACAGTGGTTTGGTAGTTTGGGGTGGCAGTAGGTGAGTGAAGGAAGGGGATCATTTTGCCAGCAGCAAAGACATGGAAAGAAAGATGAAAAGTATAGAAAGGTGTAGGAATGAAGGAGTGAGTTGAGAAAATGTGCAAACAGCTAAAAAATATGTAGTCTAAAGAGGAAAGCCCTTGGATTGGACAACTAAAGGAAGCAGAAAAGTATTTGTTAATGTATAAAAAACTTTCAAGACTCTATTGACACCAAACAACCAGTTGATTCTAGTATTAAATTTTTGGTGGAAGATGTTAATAAGCCTTAAATTCCAAAGGAAAACTTAACCACAAAAGGTGTTAGAGTCTGAAAATCTCCAGTTGAAGCATGAACACAGGAAATCTTCATTCCTGGATAATTTTTCACTGTCAGGACGATGTTATGTCTGTTGCATGGTAGTATCATGTATAATTCAATATAAACTTTTATCTCTTTAAGCTTCCTGGAAAATTAATTCTACAATTTTTCTATAAGTAAGGAAGTAATTTTTTTCTGATTTTTGTTGCAGTTGATTTAATTTCTTGTGCATATTTTGATGCAGAAAGTGTATCTTTTGTAGTTTTTACTGGCTTGATTTCTCTTATTCTTTTTCTTTTCCCTTACTTTATTTCTTCAGCACTATGCAAGAGAGCAAGAGAACAAATCTCTTCAAATGAAGAAATCATTCTCTGAAGTGCAAAACAAAAGTTGGCTCACTTTGGAGCTCACTATTTATGAACCATAGAGATTTTCCAAAATACCTGCCCCAGCTGACTCCCTTTTTAAGCATTAAGCATAGTCCATAAATTCCATTTCAAAGTTGAAATTTACAATGGACTCCATTCATAAATCTGTCATGGTAGGTTTTCTAAGAGCATTTCACACTGATGTGCAGAATGCTTCCAAGCTGAGTATAAGCTAAGTGGTTCATACATATCAAAGCTTTTTCCTTTATAGACAGATGGTAAACTTGCCATTGGACTCAGAGAGAAGCTAAGGGGGAGAAGTGTTAGCTCAGAAGTGCCAGACTACAATGAAACTTGCTCATAAAGAGCTGATCTATGTTCTTTGCTTCCTTTTCAGAACCCGTTTTAAGAACGTGACTTAACTCCCATCGAATCCAATAGGCTTCAGTAGGAACTGGTTCATGCCATATGTCTGAAAAGGAGCACTTCTCTGGCATGAAGCATAACAACTCATGAATGGGAGTTAAGAGCATGGCAGAAGGAAAGAAATTTCTGCCCTATTAAATTTCCACCTTGCTATTGTATTTAAAAATATAACTAATTTAGTGCCTGGAAAAGTGGTCATGTCAGACTGATTCTTAGTTGACAGAAATTGCCTAATTTCACAAAATTGTGACGTCTGTAGATCTACAGTAAGGGCTGATTGGTTTGTACCATGATCCTTTATATTAGGTAGAGTATATGAAGAAAATATATGATGAAAAATTGGTTAAGTATGATCTTCTGCACTGAATGTCATGGGGTATATTGTTTTATGATTAATTTCCTGTTAGTTTCCTGCAACTGTTTTAATGTTCCTTTTAACATTCCTTTTAATGTTCCTTTGTCTTTTTTTTTTTAGTTTTACAAAAAAAAAAAAAGCTAGAAACAGAAGATTGTATGCATTAATTACTGAAATTGAAATTGAAAAAATGCATGTAAATGTCTGCATTAGAATCCAAATTTCTACTCAAGCATTCACAGTGGAAATTCAAGACTTTTATAATGTGGTTTAACAAACAGGATCAACATAATTTAACTTTATTTCTTCATATGTAGATCAAGGTTGTTATTTTTAATCTTCTCTCTCATCAAATAAAAATAAATAGTCTCCTTTGACGCACAACCAGAGCTGGGAAAAAGCTTGACTTAAACCATTTTAAACATATCGTGATAAAACCCAGTAGCTTTATAAATTTTGTGTAGGTTTTCATTTTAGAAACACTCTGTAAACTCTATCATTCTAGCTTTATGACAATTTAATAAGTATGAGAAATTTCATAAACTATAGCTGCGTTAAATTATACCAAAAGAATGTAAACTTCCCCAGAATACACTTCTGGGAATGAGCTGTAGAAGTCTATTGGGTACTGTTTACTTGCTAGGCCAGTGGCACTTGAAAAATGGCACCAGGGTCATCCATTTCTAATGGGAAGGCTGTCTTTTGATGATTTTTTTCCTTTCGCTCCTGTGGCTACTAAAATCGCCACTCCTTGAACACGTCTTGATATTTTTTTATAAAGCCGGTAATATAATCTACTTTATTTTGGCATGTAATNTGAATCCAAGAGTAAAATTACTAAATAGTAAAGAGAAGTATTTTGGTTATGTTCTGTCTACATGATGGACAAGGAAACTGGTGCAAAGATGCAAAATGACAAGAAGAAAAGTATGTGCAGGAACCTTTTTTGTGATGCATTTGACACTATATGTTCTAGAGAAGAAAAAATACATCTCCTTAAATTGGTGATGACTTTTCTCATGGTTTTGAGAGAATTTTGAAACATAAATCTCTGTGCATTGAACAGAGTTTCAGACACAGAAGGCCTGAAATCTATCTGTCCTTATACTCTATATTTGATTTAATTTACAGAACACCTTCAAGTTCTTTTGTTGCTCTTTAAAAGCATATTTTCCTGGTCTAAATCTTTTTACATTCCCTGAAGTTT
>WEIV01022678.1:18288-31313 GCA_013390005.1 Calyptomena viridis | reverse complement strand
ACTACTTACACTATGTAACAACCATCCTTTAAAGAGAAGAGAATGGCTGAGAAACTCAGTAACAGAACTTGCATATGGTAGGGAGATTCAGGTTCAGGTCTATTTTACTGGTTTTTTTATTGTTATACAAAGGGAAATAACTCAATTAGAAGAGCCTTTTAAAGTAAACACCTTCATCAAAGTAGTCTGAGTGCTTCATCATTATCATCATCATCATCATGGACTTTATTGGATACTTACTGATCTGCTAGCATTTCCATACTTTGGAATAGATGTTTCTCATTGTATTGATACATGCAGCTGAAAGCAGAATTGGAATATCATTACCATTCCTGTTCCACCAGTCTACTTCAAAATCCTCTGCTATTTCCTAGTTATTGCATTAAATCAAAGCCTCGGGCAGCTGGAAACTCTTCAAGGTCTTGTATGCTGGACAATAACAGGCTGGTTCCATATTTTTTTCCAGCAACAAAAGTAATTGCCAAGCCAGGCTGGCAAGCTTTCAGATCCTGACTGCACACCCTTAAAGGATCACTGATCCTCATGCCTGCGCTCCCAGAGACACAAGAAAAATTCGCTCCACAATTTCAAAAACCAGTGAATATTTTATGGCAACTATTAGCAATCCCAGAGCTTTTGCTTAAAATCTTCCTGTCAGTTGGCACTTGAAGATCCAAGAAATGCTACTGCTCCTTGTCAGTGATTTTTCATGGTGTAAATCAATTCTCTGAGGTCAATGAATCACAGAATAAGCTGAGTTGGAAGACACCTACAAGGATAATGGAGTCCAACTCCTGGTCCTGCAAAGGACCATCCCTAAGAGTCAAGTCTAGCAAATGGAGAAAAATAATGCTCATTTTCTAAATATGGTTAATAAAATTGTATTGCCTGTGTAAGATCTCTTCTTTAGGAAGAATAAAACAAACCAAATAAAGCAATTATATATGTGTATGTATATATATATATATGGCAAATCAACCAAATTAGACAATGGAGGAGAAACTCAAAGTTTAGCATCCTCAGTTCTTACTGTTCTCTGATTGTTATGCCATTATCCCTTTACTCCAAAATTATCCCAGCAGGCAGTGCTGAGCACACAGGAGTTAAGGCATGTTGCAGTGGCTCCATTCCAGCACTGGCTTTCGGTGAGGCCATGTGGCCCTGTTCAGTGTATCAACATGTTTAAGATGACCACACCAAGACTGGCAGCAGATGTACAGCATTCTGCTATAACCATGCCCTGATTGCAACAGGAAAAGGAGAGTATAAAATTTTTAGAGAAATTTTATGAATCTCACTGATTTTCAGATTATGATATTATTTCAACTAAACTCTCAATTCTCACAGATACTTCTTTCCCTCGATGAAATTTTATCAGAGTACTGTGAAAAATATTGTAATTTTCTTTACTGACAGAGGAGTGACTATTCTGGTTTAGTTTTAATATAATCATATAAGCATGGAGTCAGAAAATAGTTGGAAGTTTGGAAGGGACCTTTGAAGGTCATCCAGTCCAAGGCACCTGCAATGAGCAAGGACATCTTCAACAAGACCTGGTTGCTGAGAGCCTCATCCAACTGACCTTTAATATTTCCAGGGATGTGGCATCCACTGTCTCTCTGGAAATCACTCAGGGAAGCTCTGGAGCTTCATTGTTTGAAAAGGTTTTGTCTCTGAATCTCGATTCTCCTGATTGCCTCCACACTCAAAGCCCACTGTTTTTAAGTCACAACACAACATGGGTATTTCTAAGGTATAGAGGAAGTACAGATAGATCAGTGCTGAGAAGGGAATGAAAAGGTGCTTTAGCTCAGGAGTTAGATTCCTATTACATAATTTTACCTTTTACATTCTAAGCTGGTGTTTAGGTTTCTTGAAGAGTCACTAGAGCAAAAGATGGTCCAATTGGGTGTGATTCATCCTCCACATATCATACTGCTTATTTTACAGAGCAACTTTCTAGGCAAACATAGCTTAGTAATTTTTGGGTTTTACCTACACTTTGAATTTTTAACAGTCATTATCCTCAAAAGAAGTTTATAGAAGAACCCTGGTGGGTTTGTTGGGTTTTTTCCTATAAATATTTCTGATTTATAGAAAGATTATAATAAGAATCTATTAAGTACCCTGAAACAAGGCTGTGGATGTCTGAGGCTACAAAAAAATGTAGTGAGCTATCAGCTTCTTCTAAGAATTTTGTGCATGTCTGTATTCTTAAAGTGTGTTTTAACTTCATGACTAGAGTCGTCATATTATACCTAAATTGAATTCTGTTTGATTTTGATGTTTAATGAAATACAAACTTTTGAGAATTTGCTTATTTAATCAGCAGCTGGAAGTCAGATACTATGCATGTATGTGTGTCGTGTTACACCTGTAGCCCACTGCATCCTCTCCCATGAAACACATGGGTTTTAGGGATTTATCCAGGATCCATACTTTTCTTCCAATTAAGTGCATTATTTTGTTTGGGAAATAAAAACAAGTATTGATTATACTATTTCAGTTTATTAATAAAATTAAAGGGTTCCAATCTGCATCCCATATTCATTTAAATAGTCGTAGGAACCAAAAAGACAATAATTTTTTTCTATAATTATTTTAATTCTACTGATGTTATAGTATTAATAAAATGCAAGTGAGAATTCTTGCCTCTCACTCAGCACTTACATTATTCATGTTCACCAATGTTTTCTAACTCATTTTCCTAGACCTTTCTTTTTATTCTATGTGAGTTTCTTTTTCTGTACAAAAACATTAATGTCTTTTCCCTCCCTTATTCTAACAAATTATAAACCCAAAATTATTGGTCATGTATTTGAAAAGGTTAACTGACACAGTCAGTTTGTGCAATCCACCAGCATCTGAGAGGAGTCTGAGAGCTGAAAGGAATGACTCAGTGCATCCTACATCACATCCAACCCATGTTGGATGCACAGCTGCTTTTCCTTTGAATAGTCCTCAGGTCAGCTCCTGCCATGAAGGCTCAACCAATGCTTGCTAGAGGAAGAAATCTTGGTAGGAATGCAGACAATAAAGTTCTTTTGACTTATACAGATGTTTCATTAGGCTACGATTATTTAATCTCATTGATTAAACACATAGCCCATGCATTCTACCTAAGATCTGAATCCTGCTCTTAACTACAGTGTCTAGAGTATTAGATTCTATTCTCCATAGGCAGAAAATGTAGGTAATTGTTTAAAAAAGAAAGACTTAATAAATTTCTAGGGCTACTAAACTGATAAACATTCATCATAATTGTAGGAAGACTGTGGATAATGACGTCATGCTTTGCCACATCAGCGAAAATTCTCTCAATCTTTACCCATACCCTGGGGTAGATCTCCTGAAACACAGACAGAGAATATATCAGAAAATGATTCTGTTTAATTTAAAATATTTAGAAGCATCCCATGAACAGTTTACTCTTTTGGACATACCTATCTAGGTTGCAGCTCTTCTTGACTCCTGCAGAACTGGGCTGCAAATTGTAAGAAACTGAAATTTCTAGCAATTTTGCTGATTAAGTAATTTGCTAGGGATGGAACCCAAGATAATTTGTCAAGGATGAAACCCAGGGCCCTGTTTTGATTTCATAGCCAGAGTACAACAGAAATGGAAGGCACGACTTCCTTATTTGTAGTTTAAAATACTGTGAAGTGGTCACAGCATCAAGCCTGCTTGGAGTTCAAGAAACATTTGGACAATATTCTGAGGCACATGGGGTGATTTTGTGGGGTGTCTTGTGCAGGGCTAGGAATTTAACTTTGATGATCCTTGTGTGAATCCTTTCCAAATCATAATATTCTGTGATGATTCTATAATAATTTCTTTGCTATTCTTAAATATTTTTCCTCAAGAAGTAGTAGATTTGCCCTCATCTATACGTAGTCCCCACAGGAGACTGTGATCCGTGTTGAAAATTATAAGCTAGTGAATATTCAACCCTTTTTAGTCTTTATAGGTAGAAATGCATTCTTTATAAAAGGATCTTAGTGGGAGAGGAATGCTGAAATTTTCTGCTGGAGTGCTTTTAAAGCAAACATGCCTTGAGCTGTTGTGGATGAAAGGTGTTTGTTAAATTACTTGATGTTACAAATATCTGTAATTGAGTGGGTGATTGATTTAATTGCAGTTGTCAGACTGGTTTCAAAAGCATATTTTTCTTTTTGTTCTGTTTTTCAGATCTGCAGAACAGTTGGATTCTGAACATAAAGAAAAGAAAGTGTCTGAATATACTAATCAGAAAATGTAGCTTCTAGCTATGCCAAGGCATTTTGTCAAGATGAAGTGCTGCATAATTTTTAAAACACTCAGTCTGGCCAATACAGTCAATTTCAGAATAGCAGTGGCCCTGTTGTTCCAGTCCCTGCTATTTTCTGAATAGAAATATCCAATAATTGTCATACTGTGTGGCTTTCATATATACATAAGGCTGATAGAAATAGGAAAATTATTGAATGGCTTGATGCTGTAATTTTGACCTGGGCATCTTCTCTCAAGTTGCAAACCCTGACAGTGACAGGGGTCCATCAAACTCACTGCCTTACTCAAGAATTGAAGTTTTCTGTTCTAGCAGAAAGGCATTTAGAGCAGCATTTGGAATGTGATTTGCTTAAACCTGAATCTGTGCTGAAGTACAGAAATAAATGCTGCTGGGTCATTAGTGTGCTATGCTCCTGCATATCCCTCTGGTTTAAACCTGCAGTGTTCAGGGTTAGCTTCACAAGAAGGGCTTTAGTTAGGTCATACTATTGCTCAGAATGCCACTCCGTTAAGCATTTGTATAAAAGTTAGGCAGCTACAGTGATATTTCTGCTAGCAAAACATGCCAGATGCTGAATTTCTGCTCCAAGATATCTAAAATATATTTAGGCAATTGTTTCAGCTTTTGAACTTCTCAATCTCTTCTGCTGAAGCTATGTCAGTTCTATATTATGTACAATCACAGGTTTAAAAGGCTAGAGAAAACTTTAGGCAATTTACTGTAAAAGTCCTGTTCTGTTGTTCTTTCCAGTGAAAGATGAATATTGTAACATTTCAAAGAAAGAGGAGCAGTTGTAACAAGAGAAACTGTGAAAAAGCCTACTCTGGCAGCACAGGATATTCTTCAGTTTGACTTTTAGTCTTTTAGAATGTTAGAATAGGTGATGTGAATCCCTAGATGAAGTGTTGTGAATAAATGATCTTCTTGAGTCATAGTGGCTAAAAAATAAATAAATTAACATTTTCTTGTGAATTCATAAAAAATTAAGATTGTTCATGCTGTCAATTACTATGGTTCTATTAATGAGTAGTAACTAATTCAATGAGTAGCTATTTAGTTGTTTTTTTTGCCTGCCCATGTCCTAAATTTCTTGTCAGACATCTTTGAAATTCGATTGCATTACAATCTCCTAAAATGTGTTTTGAAACACTTACTAATATGAAAGTTCCCCATTGATTTTAATGGGTTTTGGATCAGTCCCATGAATAACAGGGAAAAGCTGTGATTTCTTTCATATGGTTTATCAATGGGAAGCAAAGACAACTACCTTCATGCACAGTGTGCTTGTATTGCTTGGTCTTTAGCTCTCAGTTAGATGGTATTATTGTCCGGCATCAAAGCAGAGTTCAGAAGAAACAAAACACAACGAAAAAACTCATAAGAAAACATTTATTGAAGCTCAAGATAATCTTAGATTCAGTTTTGTTTCACCACACAGACTTGTATCAGAATAGTTCTGAGCTGACAGATCTTTCAAGGTTTCACATAAAATGACGGCGGGATGCCAGGAGGCATCAGACACCTGCACAGTTTTAGGCATTAACCAACATTGTTTAAAATGTGTAGGGTTAGAAGAGGCCTTTGGTTGGCTCTCCCAGAAGGAAAACTGTTCATCTCATTTTTCAGGGGACTGCACCAGAGGTTACAAGGAGTTGAGGGGAGACCTCATGGCAATTCACAACTTCCTCATGAGGGGAAACAGACAGGTAGCATTGGTCTCTTTTCTCTGGTAACCAGTGATAGGAAAGGCATGAGGCTGTGTCTGGGGAGACTTAGATTAGATATTATGAAAAGACTCTTAACCCAGTGGATGTCTGGGCTCTGAAACAGGCTCCCCAGTAAGGTTGTCATGGCACCAAATCTGACAGAGTTCAAGAAGTGCCTAGACAACACCCTCAGGCACATCATGTTATTCTTGGGGTTGTCCTGTGCAGGGTCAGGAGTTGGACTCGATCCTTGGGAGTGCCTTACAACTCAGGATATTCTATGATTCTATAATTCTGTGATTCTACAAACTCTTTCTGCCTTCATTGAGAACTCTCTGGTTTAAGCCTGTGAGAAACAGTTTAAAATAAGCAAGAATATCTATAATAGATTCAGCACAAGTGTTGGAAGCAACATTATGGATGTGCCCTGCTGTCACTCCTCAGGTACAGTTATAGCACAGCAGACATGGAACTTCATCTTTAAGATTAGCGAGATGCAGAGATACCAAACTGGCTATGGTGATGTGCTATTAAAATTTCTGAGTCTGTCACTCAAAAGACATGAAAATGATGTTAATTGGTAAGAAAAAGATGATAAGCACATGCAAAAATGCAGTCATTATTTATATCCCTAGAGAAGGTCCAATAAAAGAAAAAAAAAAATACACATTTCACTCAAAAGCAAGAGTTAAGAATGCAAGCAGCACTTTATTTACAGTATTCTTTATTTCTGCTTAAAAGCTTTACTATCCAACACAAATTTAAAGCAGGGCTTTATGTACCATTTGTCATAATACTGCAGTTTAATCAGCATCACAAAATGCTATACTTTTATGCTGGACCTTTTATAAGGTTTTCATGAAGTACCTGAAGGGAAAATTCCTATTTAATTTCCTTTTTTTTTTCATCAAGACATTTCAAGGGGTAGTTTCTCTCCAGCTCTAATAACTACTTGATTATATATGAGCAAGCATATGGTAGGATGGAAAAGCTATGCACTGTTGAGCTCTCCAGGTGACAGTAATGCTGCCTTCTCTCCTTCCCACAAGAGTGGTTCGCTAATCCTGGACACTGACCTTGAAAGCCAAATTGTTTTGTGTATTGTGCCCATTGCTGCAGATGTAGGAGCTGGTAACTGGCCTCACGAGCTCTTCATCTGGAGGCAAACTGGGCTTCGCCTTCAGAGGTGCCTGGGTGAGTATGTCTGCAAAGCAATTCTTCAAAGAATGAGAAGAGGAAATTAAATCTTTCTGGCAATATTTGCTTCTGGCTGTGGCAATACACCTTAGATACTCCTCTGTGCAGGGCAATTGCCAGACTGTTGGGGAGGTGTAACAGTGGCATGTGCTGAGATTCTGCACAAGTGGTGCCGTGGGGTGTGCTGAGGGCCCTTCCTGGGGCCACTGGGCAGGAGGGCTCAGCACTTGCCAACAGAGGATACCTGGGATAAAACTGATGGTGCTGGGCCTGATACCGATGTTGAGACCTGAAGATGCTCAGAGGCTGGGGAAAGCCAGACATGCATTAATTTCCCAGGGACTCAGAATTCTACCGTCTTTCCTACCCTTTATTAGCTCTAAGATGTGCAGGTGCTTGATGAAATATAATTCATAAGGGCCCAGTTAAGCTCTTCATCTGGACCTTTCTACAGCATACAAATTTGGATGCATACAAATTTGGGTCTAACAGAGCACATGCTTTCTGAGGCTGAGTAAGCAGAATCACATTTTCCCTTGGTCTCTCTGACCCTTTATGACACTCATTTCCTTTGGCAGAAATTAGTTCATCCAGTTTAGCACCCTGGGCCCTTGAAACCAGCATAGACCTGCACTACTCGGAGAGAGCATATGCTTTCTCTATGCTTATACCTCATGAGATATTTTTGGATTTACATATCATCTTTAACAAGGTGGTAGGTAAAGTGGTGTAGGTCAAAGGACACTCTGAATGTATTTAAAGACACATATGCAAGCATATGCAAGCAACCTGGCCTGGGAAATCCAGCCTTACAGATTGTTAGAAAGCTACCAAGTACAGTCATTGCCTCCACCCTTCCTTCTCAAGTGATGTTTGAGTGTGATTTAGAGGTAGTGTCAGACAGAGACTGTTCCCAGTATTCTTTCTCTTGAGGGGCAAGGATATTCCCCCATGTGAGCAAGAGCCATATCACATCAAGTTAATAAATGTCTCACATGATTTACTAATATTGATGTAGCCTCTAGTACATTATCTCTTCTTCAGTTTTTTCACTTGAATTTGACCCAGAAAACACTAGTAGATAAATGAAACATGTAAAAAATATAGTTAACCATGTTATATCCTGAAGTTTTAACTGAAGTTATTGTTATTTTTAATGCATTTATGAATAAACACCATTATCTGAACAGACAACTACACTTGAATATAACTATGTCAGAGTCCAAGGTAGTCTGCGTAATCAATGTAGAGAGACAAATGCCTCTTGGGGCCAATCTGGAGAACCTGACTTAGGAGTCTAATAATTGCCAAAATGAGATACAATAATCTATAGAGCCCTGCAAAGTCCTCTACAAAGCAGGAATTCTTCCTCACTTTTTTCAGCCGATGAACAGCTCATTTTTTCTAAATCATTTCTTATTTGAATGTCTTGTGTTATATATACCTGATAAAAAGGCTTTTGATTTCTGCTCCAGATCTTATTTTGCCTTGTTTTTCCTATAGACAGATTAAATTTTAAGAAATTAAGGTTTTGTATATTTTTTTAAGGAATTAGTTCTACACAATTCAAGGCGGTACAGTTTCAGGTGAGGAAAAGAACCTGAAAAGAAAGAATGAATAACATTTATTGAAACATTATTATTATATTTGCAGTCAAATGTTCAAAGACAAACAAACAAGCATAAAGAATCCTGTTCAAAAACACTGATTGTAGTATCAGGATCTCATAATCTACAGTGTATACTCCTAAATAACAAAGATATCTTTGTGCAGTTAAAGGTTAAAAGCTTTGATAGACCAAAAATCTAATGCCTGGACTACATGGAGTATAATTTTATTGTGCCTGAATTTTCTCTTGAATGGAACTGGAATATTTTATGTAATGGAAACAGATTATGAACAGAAAATTTATATTCAAAGAATACTATGAAATTTAATCTTTTCCCCTTTGGGTTTCCTTGAGTGGGGCTTTATAATTCTAGACACATATGCAAACACAGATAAAATATCTGGCTTCTTTTTTGGCCAGGAGACAGAGATATGAGTCATGGAAAGCAAGATTTATTGGTCTACCAGAAACTTTTAGTTTAAATTTTCTCCTGTCAAATTCTTTCAAAGAAACTGAATCTGCATGTAATTGCACATAACCATGAAAAGTGCAGCTTACTCTTACTAATTTAATTCACTGCCTTTTTGCTGAGGTTCTGGCCTGTGGCTTTGCTCTAATAGACACAAATCTTGTGTTGACTTATCCAAGTCTCCTGTTTGATTTACTATTTTAATGTATCAGTGATAAACAGCTTAATATACTCCTTGCAGGACTTGAAGATACTGTCCAATTATTGTCATATTTCCTAGAAGTGTGAATTGATGCATAGCCTTTTCTAAAAGCTGTGCATTGAACGAGACTTTTGAACAAGATGTGTTTGACAACCACGTGAAAATAAGAGTTAAATAACGAGATGAGTGGCTGGTCTGTGAAATTGGCATTCAGTCCAGTGGAGCTTGAAGGGACAATAACATCAGTGTCACAGAGCAGCAAGAGAAACTCTGAGGATCTGGCTCCCTGCCAAGGGGACAACCCCACAACCATGTCCACTTTGAATGCTCTGGCATCAAGAGGTCAGACAGGAGTGGCTTGTTTGTAACAAGGGAGCCCATGTGCAGGGTCAGGAGTTAAACCCCAGATGGAGTGAGGTTCACCCCATTAAAAGGAAAAATCATGGAAACTTTAGTGAGCTCTGGAACTACAGGTCTCATAATACCTGGTCTCTGGCTGCAGGGCAGACACTTTGATTATTTTGGCTAGGGACTGTCTCCATTTTCCAGGCAGATCTGCCAAACAAACTGGACATTTAAGTGCTATGGCTTTATGGGCTATTTCTTCGATGAATGAGGCTTTGTCTACATTTAAAAGGATCCAGAAGTATGGTGTCTTCTATGGAGGTATTCCATAGCCTTCCAGGGAAGCATTCATTTAGGCACAGAAGCTAGGTGAATTTAGACAGTAATGTATGAGAAAACAGTTTAGGGAAAATTTTACGAACTTTTTTTAATTGATCAATAAAGCTTTAGACTTTAGAAGAAAAAAGAAGGCTTCCTCAGCAACCTAAAGTTAAAGAATACTGAAGTAGTATTTTCAAGGAGCTAAGTACATACAGGTCTGTCTCCTGCCACATGCCCAGCAGAATCCCTGGTGAGAGCACAGTGCTCCGAGGCATACTTGGAGCACAATACATTGGCTCTGCTGTTTGCTTGCAATGATGACATCTATGTGGCCAGAACATTTATTCAGAAATAAAAGACCTGAATTCAAGGATTTCCTAAACCTGTAGAGGTTCCAATCCTATTTGTTTACACAGAAAAAAGCTCTGATGGCCAGACGACAAATTATAAGCATTTAAGAGGTTATTCTATCCTTACATATCCAATAATGACTTCACTTAGGATTTTGAAGAGATGGAAATAAAAAAGATATTAGAGTTTTGTTGAGTTTTGACTTCTTTGAGTTTTTTTATTGCTGACTTTTTTATATAAAGTATTGTGTTCTCTCTCATTTGGATTCTTAACCTCACAAGGACTTTAAAAATACCTGCTGTTCAAACCTTCACACACATACTTGCTTACATAAGTGCTTGCCACATTTTCACGTTCTGGAAATACTCTTGTGAACAAATATTTGCTTGTACAACTGTTCTCAGAAGGTGAATAAAAGAACTTATGAACATTATCAAAGCAAATACATGTGGCGCCTGGTACATGAACATTTATGATCACATTTTTGCAGGACAGAGCAAATGCTAACAGGGTTTCAGTACAATGTACAGAAGAGCACTTCTGCAGGATCAAAGGTAATGTGTTACTTTTGTGAGAAGTAGAAAATCATTGTTCTTGAAAAGTTCCCTGGATGATACCCTAGCCCTGATAAATTAAGGACAACTCTCCTACTTTCTGCCATCAAAAGTAATTTCATATGTTCAGGTATTCTATTCTTTACTTTCACCTTATCCTCAAGGCACAACATTTCCTTCTTTGCTTGGACTGTTTGTTGACAACAAACAACAGAAATAAAAAGTGAGATAAAATTTACCAAAAAACAGTCCAGTGCAAAGCTACTGAAGTCAGGAGAACAACTTGTGCCTATTACAGAGGGCTTTCAGCCAGCTGCCGATGGCCTACGATGTATCTGAAATAGATTAGCAGAAGGATTTATGGTGTAAGAACTAGGCTGGTTTTATCTCTTTTAATAAAGTCAAATGCTCCAGAGGAAATGTTTAAATTCAGATATTAAGTTTCACGTAGACTGAAGGTAAGAGCTGAGAGCTTGCCCCTGGAGACTGCACAGCTAGCCAGTACAGTTAGAAATACAGTTAATAGATTGTGATATCGTCTGTCCCTGGTAGTGCTTGCAGCATTAGGAGCAATCCTCCCACTACTGGTACTTCCTTTTGGCAGCAGAGGGAGCGTTTCATCCAGTAACTCATTTCTTAGGTTCTCATGAAGATCCTGACAATGGTTGATAAATAATTACATTACCAAACTAGATATCTCTAATCGGGCAGGTAGGATGTAGTCAGATATACCAAGGTAGAGTAGATGAAAAACTGCACAATGTAGGAAAACCGCTAGAGACAGCATTTTCTGAAGAGTAAGAATCTAAATTAGTGAAAGCGAATATTTTATCACTTCTAGAAAAAGGAGCATGAGGGTTAAAGCAATTGGCGAATATTGAAACACCCCTAAAAACTAACAAACAAACAAAAAAATCTAAGTAAGGAAAGTTCCCAAAGATCAAATTTACCCTCAAGTTTTGTTAAGGTGTGGCTCCTCAGAGCTCTCCATGAGTTTCTTTCAGATATGTCTGAGGTGAAAACACCAACTATTTTGTTATTGAATCCAGGCTTCAGCTGGTGTGGGGATAGGGGAGACCTGGCAGCAACATTAAATTTAAGGTACCTGGAACAACAAACACATCAGTGATTTAATCTCAACCTGTGTTACAGTAACAGCTAAAAAGGGCATTGACAGAATGCAAATTTTGGTAGCCCTGATCAGATTATAACACCAAGTAGTAATTTCCTTTTTAATAGTTATTTAAGGAGATGTTTCTCAGTTTTTTAAAAATGTTGTGGCCCTATCTTCAGCCATTTCTAGTTTGAAAAATAATTATTAAGTACATTAACAAATATACCCTGTACACTGCAGCCACAGCACTGACAATACTAGCTTTTCCATGAGCTTCCTGACTGGAAAGTTTATTGATCACCTGAGTGAAGCTTGTTTCATTGAATAGTCTTTTTATTTTTTCCTTAGCCTTATTCAGGCAGACTCTGACACTTCAAAGAGATTTTACTGAATGAAGACCACTTGCCTCCAGGTGATACTAATAACTTTGATTCAACCACCTCATGAAGTGATTAAAACCAGCATGTATTCATATGTCAGGTAAAACCATGAGATCCAAAAAATGAACAACTGGTTTTCTAAATCCATGGGAATTTTGATTGTTCAAGGAGGTGGTCACAAACATTAAAATAGTTTTATCTGTTCATTAAATTAGGTTTCAGTCCTGAGTCAAGGTCAGTCAACATTTTAAGTAAAACTTGTAATACAACCTGTCATCAAGGAATACAGAACGTTTGTGATTACATGGAGAGCCACTGGAGTATAGGGTAAGATAGGTGATAAAATATATTTTTAGGGTGTTAAAAACTCCACACTTGATCAGAAATAAGCTGAAGGTAATATCTAAACTGAAGCCTGCTCTCTAAAAATTAAACGTTACAGTTTAGTTGGAAATTTCATTTGGGGCTCAGGGACTCTTACCCACGATTTTTTTTTTTTTTTTTTTT
>WEIV01022678.1:1664-18277 GCA_013390005.1 Calyptomena viridis | reverse complement strand
GGAAAGCTGTTTGATCTGTAAAGTTAAGGATGAGGTTGTAGATAGACCTGATCACAGAATATCAAAATGGTTGAGATTGAAAGGCGGCATTTGTGGTGTTCATCTGGTCCAACCTCCCTGTTCAAACAGGGCCATCCTAGAGCACACGGCACAGGATTGCATCCAGACAGTTCTTGAATATGTCCAGTAAGGGAGACTCCACAACCTCTCTGGGCAAGAGATACCTCAAAATCTCTCAGTTTTTGTATTCCCTCTCTTAACTCTATCATGGTGGGTTTTTTCTGGTTCTTTTTTCACCCTACTCTAATTTTTAATTGAATATTTTCATCATGTCTCTTTTTCTATTGGAACCAACATTTCCTGACTGTTGATGTGGTTGGCCAGGAATGCATTTGAAATGAGGTGAACATATCCCTCTAAAGTGACTCAGCCAGTCTCACAAGTGTGTTGCACTTGTGTGTTGCACATAAGTGTGTGATTTCTGAAGGGATGACTTTTTTATCTACAATGAATATAGCAGTTTTATAGATTCACTAGCTAAAATACTAATGATTTGTCAGTAAGCCAGTTTTCTAAGTGGAAATAACTATGTACCTAAGAGACACTTGTGCTAGCTAAACAAGATGGATAATTAAAATTTTCCCCCACTGAAAAATAAACAAACCAGACCTAAACCAATAAGAAACAACAACAACACAAACAAAAAACCACAAACCAAACCAAAAAACCA
Organism: Calyptomena viridis; assembly: GCA_013390005.1. Classification (NCBI taxonomy): domain Eukaryota; kingdom Metazoa; phylum Chordata; class Aves; order Passeriformes; family Eurylaimidae; genus Calyptomena; species Calyptomena viridis. The sequence continues at coordinate 17,547 of WEIV01022678.1, read as the reverse complement.
AGAAGAAAAACCGTTTGAATATTTGTTGCTTGAATCTTCCTGGAACTTTGCAGGACCCCTATGGCTAGCCTTTAATTCCATATTTGTCCATCTCTACTCAAAATGAAGTGTAGAGAAGAGCTGTTTTATTTTGAGTAGGCAATATGCAGACCTTGAAATTTGTGGCAGGCACATGCTGGGCTATTTTTATTAAAGAAACTGCAGAATCCATGGCATGTTATGATAAATGCTTATCCTTGCACATTTTTAGAGCTGAATTTAAAAGAAACAGGAGANTTTTTTTTTTTTCTTTGGGGCTCAGGGGCTTTTTCCCCCGAATTTTTTTTTTTTTTTTTTTTTTTTTTTTTTTTAATAGGAAAGCTGTTTGATCTGTAAAGTTAAGGATGAGGTTGTAGATGGACCTGATCACAGAATATCAGAATGGTTGAGATTGGAAGGGGGCATTTGTGGTGTNACCACAAACCAAACCAAAAAACCAAGAAGAAAAACCGTTTGAATATTTGTTGCTTGAATCTTCCTGGAACTTTGCAGGACCCCTATGGCTAGCCTTTAATTCCATATTTGTCCCTCTCTACTCAAAATGAAGTGTAGAGAAGAGCTGTTTTATTTTGAGTAGGCAATATGCAGACCTTGAAATTTGTGGCAGGCACATGCTGGGCTATTTTTATTAAAGAAACTGCAGAATCCATGGCATGTTATGATAAATGCTTATCCTTGCACATTTTTAGAGCTGAATTTAAAAGAAACAGGAGAACAAAGCCTGCAGCTAAGATACCTGTCTAGAAAGGAGACTACAACTTTCAGCAAGTGTTAGGAACAGATCCAAGTCCTGTCTTAGCTTAAACCTATTTGAGTTGATGGGTTTGCACTTGTATAAATGAGAGAAGAACTCGGCTTGTAAACTTCAAAAGGCTCACAATAGCAAACAGAAAAAAAAGAGAAGAAATGAAAAAGCAAACAACACCATGTGGAATGAATCTGAGACATCCCATCCCAGTAAGAACACTCAGCAGTCCATTATATTTATTCAGATCAAATGCAGACTGTGAGTTATATGGACTATGTTAGGATAGGCTGGGAAAGAGAAAATGTTCAAATAAAAGCATTACTTTGGCACTGCTGCTGAGATTCATGTGAGTAATAAAAAGTGCATCTGAGACTGGCACTGAACCTCCTGGTAACTGAGCAGGTTCACAGGGATGAAATTATGACAAACTTAATATTGAGGGAAAGAAAATACAAAATCAGGATTTATACTTTCACATGAAGTAATTACTGTTTTACTAAAAAGGTTTAATTTAGATGGAATATTGAGGTTTGAAACTGAACAGGAATCCATTAAAATAAATATATTATTATAACATTAACTGAATAGTCAAAGCACAAAAATAACAATAGATAAATTTATCCTTCAACACAAAAAAATACTTCATGGATAGTAAGCACCAAAGACCTGCATCACTTGTACAGGACATGGAAGTATAAGTGGTCCACACTCATGCACATATTATCTTTCAACTATGAAAATTATGGCTCTCTAAAGCTTCCTGGGGATAAATGAATTTGGAGGTCAAACTTGCAAAAAATCTTTTACTTGCTCAATATGGTGCTGCTCCAGAACCACAGGGTTGTTCCTTCTTTTGCTGTTTGTTGAAGAGCAGCTTCTGCTTCTGAAAACTTCCTCAAAGGCATAGGAGTGCTACCATTTCTTTTTCATTGCTTAAATTGTAGAAATCAGTTACTGGCATGAAGAGTTCAGAGGGGGTGGAAGGTGTCCAATGAAGAATTGTACTCAAGAGATACTCAGCCCCACTGCTGGGTACAGCAATTCTATGACTATCAGTAGTAACTTCAAATGAAGTCTTTCAATGTTCAACCCTTTTTCAGCTGGTTCCTGTAGTGAGTTTTCAAGTTAATGGAGAAAATTATGCCCTTCCAGAGAGCTACTCATTGTATCTGTAGCAGCATCTTTACATGTCAGATGAATCACCTTTTGAGGTTCACATTTCCTGTGTGTTATTACAGAGTCAACCTAGGGAGGCTAGTTCAGACACAGCTACCTCATTTTAAGTGGGAGGAAAGCATAGGCTTTGACCTGAGATACTAAAAGCTACCTCTCTGAAACATTCTTAAAACTTACTATTTTGCTCCTATTTTTCTAGAAAATTCCACAGAATGATAGCTGACCTGCGTTATTTGATAGCATCTACACAGGTTTGTCTGTATTTGCCAACTTCCCATTAATTAGTATGCATGAAACTAATCTAGATGAAGCGAATAATAACCACAGACCAAAAGGGAGGTGAAATTACATCATGGAGTTTAAAGCAATTCCTGAAGAGGAAGAGCCTCCAAAGACACTGTGTAGATAATCCTCTGAATGACTCACAAGAAAGTTGCTTAATCTGAGGAAATATATAGCACATGTAGAACCTATTTCTAATAAGATCATCCTCTAAATATTTTAAAAGTCATTTCAACTAACTGAACTTTACAACCATTTAGAGCCTCTCTGCCAAATTCGAGAGTTAGAACAAAGTTCTGTTTGCTCGAATGGGAAAAAAAAGTTATCATCCAGATTCTTAGCTCTACCAGCAGAATATAGGTTTGCTAGTCCATCAAAATTAGAACTTAGTGTTGGTTAACTTGAAATATGACTGTCCTTCTGCATACTGTCATTCATAATTGAAAAATCATGACATAATTTAGCTTTGCTTTTAAAAGTTTGTAAAGGAAAGGTGGATATGAATACTCAGTACCAAAAAATTGAGAAAGAGCTGGATACAGAATTTTTAATGCCTGTGGGCATGCAAGCAATGTTAAACTGTGGATATGTTTTTCTCCTTTCTATTTAAATTAAATGAAATGCTGGTAGTGCCAGGTTGACCATTGTTATCTTTGTACCCTGATTTTATAGGACAAACTTTGTTTTGGAAAACCACCTCTGTGTTTTGATAGAATTTCTTGATGTCAAATTCTCAAACCATCAGAATATGAATTTTACTGCACTCAGTAGCATCTTCTCCTTCTTGAGGGGCATTAGGTCCAAAGCATGAATTATCAGGAATTTTTTAATTATCTGAAGGTTGTACAGAAGCTTTTTTTTCAATATTTAGATTTGGAAACAATTTATTCTTTATGCTTTATTAAACATTCTTCCAGATGGTAGTAAAAATCTTTTCCTCGGTGCCTCATACTCAGTCTGTCTGTTTCTGTTACTATAGTGAATATATATCCATAAATTAAGCATTAATACAATTGAAAAAACACTGATGAGAGTAACTATTTGGAAAAGCTTAGGCATAATTAAGATATGGCATAATTTGAAAATGTTTGGTAAGAAAATATGAGTTACATTATTTAGTTTTCCTATGTTTTTACTTCAGAATTTGGGTAAAATTAGAGATAATCCAAAGGGAGTTTTTTATTTAGGGGCTATCTGGCACAGTCTATTGAAGTAGGAGGGAAGGGTTAGCTAAGTCTAGGGTTATAATAAATCATTTAAACTTATGTTCTCTATTGAAAAGGTGAAATAAACATAATCAGTAAAATTAAATATCCTTCCTGTAATAATCCCAGAATTAATTAATCTTTAAAACATGCGAGATCGAACACATCATCCATCACTTTAGTATGAGCCTGAAGGAGAATGTTTGCAAGATATGAATTCTTCAGCAATGACAAAAATAATGCTGCTCCATAATGCTACAAGATATTTTTTCAGTAAGTCCCATTTTCTATTTTATAGATTTATAAAATTTTCCATGGCTCTGAAGACAACAGGCACTGTTGTGAGTTGGTGAAGGCTTTTTTTTTCTTTTTTTTTTTTGTTAATTCTTGTATGCATACAACAACTTAGTTGGTATTCGCATCGTAAATCTATCATTAAGTCTGACTTACTGGGTTTTACCCAGTTTTACATATCTGTGAACAATTTTATATGTGACATTTGTTATGTTTACCTCTTTTAAAATTAAATCTAGCAAAGATTTTCAGAAAATGTGGGAGAGAAAACATGATAAAAATGTCTTTCTCTCTTGCAAGCATTAAGTTTTACTGCAAGCACATACATCTACCTTGTCATGTATATTAACACCTACTGAGGAAATGGTTGAGAAGCAATCAACATTCCTCTATAAATAAGTTTAAATTGCCTTTGTTTTTAAGACTAAAGTAATTCTGTAGACTGTAAAATTAATTAAGATTATTAAATGTAGTGTCTCATCCTGACATCTATCTACTATTTATGGTTGCAGCTTCATCAGTATTAAGAACAAATGAAATACATCACATTGCCATCTGAGAAAGTATAAAATGCCCCTCCAGGTTTAAGGGAGAAATGACGTAATGCTTGTTATTGTAAGGTCCGTGCTAATCACTACAAGTGTAATGTTGTCTTAAAATATTTTGAAATCCTTATTATGTTCTTGATTATTTTTATATTTCGTCAGGTTAAAACACTATGAAGAAACTTGTGCTGATTTTAATCAGTCCAGACTGATTCAAACAGATTAGTATCCGTGGTCTTCCTTTATCTTTACTTCTCCTTATTCTTTTAGCAGTGAAGGGGTAAAATAAATCAGTATATCTGAAAAAAACCCAAAAAACTAGATATAGAAGAAATTGTTAGGTTACTGTAAGAATCAAAACATATTTTGAACTCAAGTCTGAATGGAAAAGTACTTGAATATTCTGTAGAAGTCTAGGAAAAGAGATACAGATTTTTTGAAGTATGTTTGCCTCTGACATATAATGCTTTTTTCCTCCTTGTGAGCAAATACCTTGGATAACCTTTTTAAAACATAAAAACTTTTTTTTTTCTTTTTTTAACAGAAAAGAAAGTGACCATTTCAGAAATTTGCTGACAGATGTTATAATGATATAGTGATATGCATTTTGGGGGGTTTATATCCTAAATATTATTAAGAAAAAATAGATTTTAAACATGGGCATATTTGATGGTGGGCACTTCTGTCCTGAAGTGACTGAAATCCAGTCATGCTGACCTCAGAAGTCAGGTGCCAGCTGTGAGTTTTACTTTCTTACATGACCACTCCTTGGTGGCTGGAAGCTGCAGACTGAAGACAACAAAGAATGAGCTGGGAACAACAAATGCTGCTCACATTCAAGTCATCAAATCTGTAGCCAGTATAATTCCTTTTTGTATTCATCTATTTAGCCCGATGCCTGGAAAACTCTCTTTTATAGCCAAAAATGTCACAGCATAGTTTGGCAAACTACTTAAAACCTGTCAAAAATGTGTATTTTAAAAGTTATAAATTAGTCATGGAGTACCATAGGTATTTTGTTACAATGTTAAATAAAAAAGGCATATAGGAGCACTATTTCTTCCAGGAATTAATAAAATGAACTCGCCTCTAACTGAAATGCATTAGATCATAAAACTCTCTACTGTATGGAAAGGGGAAAATGGATGTTTCATCAAATATGCAATCAATGAAATAAACATTTTGTTTCAAACACATTTTTAAAAAATTTGAGCAACAACATATAATTAGATTAAAAAGATCTAACAATAAATGATAATCATGTCATATCAGAAATATGTCAGAATATTCTGGGAGTAATTCTTATTTTGTAATCATGGCTTTATCCAGATTTTGTAGTTTTAATGACTGCAAATGAATTGACTCGTATCACAGTTACCAGGACCAGCTTGTAGAAAGAGGAGATTTTATGTAATATTAATTTTTAGGCATTTAGGCACTTAATATAAAATCTCTAAAACACTGTGTGACTAGTACGAGACTCGTGGATCAAATTGAAAAAAGCTTGTCCTTTAAAGGGGGCTAAGAACTACAGTAGATATAGATGTCCTTTTCTGTAATATTTGTGGGCTTCCCAATAACAAAAGATATTTGTAGCCTGAATGTGCTAAAGGCACATCAAATTTTGGGAGTCAGACTGTGATCTCAGTCAGACCAGCACAGGTCACATACAGCTTTGGTATTGCAGTCAGATTTTGGCACTTCAAAGTCAAAATAATCTTCCTAGTAAACCAGTGCTGACAGCAGTAAGGTATAATCAGGGATCTGCTATAAGTCAAAATGACACAGTCCTTTAAAGGGAAGTTAAATGTTGTACCTTCTTAAATGCTACTGATTGTAATAGGGGGGTTTTCTGCATTAATACCCTTTAATAGTAGATAATTTTGAATTGTAGCTGCAAGATTAATTTTGACCGCACATTAAACAGGACAGGAATAAGAGATATAACCTGGAAGACTGTCTCATCCTCCTCCAGTCAAATTTGGTGCTCTGCTATGGCAGGGAACAGCAACCCCTCTGTTTTTGTGTGCTTTTCTAGGTCCATATAAGATTGTTAACCACAGAAATCTGCCCAAAAATCAAAAGACCTTTAAGTGATTATATCACTTTGTTCTTACTATGTCTTTTCATGTATGCTAGTGTGGGCTTTATCTTAAATAACTACTAGCTTCATTTCTTATTCTTTTTATATATTTTTGAGTAGAAATATTATCTTTATTCATTTCTTTTTTTGTTGTTAAGGACCTCAACTCCTCAAGCCTTTTTATATATCACAAGTTCTCTTTCTTCTCTGATAGCCAAATAGCCATTCCTGGCACCTCCTCTGGTCTGAATTAATTTTCTTAATCTGTCCACAGAGATTTTTTGGTCATCATAGTTATTGAGATACTGGATGGTAATTCCGGTCTTCCTCTCTAATTATGTCGATTCCCAGCACTTACTGGTTTACAATAATGTGCTTTCAATTAGGTTTGAATTTTCCTACAAGAACTTTAAATCAGATTTTTTCTAAAAACTATGAACTGAGAAATTCCCTTAAAGGCCTTTTTCCAGCTAGATGCTATCTTCCTCAATCCTTGTCTTTCTTGATCCATCTCTTTGGTCAACACTCAGTTCCTCTGCTAATTCCTATCTCCTCTAGTTTCAGAAGGAATTTCCTTTGTGCCATTGTATTAAATCCCTTACCAAACTAGGCAGAAACAAAAGCTGCAACATTTCTTTTGGCTTGGAAAAGAGTTTGCTTATCAAGGAAGTTACCTTTTCAAAGATCTGTCTCTGGGAAACACATGTTTAAGTTTACATCATTTATTATTGTCTTATGTCTTTAATTATTCCCTTCATCCATAACTCATTCTAATACCTGCATGCAGTTGACATATTTATCTAAATTGGTCTTTTTTTTCTTTTTTTCACTACTCCTACTAGACATTATAATTTCTATATGACTATTTCATTAAAAGGTCCTTGGTAGTGGGTCTGTGATTTCATGTGCCAGTTGTTTTATGACTCTGGAATGAGTTTATTCTCGCTTCCCATTTCAAGAATAATTTACCTGTTTAGAATTTGTTACTACTCAAGTATTGTTTTCATTTTCACGTTCTCATTTTCATTTGGCTTTGATTCTGTACACAAACATAATTATTCTCCCTGAAACCTGACATTAAGTATTCATTTATTTTAGCACCTGTAACTGGGTTCTGCTAATGTTCAAAGTCAGTATGCTGTACAGTTCTTCTCCCTTTCTGCTTCTTCAGTCTGTGTATGGCAGAAAAATAGAGTCAGTTTTAATTTACTGTAGCAATATGGAAATTCAATGAAGTACAGGCTAATCTCTGATCAGTTCTGGTTATAAGTGACGAGACATTTTGTATTATCCCTCATTTTTTTTCTTTGTCAATTCCAGTAATTACAATTCTTTGTCACACACAAGTATTCAGACTTAACATCAATCTCAGAACTCCATTCTCCTAACTCTTCCAGAGTTAAAATAAATCTGATTTATTCCTGTATGAATTTTATGCATTAGTAATTTTATGCATTACTATTAAACCCCTTTTTTCACAGACTTTGTCTCTACTACTTCCATCTCCTCTTCCCCAGTTGTCCTGAACTGTCTCCCTCTGATCTGACTCAACCCAGGGAAGGGTATTTTCTGATCCTGAGCATTTCACATTGTTCTTCAACTCTACATAATTTACCAAGCATCTTCTCTGTACGTCATCTCTTTTTTTTTCTTTATTTGACATGTCTTTTCCATTTTTGCTGTCCTATCTTTTCTCTCCTTAAAACTTAGTTTATTTTTAACTGCTCCTTATATTTTCCCACATTTTGCCCTACAAGTCCATAGCGTTTCTTTCAGGTCATGTGCTAACAGTAGTTGGAAAATCTCAACTGTTTTTTTGGTGGTAGTACTACTAGTGAAGCTATGTTAACATGAAACTCAATACAGATCGGTAGCCTTAGTGCATGTCTGAAATCACTGGTGGGTTTAAGATTCCTGCACTAGAGTCTCTGCTTTCATAACTAATTTCAACCACTACCTAAACAAGCTACTTCAGAGCTTCTATGGATAGGCTTATGTAGAGTAACACTGGACCAAAAATAAGTTTCTGTTTTCTCCATGTTAGACTGAAGAAGCACATCACATCATTTCTCTTACCAATAAGCTTCCTTCCTCTTCAAGGGCTCCTAAATATCACTTGTCAAATTACAATATTATGGCAAACATTGTGAAATTAAAATTTAAAAAAATACTATTCGTGATTAACAAATTAACATACAGACCTTTTCAAAATAAAAGCTAGTTCTCTACTCTAGAAAAGGTCAGGAATTAGGAGTATCACTAACAGTCAAATGCTTCTATGTCCACTCTGCACGTCAAATGTGAAAGCCTTGTATATGAAGCACCCATAGACCAGGTGAATAAGCTTTCATTAGGTAACAGAATAGGGAGCACTAAATTTTATTCCCTCATTAAACAATAAAGAGAAAACAAACTTCTGAATAGTGTTGAATTATCACTTTCTAGTCAGTCCTGAATCCAATTTTGCATGGTCCAGGTGAATGCCCCTATCACATGTCTGTGTCTATAGACACAGTAAATATTCTCCTCTCTCCTTCTGTCTCTCTCTGAGAATATGAAATTATTTACTAAAAATTGGACAGAAATACCAACACAAACTACGGTAAACTCATCCAATAATACTGCCAAATCATAATCAGATGGTGATTCAAGTCTTTGGTCTAAAATACGTGTAGTGGTTTGACTCTGGCTAAATGCCAAGGAACTCACCATAGCCCGTTCTATCCCTCCCCTTCCTGCGAACAGACAGAGGAGAGGAAAAAACAAAGGGTCTCACGAACTTTGTGATAAGGACCATAAGAAACTCCTCATCAATCATTTCATGGGCAAAACAGGCTCCAGTTGGGTATATTGAGAATTTATTATTATCAAGATCAGAGCTTGAGAGTGAGAAGTGCAATAGATCTTACAGACGCCTTCTCCCCTCACCCCTCCCTCTTTCTAAGATCTACCTCCTTCTCCCAGCAGCCCAGGGAGTGGAGTTTCTGCCACTGCTCAGAGAGAGGAGGCCTTCTCCTGCTTCCCATGGGGTCTCTCCCATGGAAAAACAGTCTTTTACAAAACTGCTTCACATGAGTCCCTCCCACGGACAACAGGTCTTCAGGTACTGCTGTCACATGGATCACTTTTCCATAGGGTGCAGTCCTTCTGGTATAGGATGCTTCAGCTTGGATCTCCCACAGGCCACAAATCCTAGCAAGAAATCCTGCTCCAACGTGGTCTCCTCTTCCCACGGGCTGCAGGACCCTGCCAGGCCCCTCCTGCAAACATGGGCCTCCCATGAGATCACAGCCTCTTTCCACGATCCACCTGCTCCAGTGTAGGCTCCTCCACGAGCTACAAGTGGATCTCTGCCCCCACTTTGGTACCCTATGGGCTGCAGGGAGACAACCTGCTTCACCATGGTCATCACCACGGGCTGCAGGGGCCCCACTCTGGGGCCTGGAGCATTTCCTCCTCCTCCTTCTCCACTGACCTTGGTGTCTGCATTGTTGTTAATCACAACTTCTCACTCTGCTCTTCTCTAGCAGACATCTTCATCTGCCCTCTACCTTTTTTTTTCCTTCCTAAATATGTTATCACGGAGGTGTTACTATCACTCCTGATTGGCCTGGCCTTGGCCAGTGGTGGGTCCAGCCTGGAGCCAGCTGACATTGGCTCTGCTGGAAATGGGGGAAGCTTCCAGCAGCTTCTCGAAGAAGCCTCCCCTATAGGCCCCCATGCTACCAAAAACCTGGCCACGGAAACACAATACAATATACCAGGCAATTTTCCTTGTAAGTCATTATTCACAGGACATTGGCAATCCTTTCTCCTCAACTTCCCTCTCCTTCACTTCCTCCTTTTTTATCTTACTCTGGTACTTACTTTCATAGACATTAGCTCTTGGCTCATGGAAAACTTTCCTGAGAAAAATTAAATGCTGTCTTCATTATGATTCCTTAGAAAGGGTCAGGTTTAAGTAACTGGTGTTTTCTGTCAAAATTGTTTTGGTGGAAAATCTTCAGTCTGAAATAGTGTGAATAACTGTCAAGGAAATTTAATTACATGACTTAAGACTAGTAAACCTGGGCTGCTTAGTGTTTGTTGACTTCAGAAAATTCTCTGAAAAAATATTCATAGTCATTTAGAATTAATCCAGGCAATTAGTTAAGTGAATATAACTAATTTTAAAAAAGTTAAAGCTATATTGTAAAGCATTCAGATTAGGAAAGGTCACAATTACAATTGCTCTTGTTATTTCGTTCTGGTGCCCTTTATGTATTCATTACCATGCAACCTTTAATTACAAAATCTTGTTGTTTATTCCATGCAGAGAATGGGGAGTGCTCACTTACAAAGAGCTAATCAACATTGTGTATCCAGTGTGCCGTGTTTACTATGGAGCCCAAATTATGCTTGCTGCCCAAAATGTAGGAGTTGCAATTAAAATCAGTATGTGCTTTGTCATGACATTCCTCACTATGACATCTAAGTCCTTTGCATTTGTTTACTAATTTTCACATCCTTAGTGAGGTTTGTGGCTGTGAGAAATGGGAGAATGTCATAGGGCTTCAAGATGATGCACACAGTCAATCAAATGGATCTATTAATTTGAGGCATTTATTAACCAGTGTTTTAAGTATATAACACAATACAGCAAAACAAGACCTTTTGTTTTGAGACCCTTTGTTTTGTTTTTCAAAATACACTAAGTGCATCTGCAAATTTCATAACCAAAAATAGGGATAGAACAGAACAAGGCTGGTGACATCTGAGACAAATCTCACTGAAGCAGGATTATAACATTGATGTCTTCAAGGAAAATGCAGACAAGAGGTTCTCAAGGCTAAGTTCAACTCCACTTTGTTTTCCCACACTTAGTCTTTGTCATTCAATACTCATCTTCCATATCTGTGTGAATGTTAAGATGCAACACCTATACAGAGCTCTGACCAATTTTGTAATGAAATTGATTCAGCGCTGTGACTAATACATGGCAACTTACATGTAGGACTTACAAAGTCCTTACATGTAGGACTTTGTCATATTGAGATTGCAAAGGAAATACGAACACTGGAATTACCTGATTTGGTATTTCCTTATATTGGAGTAGCCAATGGGATAGGACACAAGTTCTTCATATTACTAATGAACTGGCTAGAAGGTGGAAGACTAGTGGTCACTTTCCACAATAACAACAGAGAACCAGTGAAATCCTTCAAAGATCTGTGGAAAATGCTGATGTTGACATAAATTATTTGTAATGGAGGACAAATGGCAAGCTGACAAACTTTGGATATGTTTAGGACATGAAGTGAAAGCTGATGTAAAGTTTTATAGAAAAAACTTGCAACCGGAGGTATCTGGGGGAAGAATTTAGGTAAACATGCATAAAAAATCAGTCAGAATTTTACTTGTAGCTCTGATCTACCTGTTATGATGTTGAAATGAGATAATGACTTAGAACAGATAGGACAGATCCTGTGCTTAACAGGTGGAAATCAAAAGAGCATTTCTTATATCTCAGTAAAGATCCTTGATTGATCAGCTTTTACACTGTGTGAAAAAGGAAGATGTAGTGAGACTGGGAAAAGTACAGGAAGTAGAGAATAGTTTCTGTATGAGAAGGATGATTCAGACACTAATCAAAAGTCGGCTCAAAAACAAAATTAAACACAGAATATCCTTACAAGGGGATGGCTGAAGGAAGTGTGAGGGAAGTTTGATAGAAGTACATGAAATTATGGATGGAAGAAATGCTGAACAGGAAACATCCATTCACTGTCTTTCCAACTTCAAGGTTCAAAGGTTCTCAAATTAAACTGGTTTGGGCAAGGGATTCTTAGGTTCAAAATACAGTAGAGAAATATTGACATAAATTTCAGCACTTGTATTTGCTGCAGAACTCTGAATGTCATAATCTTACACAGCTTCAAGGTAAATTTGCATAAGTTCATGGAAAAGAAATCCCTTGAAATCTACACCAGAATTCAGAGTCATCACTTCTGGCACAGCAGGTCCCCAACACTTGTTATAGAGTGCTGCAGGGAAGTGTCATACGTACATCCTCTGTCATACTCTCTCATGCCTATAACCTACTTTGAGTGACAGCATACTGGGCTAGAGGAAGAGTGCAAATATTATATTTCTTTTGTTCCCGGTATGCTTTTGTGTGTGATTCTATGTACATATATATAAAAAAGAGAACATAAAGACACATAAATATTTGCATATATAAGAAATGTTTGGTTTTTTCTTTTCTTGTAAAGTCTTTAGTCAACCGAATCTGACTTATGATAAAATCAGTTTATAAGTATATTGTGTAGCTGAAGCTTGCCATCATTTTTCACATTAAGAAATAGTTTCAAGGCCAAATGAATCCCTCCCTTTCATCAGTCAAATAAGGTATCCTATATAAAGGATAACAAGCGTATAGCTTATATGTGATCTCTTCACTTTCAGCTGTTTTAGCCTTTGACATAACTTTGGGTATCTCAGCTGTCTTTTTGCTCCTAAACTTGTGCCTTTGCAGGCCTTTCATCTTCTTGATCTGTATTCTCGTCAGTTATAGGAGGACATTCACAAATCTTAGATCAGCAAAGACACTGGAATTAGCTCCACCAGCATGACTCCTGAGATGAAAATTTCTGTTGTATTTTGTTGACTGAGGACTGGGTATTATAATATGTATATTATAATATGCAACCAGATTCAGTGGTCTATTGTGATTATCTCAGCAGATGCCCAAACAAACAAAAATTAAGAGTCGTTGAATCTTTTTCTTTGTAAAAAACCCAGACACTTAAAACACCTTTGGAACAAGAAAATCCTTAGTGTATGAAAGTTAATGGATATACTCTGCAGTAAGATTATCTCCAGGTCTAGCAGCTGACAAACTGACCATTTCTATTTAGAGCAACAACATCCAGTGCTATAATAGAAATCTAATTTAATGAGACTCTGAGTCTGTTTTCCTGCATATGATTTCCGAGTCCAATGGGGAAATGAGATAGTATTCTCCAGATGCTTTTAGAGAAGGCAAGAAGTAACTAGGCTAAAAGTATCTGAATCATGAACTCTAATTCTCTATATTCACATCAGCAGGATCCTACCCAAGAGGAAGTTGTGATTTCCTGTCTTTAAGAGGCCACCTTAAATCTAGCTCTGAACTGCTCTGGTGAGATGGTTATTGCATAGTCTTTTGGAAAACAATTACCATTTTACATAAAGTGATATCTTCAACAGGTGACAATATTTAAATGCATACAGATTTTCAGTCACCTAAACTCTTCAATAAAGTTCAAAGTTGAAATCCTATTTAAGGAAAAAAAATACCATTCCAGTCTGCCTTTAAGGATGAAATTGAGCGGAGTTTGTGTCTCTGCAAAGGAACAAACTGCAAAGTTTCCTGATAATATAATAAATAGAAAAATACCTTATAGTCACTAGGAATTCTAGCTTTGATGGATATGAACATGGCAATTTACAAATCTTTTCACCAGAAATTAATTTTAAAAAAAGTGCAAATTTTTATCTTTTTCTTTGGTTTTTCTAAATTAATTTAATTTTCATTTTATTTTCTATGTGTTGTCAGAAAGAAAAAAAAAACAATGAAATGTGATGTCTCAATGTTAAGACAATAAGGACCTTTGATGACTTAGCATTGCAATTTTTAGGCACATAGATATACAGAATTTGATAATGTACACTGCTATACAGTTGTGCAGTGTTATTGGCCAGTGACATAGTTTATCTGTTCAGATTGAAAGGCAGATTAAGCTGTCATTTGTGTTGCCTGTGCCAGAAGATAATTCCTGTGTGATATAGTCAGTATATACTGTTCCGTCTGCTGTAATCTTGTTGGCCAGCAAGTACAGAATTGCCATTATAGCAGAACACTGGCTCTGCATTAAGCTGAGGCAGATCACGGGCCTGGGGCCATCAGATGTGCTTTGTTTGGACTTGGCTTGCTTTGCTGCAGCTTGTTTGGCTTTAACAGCAACTGATTAATGACCAGGTGGCTGTTACTTAATTTTAGTTTGTTTAACATTTTATCTGGTGCAATGCCTGTTGTTATGCTATACAAGAGTGAACTACTGTAGTGTAACTCTGCTGAAGTTTAAAGGACAGAGCTGAGATGACAGCGGAGGCCTTGAATATTTAGGCACAGTATGATTCCAGGGGTATCAGAGCTATCAATAACTCACCAGTAATCAGTTAATGAAAAAAACCCAAAACTTAGGAGCTGGACAAAGCTGGATTTAGAGAGGAAGAAAAGAACAAGGGACAAATATTCAACATATGCAAAGTGATGAAAGAGCAGGGTGTAAAGCACACAAGAAAACATAAAAATGTCAGCAAGGGAACAGCAAGAAACCATAAACGTTCTTCTTCTGTAAAAGGGAAGAATTTAACCCCCATCATTAGCATCACTGTTTTCCAGCAAAGGTTTCAAAAAGCTCATGAATCCCCATAATTCCTCCCAGGTTGAACTGTTGACCTTACGCTGCAGAGAGGAGTGGAAAGGTGGGCCTAGAGATGATAATAATAATAATAATAATAATAATAGAGATAATAAAAGGTTGGTGATAGAAGGTTTACCTAAACAACTGAAATATTGTGTTGTTAACAAGACTTACTATTTAGATTGTATTAACATCAATGTATCTGGCTAATAATCATACAATGTTTGTTTCATTTTGGTTAGACTGTTAAAGCCTTCAATTTGGCTAATAAATTCTAGGCTTCACATAGAAGGTCCCTTTTTAGCCATAACAAGATCTTGAGTGTAAAACTGCTGAGATACAGGATATTGATGGTTTTATACCACTAGTCCCCGGCTTCTGAAAAGCCAGCTGGGAACTCATGCAGCTGTTGCAATTCAGAATAGCTTTAATTTCCTGTGAACTGTTTATCAGACCAAACCAATACTGATTATTGACAAATCCTGGAATCACCAAACCAGAGTCCTGGAATATTTTTGGAGCCACTTCATTGCCTCATACATGCAGACTAGGCTTTAGTCTTTCTGGTCCTAAAACATACAAGGTGATACATAGCATCTCTAAAGAAGGTTTTGATAAAAATGTTCTCTTTCCTCCCCATTCAAAATTGTAAGCTTTAAATGAGAAAAGAGTAATTGGACTGTTTATAACTCCGCAAAATGAAAAAAGAGCAGAAAGAAAACTACAATGTCTAAATAACTTATACCAAACCAGGTACATCACAGAAGCCTTTAAGTTTTTAATGGTTACTGTTCACCAGCTCCTATACAACAAATGCAATTACTCCCACTTTACAGTCAAAGAAATGAAATACCCATATACCTATGTACAGCAAGAAAATGAGTGACAGAATAAGGATACTTTCAAAATAATTGTGCCTGCTATTATTTTCAGCACCCGAATAGTTTCCAGTTATCCTATCTTGACTTCTAGTTTGCAATACACAAACTATTCACTGTGTGAGATATAAAAAAGGACTTATATATATAAAAACAAAAAAAAAAGAAGTCTAGGAAAACCAAGTT
>WEIV01022676.1:49984-60337 GCA_013390005.1 Calyptomena viridis | reverse complement strand
TAAAAGCATGTACCTCTCTCTCTACCTACCACAACAGAAGCCCATGCTGATTAGCTCAAGCATATATTAAAAAAAAAATAAATCTCTGTAGCTAGAGATGATGTGTAGCATGTGTGTATAGACAGACTGTAATGGGAGTTCTAGTAAGAAAAGGTGGGACAAGGGAGTAATTAAATAATATCTCATCTTATTCAAAATTTAAATATAGAATATGGCAAAGTGTCTGAACAACAATTAACTGACAGAGTTAATGAGATGGGGGGAAAACACTTGAAACAGAATGAGCACGAGGTTTGGTGTATCAGGATTCCTGTGTGTACCTTGCAAATTTACAATGTCAAATTGACATAATTTGAAGGAGATGGCGGGCATTATTCTAGGGAAAAAAAAAAAAAGCAACCCATTTCTAATTTGCATATGCATATTTATTTATCCGATATAGCAGCAAATTCTGCTGTTCTCTGAGCGGCACCTTTGCTTCTTTCAAATTTCTCCCCATTTGCACAATTAGTGCTGGCAGATAAATGTGCTGGCTGGTGAAGCATTCTCTTCTATCCTTTCCCCTGCCAACAGCACAGGCCTCAGATGTCTCGTTGAAACGCAAAGCAAGAGCACATCACTGATAAGCTAACCTGCAAATTTTGGGTCATAATTTTGTGTGAAGCAATTCTCCGTGTGTCATGTANAGGTTGTAAAGCTTAATGGACATAAGTTGTTCCTTACAACTCATTCCCAGAAGAATCAAACACAATACATATAGATTTTTCTCTTATAAGACAAGTTTTCTCCTGTATTTCTCTATGTTCTACTGCAGACCATGCCCAGAAACAGAACTAAAGGAAAAATAGGCTAATGGAGATATCATCTGTATGGGCCAAAAGTACCCCTTGGCTCTTTCTCCTAGGCCACATAGACCTCTCTGGAATAAGGAAGGGATTTTCAATTAGACATCAAATTAATAAGGCACTTCTGATGCTCCATTCCTGCAGGAAGACATCAGTAATTTGTTTGTTCCAAAGGCGCCACTCATATTCACACAAAATGGCATTTAAATGTTAATCGAGTCAGGGGATGGGAGTGCTTGCCAATCACTACGCAACTTAAGGTCAAGGTTTTTGTCTTAAAGGAGGACTCAATGTTAATTCTAAATTTAAAATTCTTGACAGATAGCGAGTTTTCAAATGCCTGCTACAATCTGGCTTGTTTGATTCATTTTAATGAGTAAGTAACTCCTGGCAAAATGAAGGTTTTCCCATGTCTTCAAGGAAATGGAAGGGCAAAGAGGCACAGTGGACTAATCCTGCAACCACTACAGGGAACAGGAAGCAAAACCAATTTAGACTCCCATTCATCTCCTTGCTTCCCACATAGAGACCAAAAAGAGTAATTTACATTCCTACGAACACTAGGCAATTATGGGAGGTTTCAGTTTAAAAGGGGGAAAAAAAGTTCTCAATATTAAATTCAGCTTTGACTCTGTGCTGGAGAAGCATTTTGTGCGCATGTCTGTGAACATATTTGATTTTGTTGTTTCTATGTTTTATGTTCTTTGATAGGTTTGGGGTTTTTGATTTTTTTTTTTAACTTTCAGCGTATAGTGTTTAGTACTCTAAGGAACCTGTGATCTCTTCCTGACTTTTTTCCAAATGTGTTCATCCCATAAAAGAGCCAGAGGGCTTGGCTGTATTTACCCCTGGCTGCTTCAAGCTGAGGACTGACACCTCTCCCAGATAGTTCTCACCATCACTGTACAGGTATATGATAGATTCTCACACCTCCCAGACAGCCATACAGTGGTGCTGGATTCAAATTGCCACTAACTCTAACTTGTGACCTCAGCCACATAAGAAGATAATAGGACTACTTCTGATAAGAGACTGGAATGGAATAAGAAGGGCTGTGAGTGATTAGTACAATCACTTAGATACTAAAATCTGAACATATACATTGAGCAACCTGGTCTAGTGGGTAGCATTCCTGCCCATGGTGGGGGCGGGGGTTGGAACTAGATGATTTTTAAAGTCCTTCCCAAGCCAAACCATTTTATGATTCTGTGCTTATAGAGAGGGTATGAAATTAAACTCTGTGTTCTAGAGAGAAATACTGTTAATAGTGTACAGTTCCTATAGTGGTAGATGAAGGAGGACACAAGGATCTCATAAATGAAAGAGGCCATGAATGTCATACTGTTTCTCTCTGTTGATAAGTTCTTCCATGTAACTAACTTATAGACTGCCAAGTTAGCTGAAATAAACTAATAATACTGTGAAAGAATATTTTTGATGCCTTCTTACGTCAGTGAAACTGAGTTCTACCCTTTCCTGTGTTAGGAATTGAGACGTACATCTGGTCTGCTGACATATATGTTGATGGTGTACAGATATGTAGGCACAGAACTCATGGTCCTGGATGCTTAGCACTGTCTGAACCTTTGTGGGCCAGTCTCTCCCTATTTCATTCCTCCCCACAACACATACTCTATAATTTAGAGGAACAGCATTTCCATAATTAACCAGAACATTTAATGATGTTGGGATGCTCAGATGCCCAGACTGACACCATTGTTTCAGACAGACAGTACCTGAAAAATGAAGAGAGATTTGA
Source organism: Calyptomena viridis (assembly GCA_013390005.1). Classification (NCBI taxonomy): domain Eukaryota; kingdom Metazoa; phylum Chordata; class Aves; order Passeriformes; family Eurylaimidae; genus Calyptomena; species Calyptomena viridis. Next base: position 57,733 of record WEIV01022676.1, on the reverse strand, counting down.
CTAGTTTTACCCTTTCTAACTAAATAGGACAAGTTTCCATCATTTGGCTTCATCAAAAATGGAGGAAGATGGTGAGATTTAGGTCTCTCCAGGGAGCTATTCAGTCCAGGGTTTGAACCAACCTCCAAGAATGTCAGACTCCTCTGCTGAGAGGAATGAACCTGACATTAAAAACTGTATGATGCTGGAGCTATCTCTCCATTATATAAATCTATAATCCTGAAAAAAAGCAGCCTTTGAACTGTCATCTTGACCTCTACATGTTTAGATAATGTTTTACAACCCCATAACACATATGACAGTCATATGCTAGTACAAAAGAACATAATGCCCTTTTTGCGATTACATGGGAAAACATACTTTCTCTCGCTGAGTTGGCATGCAACTGCATTGAATTGAGGTGCTGAAAATCTCCCAGGCTTCTTAAAATCTGAAGGGCAGGTAACTGCTAAACCCCCATGAAACTAAACAAACGGAGCACACAGAGCCAGAAGTAATCTCAAGAAAAGATCCATTTTATGAAGTCATGTAGTCCAACCTTCAGATAATGCAGTACTGTTCCCCAAAAATATAATGCTGTCACTTAAAGCAAACAGAAAGCTTGAAGTTCCAGCTTTGATAGTTCTTGGTCTGTATAATGATGCTTAGGAAGAACTTTCTTTGGAAATGTGGTCACTACCTATTGGCTTTTATTTGTTCTGTGCACTTTTTCCTTTTCATACCATCACTTCTCCTTATGGAGTTACCTAAATTCCTATAGTTAATCAGGAAAGAGATTGATGTTTTGAGTTATCTTTGGTTTTGTTCATAGAATGTGTAAATTCAAAAACACACAACTAAATTCCTAACTGGTCTAGGATACTTTCATTTAGAAGTGACAGGTCACTTACTTCTTCTGCAGACTAAATACCAGTAACATGAAAAGATACAGAAATATGGCACTAGTAAGTGCCACTGCTACTATCTGTTCTTCATTTCTCATTTAAGGATACTAAAGGAAGATCCCAGGAGACCATGCTGACAAATAATGATATAAAACTCACTGTTTAAGGCAGTAGTAGAACAACTGCTTTGAATAAAAAGAGATCAGTCTATGATTTTTCATTCCAAGAAAAAGGAAATCTATAGGTTCCATCAGATTTGGTTAGTTACAGAAGCAGTTAAATCATGTCAATCTATTAATGTAATCTGCAACCTAACCACTGTGAGTTACCTACAAGAACTACTAATAAGCACCTTCTCCAGAGAAGTGTTCACATCATATTCATGTCTTTGAGTAAGCATATACTAAGACTAGAACTAGACTGGAAATCAGGAGAACAAAGGTCCCATCCAATTTGTCAGTTATCAACTGTAATCTTGGGAAACAAATTTAATTTCTCTCATCTCATTATTTTATTCCCCATCTTAATCCTTGCTGCATTTATTTGGAATTGAACTGTGTTTCAGTGGAGACTACTCTTGAACGAATATGCACATGGCACTTGGCACAGTGGGATCTTCACCTTGATGGTGACCACTGGGTGCAACTGAAATTCAGATCAATAGTAACAGCCAAAGTTACTGTCCTGCCTCCCTCATTCCATATTCTCTTTCACCAGAAGCAAACAAGCAAACCAACAAACACTAAACCAGGCTAAATAGATGCATAAGATTTAAAAAAAAACCATTTCTTGTTCAGATCATTATACCAAGAAAAGGATAAAACCAAAAATTATGGAAGACTTCCAGATATTAAGGTTGGAGAATTTAAAGTTAGAAGAGCAATAAACTCCATCAAATTGCCCTGAAAGAAGAAATTCTGCCTTCTGGATGTTTAAACTCTTCTCTGGACTTCAGTTTCCTGGCTTTTTTGAGATGTCCCTATCATGTATTGATATAATGTGCTTTGCACAGCCAAAAAATGGCATTTTGGGGTTTGTTTGGTTGAGGTTTTGTTTGTTTGTTTGTTTGTTTGTTGTGTGTGTGTGGTTTTTTTACATCCTAATATATTTAGTATCTTGTAGTCTGAAATATTAGCACTTCTTAAGAAAAAGAAAATCTAAGGCATTTTAGTAAGTATGGAAAAAAATTTACTTTTGCTTTGTCTGGGCAAGCAAGAGAAGGTATTAAGATGAACTGAACACATGAATGCACTGTGCCCGCTGGGGTCTGGCTGTATATTCATTATACAAGGTCAGGGTCTCACTTCCATTCCTCCTAGTGTAATTTAGGTAAAGCCACCACACAATGCCTGACCTTTCCATGGGACAAGCTCCCTGTCTCCCTCCTGACATGCTGCAGTAAATTTGTGTGTAATTAAACATAGTGTTCCGACACGCTGGGTCTCTGCGGCCATCTGGTCTCCCTTCTCCAGCTGACCTTTCAGATTGAATCCAGCACAGACCACCAAGGCCAGGAAACGGCTGGAATTGGAGAGCGGCACAGGAAAGCAAGGAATGCCTGCTCAGATTAAAACACGCTTCTTGCTACCCCCTCCACTTGGGCCACTGCATGCTCCATGTGGAATGAAGAGCAGGAGTCATGCCAGAAGAGTAGGAAGTCAGCTTTGCTCCTTGGTGTTGCTTCAGCTGTCCCTTGAGCACAAGATACATCCAGGACCCAGATATGATGAGAATCCAATTGGCAAAAAGCTAAGCAGGGGAGACAAGGTTCTTCTCTAAGGAGTTTTTGGTTTGAACAACAAATTTTGGGAGGACTGAAGGCTCTTCACAGCAAGGCCCTCACAAGGTTACACATGTTGTTGCTGGCCTGCACTGGTATAGTTATCTATCAGACAGCAAATTATCTCTGAGTCATGAAGGCATGAAGAGATAGGGAACGGCCAGACTAAGTTTTTAAGAACTAGCTACACGAACCTCCTGTAGCCCACAGGAGTATGCCTATAAAGCAGTACTTCTGCCTGTAGGAAGCTATGGAAAAATATGATATGGTGCCATAAGGGATATGTTTAGAAAAAAAAAATCCAACAAAATTACATGGTAATACTGGGCATCTAAAGACACTCTTTGGAGATTGCAGATACTGTTCTGGAAGAAGTACAATGGCAAGCAGATGATTCACAGGACTTGGTTACAAGACTAAGAGCCAACTCACCATCTTCATTCCTCTATATCTCTATTTGAAGTAATCCTCTAGTTTTACTTTATAGTCAAAGAAGAGAAACTGAAAACTTCACACATCTGGATAGCTGTGCTGGGTGGAGCTTTCAACCATTTAGATTTATAATGATCAGTTACAGAAATCCTACCCCAGCTTCTTCATTTACACATATACAAGTGAGCACCACTGCAATTATATAAGGGAATCTTGAAGGTCCTTTAGGGCCCTGAAAGTCAGACTGTCTGTTCCCAGCTATGTAAACCTCAGTATATGTAAGCGAAATTACCTCTTTGTGCTTAATTTTTTCTAATTAAAAAAAAGACAGCATAACAATAATATGAGAAACTATGTTCCTCTAAATTACAGAAGTATATTACCACCAGCTATGACTAGCACTGTCTAGAATAATTGAAAGTGTGAGAAGTCTAAAAATCAACAATTTTGAAATAACATTGCTTCAAGCAAATGGTACTACAAATCTGGGCACATCCCTTGGAAACTTTTCTTTGCCATGACAGGCATTTAAGACTAAGATTAACTTCCTGTTAGTAGGAAACATCATTATCATGCTGGTTCTTTTCTGCATCAGGAATGAAGACACCACAAGGGAAAAGATACTGCAATATACTTTCGGACCAGTCTCCATCATTAGAAACTCTGCTGTTTATCATCACCTTCTCTCACAGACAGTCCTAACAAGGAAGTGGTAGCATCTTAGGCATCTAAATGACCTTTTGGGTTGAAGATTTTTAGATGCGCTGTCTCAAACTTATTACTAAAATCTTATCACATAACCTTCCCTTTGCTTTGTCTTTGCACTGATATTATTAATGCTCAACCCCATCTTGCTCACGGCTCACGATCCCATTGTCCTCTAGAAGTTTCATGATATTTTCTCTGCCTTTACATTCCATTATTTTAATGGGGAGAGAAGTTAGATTTATAGGATGGTAATTGCCAGGACCACGAGTAAGAAACAGAAAAAGACCTATTTTTTTGTAGGTCATCCAGCCATTTCTGGTGCCAGTGTCTGAACGTTCCTTCCTGCATATGTTCCTCTGTTTCGCCCAATGTGCCTTGAAGTCTTCTCAGCAATGGAGACTTTCCTTTGGAAGACCATGGCTTGATATACTTCACTGACAGTGTTTTATTCCTGATATATATTGTGAGTTTTTCTTTGCTGAATTGTATCCCCTTACTCCTAGTATTATCCCCATGGACCATTCTAAATAATTCCTTCCATCACTGGCAACTTTTCCCTTCAAGTTTATGCATTTATTTCTCATCCTGTTAATCATCCTTTAAAAAACCACAATCTTTCAGCATCTTCATCCTAGAGATATAGAGATGTCTCTACCAGTTCAGGTAACTCTTCCTGTTCTGAAAAACCACACGGGTAACTTCCTCTACCTATAAACACAAGGAATAGTTAAAATGGATAAGCTTTACCATATATTGGAAGGGTAAGAGTGTTAGAAGAAAAAGCTGAAATAAAAGGTTTTACAGTAAAGTGACCAAATCCATGTACTAAGCTTAAAACTGTATCTGAGGGAGTTCTCTGGTGCTGCTTCCTTGTGGGATCTTCAGAAAAGTGGCCCCATTGAACTGGCCTCCGTAGTAACCTTTACTTTATCCTATATGGTGAACCACATGCTTCAACACTGCTTTAAGATTTAAAATGAAACTGAGGACGTGAAAAAAAATTGTTTCACAACTATCAAAGCAAAATATCCATAATGAAACAAATACTTTGGTTCTTTCTGTGCTGTCCCCTTCCTGCAAATTAGCTGTTTGGAAGATTCTCTTATCTAGGCTGAGATAGAAGCAAAGTTCTGGCTGGATGAAAAATCTGTTTCCTGCTCACTTTGAGTTTTAAGTCAATATTTTGCAATTTGTGAGGATCTAAAATATAGGATTTCAACTCAATTACAGGGTGCAGATTTGATTGCAAAGTGCAAATCCTCAGCATCTATACCACCATCATATTTCTTATTATATCACCAAGGTGCAATGAGGATTTCTTAGTTAATGCCTGAAAAGGGCCAAGAAGTACTGTTTAAATGTTATTGTTATGAGCTCTTTGGTTTTTTGGGGCTAGTTTAATTTCTGTTCAAACTGTTACTAATACTTCCTTGACCTTTTGATTCAGCTGCAGCACCTTTGGCAAGAGAACTCACTTTCAAGGCTTATGATATTTCATCCATTTGCTTTACCTCTGAGCCTGAAGCACTGTTATTTACAATCAGAATTAAAGCATGGGAAAAAGGACTGTTGAGTTAGTTCTTCAGCCCTGGTCAAAAATCTGCAACACAAAAATTATCAAAAGAGGAGACAGAAAACAGAGACAAAGAGTTTCTGTGTTGAGTCGCTCTTGCCAATATCCTCCTTTTGCAGATTTTGAAGTGGGAGGAAGAGATGTAAATCAAATCCAACGGAGTGTTAGATAGAGTAGAACTGACATTTGAAGCTGCAATACCTTAAAGTCAATATCATTATCTCTGATATTTACTGTAGCATACAGTAAATGGATGAAATGGTAAAGTTCACCCATTCTTCCCATGCACACTACACTGTCATATGTGCTGTTACAGACTTACATACACACAAACACGCAGAAATTAGAAATAGCTTCACCTAAATGTCCAGTATGAACTTCCATCTGAGGACATCTGCTCAGACTCCTCAGAAATACTGTATTAGTGGGTGAGATCCTTTTCAAATATGGTTTGGCTGATATACAGGTTATCTCACTCAAATGCCATTTCTAGGCAAAAATGCTGGTACTATTTGGGGTGGGTGGTTGGTGCATAAGCCTAAAATGACTAAAGACATGATATCTGAAGGGTTCAAGTTTTGGGACTTCTCAGGTAGGTGCAAGATAGCAAGAATATCACTTGCACTAGGACATCTGCAGTCAGACAGTCAGGACTTTCTGTTTGAAGTAAATGGAAAGAAAGAAGCAGACCCTGGAAACCCAGTTGAGTTAACTGAGATGTGTATCTCAGGATGTGATGAATCACTCTCTGGAGAGGACTATTTCTCTCCACTGACCATAAAGGGACTTTGATAAATCTCTTTTGGCCTTCAAGTTTAGGACAGATGGGTCTCATCCCAGGTAGTATTTTTTCTTTTGTATGGAAAAACTATAGACCTTTAATACAGGGGAAAAGGAGAGTATAGGACCAAGAACTCCTGCAATTTCTTCCTAGCTCTCCAATGAAGCTCTGGAGTGGTCTTATGTAAACTTCTCAGAATGGCATGGAATCTCATTCACTTAACTTAGGTGCCAGAATTGTTGATTTATTTCTAAATATATCCATCAATTTTCTACTTTATCAATAGGATCTGCTGAGTGTCACTGAAGATTTCAAGAGAAAAGCTTCATTAATTTAACCACTGGACCACTGCTGTTCAGGTCACAAAACTCTGTGTTTAAGTCCTCCTTTCAAGGTGAATACACCTTCCCATTTACTTTTTATGCCTTTAAACAGCATACTCTAGACTGTTATCTCTCATACTACATGCTATCATCTCTCTGAATGCAAATCTCACCTTGACTCCACTTGTGGCAACCTGGACTGTCCTACGCTAACTCAAACCTTCATTCTGAAGTCATCCAGAGCACAGACTGAGATCTCAGAAAGCCTTTGGTATCTCAGAGTCTCACATCATACTATTGTCACAATTTTGTCTCAGAAAATACTCAACAGCATGGAATAGTTCCAAATTTTTGGTACTGTATGCAACTACTGCTGCTGGCAGTGGGTATATGGAAACTTGTGGATGGTAGCAGGGACAGGGTTTCAAGCCCCTGCCTGATGACCTGAGAGGCAACAGTGACATAAGCTGAGAGCAAATTATCCTCAGGATTACAGGAGATGGTCGGGATGAGAATTTCTTTGAGCAGATAGGAATTTTAGCACTATTTCAATGGATGCCAGTGTTTCTAGATGCCAGAATAGTCCACACTCCAAGTGAAATTTATGTTGCTTCTTCTAAGAAATGAAAAAAAACCAAAAACACCTAAAAAATACAAACCCTTCCCTCTCAGTTTTCAGCTTCATTATTAATATACCCAAAGTTGCCTCTCTGAGAAATGACCACCAAGATGACGTAAACTGTCTTGACTTCAAGAGGAATTCTGCTTATTTTCATGCCTTTGTAATTTTACATGAATTAAGCACTTTAATGTGATCAAGAGATGCATTCATCATGTATGGCATTATCTAGGGAGCTGAAGGTATTTCCTTTTACCCTGTTTCCTTGATGGAAATATTATTTCCTCTACTCTGCCATTATCTGAAGGTTTGGCCTTCAAGAATAATCATTGCTACTATAGCACCAGTCTAAATGGATATAGCAAAACACACAGAGTAACAGAGAAGATAACACTGAGATGAACAACAACAAAAAAAATCTGCAAAGCACCTTCAATTTTCAGAGAGGATTTGAAAAGCTGTCAGTTTTCTGCTGCTAGCTGACTAGTTCTCTGTACCTCTAGCCACAACAAGCAATAATAATGAAGCTTTCCACTTCCTCTTTCTTTACCTGAGCTTCTCAAAACTCTTGACTACATCTGAACCTGGAAGCCTGGCATCTGGGAAATCTAAGTAGGCTTTGCTATGAATTCTTGGCTGTTTTCAGAAT
>WEIV01022676.1:20655-45259 GCA_013390005.1 Calyptomena viridis | reverse complement strand
TTGCACACCTCACAGCCTGGATGTTAAAAAAAACAACAAATCCCACCCCGCTCAAAAATAAAAAAAGCAAAACCAAAACAAAAAACCAAGCTACATATATGACAAAATTTTTTATTATGTAGCAAAAATAGTTTTGCCCATAATGTTTGGAAATGCTGTAATATCTGGAAAGATGTGTGCAGGTGAGAACAAAATGGCATAAATATTTAATGTCAGCACAGTTCTTATGCCATGTGATTTGGTTTAGGATGAGGATTACTCAGGTAGCTGAACTTATGGTCAGGCTGCCACTGCTTTTTGCTTGCTGCCAGTAGTCAGGATAGTGAGCGGCTCATTTTACCAGTACTGCTTATACCCACATAATGAAAGGCATGGTAGATAACTGTACTACAAAAATCTGTTTCTGAGATTGCAGATGGGAAGATGAGGCCAAGAGAATTAGTTTTCTAGATTTTGATTGCAGTTTTGGATGACCAATTTAAGTCTTCTAAAGTCACTGATTAAGCTGATTTCTTTCTTGACTCAGATTCCTGCTGCTTCTCAGAATCTCACATTGTCTTTTCTCTGCAGTGGTTTATGTTCTGTTCCTCTCACCTCAAGTGTCCAACTTTAAAGCACACAAAATCAGAACCCACCCTGAAAGATATTGCTCAAAATTTTGAGTCTGCCATAAGCACAGGGAAAAAGCTCCAGGGCTGGGATTTTAATTAGGAACCTGCCAACTTTTGTTGCTCTATCATCCACAGCTCCCTAGACATGACAGATGTGGCAAGAGGAGACCTGATATGAGGGAAGGCTCTCTTGAATCCTTTGTCACATCACTTCACCCATAGTGCATGCAAGGGATTGAGAGACACATACCAAAAATATATGCACATATATAACCTTTCCCTTTGTGCACATTTCACACTAAGCCAAAGTTTTGGAGATTAGAAGAAGCAGCAGTGAATTCAAGTGGCAACAGCAGAACAGAAAGGCATTTTGATGTCACAGGAAAGATTTTTGCTCTCTCTCGTACTACTTCCCTGTAATGTTTTATTAATGTACAAGCAAAATCTAAACAGCCACTGAGATTTCCTCATCAAAAGTAGGGGAGGAGAAAAACTTCATCTCAGTTCTATTTTTAAAACAAAAGAAGGGAGGGGGGGAAAGTCATTTTATATTTAGACTTTCACACAAAGAAAGGGAAGATGGAGCTAGTAAAATGGTATCTTCAGAGTATGCTCTTACATTAACGTGATGCTGATTGTGCTAGCCCTCAGTCTTACAAAACCAAAAGATCCTATAAATTGCTGTGTCGTTTACATATAAATGACTCCCCTCCATTTAGCCACCTCCTCTTTTTTTTTCCCTTTGGATTTTGTACCATTTCCATTTATTCTGACAGATAATAAAACAGCTGAACTCATCACCAGAATTTATAGGCTAAGGATTTGCTCTGGTCACCAGCCTAGGGCAACGCAATGCAAAGAGGCTCAGCCAGGTCTAAAAAGAAGGTACCAGCATGTGTACATGAGTGTGTGACAGGGCAATACTAAAGAGAATTATTTCCAGTGATAATTCTTCTACAATCACTACCAGATATATGCCTTGAATGTCCATGGCCACGTATATACAGTCGAAGTTGGCTTTCTTGAAAAGGAGATTCTTTGATGTCCTATATCCAACTTTATTGGGAAACAGTGGATGTGCTGGTATGAAGAAGTCAGCTTTAAGTCTATAAACTGCAGGCAGTTCCTGTGGGAGATGTATTCCTGTGCTGCCTTGTCCAGCAATGTGCAGGGGCTAGAAGGTTTTATTCTGGTGTCTGAAGAACGTATGGATGTGTATTACAGCCACACATCCATTAGCATGTTCTGGCTTGCTGAAAAGTCTTTGAGTACAAAGACTACATGCTTGTCAAAAAGTCTGTATGATCATTAGCGTGCATATCTGTGTGTTCAGGCACGTATTGATACTCACTGACTTGCATACAGTTATGTCACATTGTGAGAGTGCGTTCTGCCTTGTTTGAAAGTCTCGGTGAGAGTGTATATATCTGCCTTTAAAAATTGCATTGCCGCAGCATATAAATATTTATATATGTAACTGTCATAAATCTGTCAGCTTGGCAAACGTATGAGTCGCCAAGGTAACTTTGGGAGATTTTTATTGAAGAACTCATAAGCTGGAGTTGAGGAATAGCTGAAAGAAATGAGAATTAATGGCTACTCAACATCACTATCACAAAGTTAGTTATCCCGACTTTCAGAAAATGAAACAGAGAACATGATGGTGACCACAGAGACAGTTTAAGTACACTAGTTTTGCAAAAACCTTAGTATTTTTACTAAAGCTGAAGCAGGGTACTAGGTCAGTGTGTTGTGTCTTGCTGGGGAACCCTAGGTAGTCCTGCTTGGAAACCAAATGTTGATTTAGTCCTCCACTATACTAGGAATGCTTTTGGAAAAGCTAACAGAATTTTCAGTTTGTGTTTGGATGTGTAGAAACTTACAAAAAATCCTTCAAATAGAAAATCTCTCCTAATTGAAACATTACTTGCATATAGACAAGTAATCGTTTGTCACTGTCCAGCTTTTTAGAGCCACTTGATGATGCAGTCCACTTTGCTAAGTTTTGGTTAAAGGAAGAGGTTCTTGGTATTGCAGAGATGTTATCAGAACTGAAAACACCTTTTCTTTAGGGCTTTTCTACACAGGAAAGTCTTTCCAGAGTAAGCTGGTGTCCTGCTTTCAGCTGGAATAGAGTTAATTTTCTTCCTTGTGGTTAGTGTTTTCTTTTGGATTTAATATGAGAATAATGTTGATAACACACTGATTTTTCACTTGCTGCTCACTAGAGCTCACTCTAATCAAGGACTTTCCAATGTCCTGTGCTCTGTCAGCAAGCAGGTGCATAAGAAACCACAAGGGAGCATGGCCATGAGAGCTGACGTAAACTGGTCAAAGGGTTATTCCATGCCACGGATCATCATCATGTCCAATATGTAAACTGCGGGGATAGCTGGCCCCGGAGTGGTGAGAAATGACAGAAATAGTTATTTTACTTTTTTTTTTTTCCCTGATGAAATTTTCTTTATCTCAAACCACAAGCTTTCTCACTTTTACTCTTTTGAGTCTCTCCTCCATCCTGCTGGAGTGTTGGAGTGAGCACTGGCCTCTGGTACCTCCAAGATACATCTCTGATTGTTATCTCTGGTAGTATTTTGAAAGCACAAAGAATTGTGATTCATTATTTTGGGGGTACAAAGTAGTTTCTTAAATGTAAGAAATATTCATAAGACTCAGTATTCCTGATTACTGACTTGACAAATAACAATAATAAAAATCCTTGGGAAGAAATGAGGTAGGTGACTTTAAAAAAAAAAAAAAGTATTTAGACTTCCAATGTACTATCCCGAGAAACATACTTTTAAAATATGCCGACACATCTGGTGTTGGGTAGTTTTACAGCACTGAATACAAGAGCAAGCACACAGAACCACAGGCCTTTTTTTACTTAGGACAGGGGTTGGTAAAAATTTGGAGCAAATCCTAGAGGATTTTCAAATTAGCACAACACTGTGCAAGATGGACCATTTGCACCCTAAGAGATTATGCAGGGACTCACCTCTTCAAAACCACGTCTAAGTCTTGGAGAAACCTCTGCAATGCTGCAGATACAGCTCCATGTAGTCAGATAATTTCCCTTCTATTATTATTACTTTTATCATACATTCACTAGGACTCCTGTTTTGTGTCTCAGTTTAAGACTAAGCACTGCACTGTATCATAAACACCTTTCACTTTTTTTTGTTGTTTTTTTTTTTCAGGAACTACATCAATTTATTTATTTTTAAGTACATATTATTCTTAATGTCTTGACTTTGGTAGCAAAAGAGAAATCATGAAACTACATTGTTATCTCTCAATACACTAATACGTATTTGTAAGGACTTAAAGAGCACAGTTGCCTCTCTCACTGTCAAGGCCACAGAAAGAACTTGCCATAAGATAAGCCACCACAGTGGGAACTTGAGATAAGCACAGAAGGGAGGAATTTGCAACAGGAAGGCTCTAATTCCAAGCCTGGTGGAGTTGAGATCTGGTTAGCACATCCTGGTTAACGCATCCAGGCAAAAATTCCTGCTATGGCAAACTGTAGGAAAGGAAGAAACTGCTTACACACATAACACCCCACATTATGGGAATTGCATCTGTGATCACCCCATGGATACCCAGAATTTAAACTGTATAAAGGTGGTACCCCCAGAATAATGGGACCCCTGGGACCTCCACCACCAATAAGCCCAGGGTGAAGAGCGATCAACGAGACATTGCTAGATCCACAGATGGTGACAATCTTCTATTTGAGCTCTCTCTCTCCCCACCTGCTCTTTTCCATTTCTTTCTATCTCTCTACCTCACATCGTTAAATAAAATACATATTATTGACTTTGGCACATGGTCTCATTTGCACCTTAATTTGGGCAGAGGCCTCTCTCACTGAATGGATCATAACGGTGTTTGTCTGTACAAATGTATGGAGTTGTAACTGTATGTGCATCCATATTCATACACTTGTGTATGTACACACCCACACAGAGAAAGAAACACATTTCTATAATTTTAAATATGAGAAAAAGCTTTGGTGGGCTGCAGAATTGTTTGTGAGAGCCTTCCCTGGTGTAGGGAGCAGGATAAGAAACCGATAAGCTCAAGGATGAAGGAAATCTCCATTGTTTTCTTCCAGCATTTTCTTGAGTTATCATACACCAGGTAGTTAAGCTTGTCTGTGATGTCTGATAAACCAAAATACAGTCATCTCTACCTGTGCTTACAGGGAACAAGTACCTTTCCTGCCCGCCTGGTCTGCCTGGATGAGCAGAGCCTGACTCCCCGGCACTGCTGTGCAATGCCTTGCACAGGGACACCTGGTCACACTCAGCAGTGTGAGCGAAAAAATTCTAAAGTCAAAAGAAGCTTTCATCTTGATTTAAATGAAGTTAGGCTTGTTTAGTACTTTTCAGGCTTCTGTCCCCTGCCTGTCTTCCTCAGGAATGACTGGCCAATCATTATTTGCAGGTAATGGAGTTATCTTACTGGGGAGCATAGCAGAGTGGGAGAAGCAAGGAGAGAATGCTTCCTGCCTGATCTCTTCCTGTCTCACACAGGAAAAGTTCCTATTTCTTTGTGATGGAAAACAAAACCAAATGCCAAACCCCACCACTGAAAAGCCAAGGATGCAAGTTTTCAGACAACAACAGCAACTGAGCAGTGTGGCACTATATCAAGTTGGATTTATGGCATCCCTGAGTGCAGGACAATTCCTTAAAACACACTCACAGTCAGGAAAAGTGACTCTGTATAAAATGCCATCTGGGCTTTCCATATTTTATTCTCTCTTTCTTACATAACATTTCCAGGTTAAGTTTGTTAAGTCAAAAATAATTTTTTTTCATTTCCAACTCAGCTCTGGCACACTCCCCTAAGGACAGGTCATGTATTATCTAACTCTTACATTATATTAGAGGAGAAAGATTCTGCCCCAAAAATGCACTTTGATCATTTTCATCCATGCACATTGTCTGTCACCTTGCAAATCCATAGAATTTCAGACAGCAATGAGAGACTAAACACAGAATACAGCTTTGAACCTATTTCATGAATACAGCTATTTCACCGAGAGAAAATTATTTTTACTAAAAAGACAACAAAACAGAAGAATTAGAATATTTTTTGCAGATGTTTTACAGTTGAGTCATATAAACCTGCCATTTTGAATTTTTTTTTTCATTATAAACAGCTCTCTACACAGTATTTGAAAAATATTTAAACCTGAAAACTGTAAGACTATATCAGAGGTAAACTGAAATATTTATTTTATTGTGCTGAGGGAACATATAGCTGTTATACTAGCAGGGCTATAGGATACCATTTGGGTCAATCCAAACATTTAAAAAATCATATTTGCTTTGTCACAAAAAATAAACCAGGAAAAAATAACTAATTTTTCCTTGCTACTTGTAATGCTCCAGTGTGGAATCATGTGAGGAATGAGAAGGAATCAATGTCGCAGCCCAATAGGAAAAAAAAGTAATTTCTTAATTAAAAATTATGAATGTAACTTTTGTTGTGTAGAATTCCCTACAGAATAGCTCAGATCTTCCTCACCGTGACTTCCAATAGCTACTTAGAAAGCTGGCCTCGACATCAGTACAATTATGATCTTGCTGGCTAACTAAAGTGAAACAAGAGGCGTCTCTTTGTGCATTGAGCCTTTAATTAAGCAATAATAAATGAGATCTACCCATAGTTCTGTGTGTCAGGCTTTGGCTTAGGAAATATAAAGACTGAGGAGCTGTGATTCATGTTCAAATATAATGCATGGTTAGGTAACATCCAAAGTGATCAGAGAGGGGAACCAAGGTCCTGATATAACCCAACCATTCATCACTTATCAGCTCTAACCTCTTGACAATCAGGGCACCCCTCCCTCCTTTGGTAATAGGTTAATTAATTACTAATTTATAAGTAATCTTACAAATCAGCTGTTGCCCTTGATAAGAATTAATTGCAAATACTTTTTTGGGAGGAACATATTAAATGGACCTTTCTTTAAAAGAAAATATCATCAGGAAGCAGATGAGGAGCAAGGCTCCTAGAGTGGTTTCAGAGATAGGAGAATCTGAATCCTCTTCATTGGGAATGTGGATGACAACAGAACTCATTAATTTTATTTATCAAGGAATTACCAAGATAGTGATAAAACTATTCTAAGCTCATTTACAAGCTTCCATAGCCCACCCAAGTTCAAATCCCTCTGAAAAAGACAATTCACCCACTCCTCCTTCCAGTGGGGGATTTAAATACAATTTAGCTCACTTTCCACTTAAATTAGACAAGATTTTTAATTATTAGTGGGATGTGGACCTGCTGGAGTGAGTCCAGAGGAGGCCACAAAGATGGTCAGAGGGATGTAGCACCTCTCCTGTGAACACAGATTTGGGGTTGTTCACCCTGGAGAAGAGAAGGCTCTAGGGAGACCTTGTAACACCTTCCAGAACATAAAGGTAGCCTACAAAAAAGCTGGAGAGGGACTTTGGACAAGAGCATGTGGTGACAGGACAAGGGGGAATGGCTTTAAACTGCAGGAGGGAGGGTTTAGATTAGACATTAGGAAGAAATTGTTCTTCTTCTGAGGAAAGGAGGGTGGTGAGGCACTGGCAAAGGTTGACCAGTGACGCTGTGGATGCCCCATCCCTTGAAGTGTTCAAGGCCATGTTGGATGGGTCTTTGAGCAACCTAGTCTAGTGGAAGGCGTCCCTGCCCACGGGAAGGGATAGGGCAGTCTTTAAGGTTGCTTCCAACCTAAATCATTCTATGATTCTATGATCTTGGATAGGATTCGTGTCACTTGAGTTTAGATATCTGGAAGGTAGATTTCTAGGATTTTTCCTTAATCAATGAAATTCTCTTCAGCCTATTCACATGATGAAATGTGAGTGTCCACTTTGAGGTGAGATGAACTGTGGTGTAAAACTCAATAACTGGCCTGTTCCTCTCTACAGACTCTAAATCCACCTCCAGTCACTTGAAGATATACAAAGATTCTAGGCAGGCTAATCTTTTTGGATAGTATTCAACGTGACCTTTTTACCATATATAACTTCTTCTGCTGTGCTGTCTGCTTTAGTATGAAAATCATCTTGTAAGTGTTAATGATGGACCACAGAGGTTGTTTAGAGATATAGGTATTATGATGTCTACCTTTGCTAAGAAGAATTCCGGCCTAGATAGTCGGGCTACCATCTGATTCAATGAATAAATACCTTGGACATCTAATGTGCTCCTATTAGACTATTTCACTGTGCTGAGACTGAGGTCTCATCATCAGTGACCCCAGACTTAGACTGATCTCAGCACAAACCATGAAATATAAGGTAATGAGAATATAAGCTAATGATGTCAGACTGTGATATTGAGTTCCAGAGCCAGATCTCAAAAATGCCAGCATCTTGCAGCTTTCAGAGGCTCTGAAATTGGAGATCCAACCCATCAAGAAAATAGATACCACCTATAAAGAATTCAGTGAATCTAGATCTAAACTCTTCCAGAGTTGGAAGGGCTTTTCACAAGTAGAGTAGTCTTCTCTAATAAGAATTCAAACTCCCTGGACCTCCTGATGTTTATCCATTACTAGAAAAATATATGCTTCATTTCCCATTCCCATTAACATGGATAGCTGTGGCAAAGGTGCCTGAGAACCAGCAGGTTTATAGATCTGTAGCCATATGAATTATCAGCAAGATGCTTCAAAGCCACTGGAGTCCGATATTTACATCTCCTGCACAGAGCCATCATGAAGTCTATGCATCACTTGAGTCCTACCTAAGCACTCAGCCGGGCTCATGTCTCTCATATCCTGTGCTGCAATGAGCTTAACCCAAACTATTGTAACCAACAGCAATATCTGGCTCAAATTTTCAGGAAAAAAGCTGAAGATTGGTTTTTATAGTTGAGAGGTTGCTTTTTTCTTATGACAACCAAGTAAATAAAAAAAGTGGCATCCAATAAATTCTTATGCCTCAATATTATATTCTCTCATTGGGTAATTATGATCTGATTTTTCCTTTCACCACATTTTGGAGTTTTGTTTGCCAGAAAGAACTGGAAACGCTTGCAAGAAAAATCTGCTAAAAAAGACAATCTCCCAACTTGTGCAGAGAAAACTGAAAGGAAAATAAAAAGCCCAACAAGAAAATAACACTCCTTACACTTCTATAATTTCAAATTAAGAGTGATTCAATAATTTTAAGATGGGAAATGTTGGGTGAGTGTCACTAGAAAATTACTTTTTGCTCTGAAAATGCAGTTCACAAGTAAAGGACTAATAAACATAGTAAGAGAAAAAGAAAATTAGACCTTTTAAACCCATAATTTTTAAATATATTCACCTGATCCAATCTGATTTTTGAAAATGTTTATTTGTCACATTTTCCCAATTTTGCTTTTCATCACAACTAGAACACAAAATATTATATAAAAAGCAACCTCAATAACTCTTCTCCAATGTGAAAAAACCAATTCCCATTCATCTCTGATGTGCCACTGCCCAGTTTCAGATATATAATTAGAATAACATTATTTATCCATTCCGCTGCTAATGAAGATTCTCCTTGAACTCAGTGGTAGGGGAAGTGCTTGTGCTGCAGGAAGACCTATTTTTTGAGCCACCCTGTCACCATGAAATTCTAAGCGGACACAGAAAGAAACACAAGAAACACCACGAAGTCACAGACACCAACAGGTCTGTTATAAAAGCATTTGCTGCTAGGAATATGAACAGCATTGTTTCTATTTCTAACTGCAGCATGGTTCCCAAAATGTTTTCCCTGGAGTCATGCAAACCTGTTGTTGCAAGAAAATGAATGGATAGTAGGCTTCTCAGGTGGTGGTGTTAGCTATTTTTTTAACCTGATCAACACACTGGGTTGAAATTTGGCTCCTGTATGTATGGAGACTTGTCAGTGTCATTAAAAAAAAAAAAAAAAAGTAGGTCTCAAATCCAAGAAAACCTTTTGTTGGTTCTTGAGCAAGATTCAGAGTTATGTTTCAAATTGGGAAAACTCTGCCAGTGAAACCCAAAATCTTTATGAGTCTCAGAGTAAACAGGGATGTGAAATTCAAAAAGAGATTTTTTTAAATTATTATTATTCTTTTAATCTATGAACCTGTCCGAAACTGGAACATAGCCTCTTCTGAGTAGAACCCCTGGAGATTCACAGTCCCTGCTAACCCTTCAGCCCTGCGTTCCTCACCAAATAGATGTCATACATCATTTCTGAAACTCAGACTGCAAATGGGAGCATTTCCTACAGGCAAGAGTAAATGATTCCCCTGATATCTCTTTCTCATATATGGCATTCCACCACCTATTGTCCACTCTGTATGCCTCCTTCTCCCCAGTAATACCCCCAAGAGATGGCTGATGTCCCACAAAATAACCAGAGAATGCATCTTTAATTGGGTCCAGAAGAAACTTTATTACCCTGTAGCTAGCTTCTTTGTTTTTTTTCTATAACAAATTATCCTAATGATCTGACCCAGGACCAGATGTTAATTGCAATGGAAAGTAATCAATTTCCTTTACTGAGCGTGAACTCATTTGCAAGGTTAGTCAGTGAATAGATATGGAGTTCTTAATGAGGCAAGAACCTAGCAGACCTTCTGGGTTCCTTGTGTCGATTCCAGGTTTACTGCATTGCACCCATTTTCACTCTACTTGTCTTTAGCCAGGCCACCCTATTAAAAAAAATAGCATGAAAAATCCCTGCAATCTGTCTCTGATCACTTGGTACAGGATGGAAAAAAATAATAATGCAACAACCACAGCCATCTGAGAGCAGTAGATTCTCAGAGACAAAATCACCCTCTGTATATATAAAAATAAAAATAATAAATATGTAAATCACACAGGAAATTATGGCTAACGGCATGTTGTTTAATAGAGGGTATTATTATAAATATGGGAGATGCTCAAACAACAAATTAAGCCTGCAGTATTCCGAAAAAGAGCTCAGAGGATGCAACCTAAATTCTAACTTGGCTGCTGTCTTCGGTGCTTCTGTGCTTTCATCTGGGTTTTATATTACCACTGAGCACAGCTTTAAGAGGGAAAGGTTGGGCCATCCAGAGCGATAAAAATATAAAGAGGGGAGGGCAATAGCAGAAGGAGGTATTTAATCTTCTAGTGAACTTCTCAGAAGATAGTTTTGTAAGAAAAAGAGCTTTTGGTGGAGTTGGATGTGAAGAGTATTTTCCATCCTGGGGAGGACAAGAGGAGGCAGGTTGTCTGTTCAGCAGCCACCAGGATAGCTGTAACAGTGCAACCTCTGGTGTATTTGCACCAGTGGAGCTGAAAATTGGAGTAAACACCATAGTTGTGAAGAGCAGTTTAGCCTGTCTACCTAGAGGTTTCAGTGGGGCAATTACACCCTACTGCAGCTTATAGTAAGTCTCTAGTCTACCCCAACTCTGCGAAAAAACAGTTTTATTTTTTCTTTTTTTTTTCTTTTCAGAAAAAAAAGGATAACCTTCCTGTCCAGCACTCTCTAAATTCCTAATTCTAAAGCAAACCCTCCTGCTTCTCAGCCCAATTTTTAGTGTACAAAATCCCATATCCACCATTTTGTGTGGGAAAGTGGACCATAAATTTAAATCAAGGCCTCTTCCAAGCAAACTTGGTTTTAAAATATTTAAGAATTAGCCCCAGTGCAAAAAGATAGAACTTCGTATTTTTGCTAATCAGTAAACTTTAGCTACAAAATCAAATAGTTGTTTCTCACGGGGTAATCTACAAAATCCTCCAAGGCATACCAGCTATCAGAACGATCTCTATCTCAAGGATATAGATGGACAAGAGGAAGAAAACATGCTACTAGATGAGGGATAATAATGCCTAGGACCTTTATTCACTTGGTGTCTCACATCTACAGTACCAGCAAATAATTCTTAGTATTCACATTTTTGAGACTGGCCGTACCACTCTGGGAAATGATCAAGTGAACCCAGACATAAGGGCAACATCCTATGGAGGCAATGGAGGCAATGGAGGCAGATGAGCAAGAAAAATCTAGGGGAAGAAGGATTAATTAAAGCGAAGGAAAGGGAAAAAATCCATCTTTGCAGTATATTTTTATACATATATATTATAGCATCTAATTGCAAAACTGAAATCTCAGTGGCCCCCAATGGAGTTACATAAGGTACTAGTAATTTTCAGTGCATTCAGCTAGAATGGGGTATTGAAAAGTGCGTTCTGCACCTGTCTACATTAATAAGTAGTGGTTCAGTAAGAGATTTTCTCAGTGCTGAGGTCACCACCAAGTCATGCCTATGTAAGAGACCCTTTCAAAGCGCACACATCAGGTTGTTCTGCTAAATCAAGGACAGGGTTCAACAAATCCTAGTAGCTTCCCAATTTTTTTGAGGTGAACACAAATCCTGAAGGCAAGAGGGTGTGGCATGAGCGAGGAGGAAAATCTGCTTCTCACTGTCATTTCACATTTAGTTTCAGGGACAAAATCTGAGTAGGTGAGTTAACCTGGGCTGGCTTCCCCATCAAATGGAATTAAGAGGGAAGGATGCTTAAGGAAGAAAATGTATCATTATCCTGACTGACAAGAGGAAGTGTACATCAGCTCTCCTCAGAGCAGCGTATATGCCCTGGCTATAGGAGCCAATGTGCTTTATTACAGGCCTTTCCTAACAGTCCTTCAAGCTCTCGTTGGGCCAGTTTATATATTCAAACCGGAAATCAGAGGATCAAGGGACTGTCACATAATTTGTGAGAAGATGGGCCTCATAACTACTTGAGGCATCAGGCAGCTGAAGAATTTGTACCATTGTGCTGAAGAGGCAGCCCTGGACACAGCCAGATACAGCCCTCAATTCCATCATGCACCTCTCTGCCTGCAGCAGGAAAGGAAGAATTGCCCCTGGGCTATCAGGTATTGGGCTGCTTCACCCAAATTAATAACAGCTCAGTGAACACCTCAAACCTCTTCATCTGGAGTTTGACCTCATCTGTTCACAGCTCTGCAACCCAAAGCCTGTTCATCTGCCTGTCAGATGCCAGCACAGATATCTGCATGAGTAATCACTGCAGATCCAAAACACTGCATGTGACTTAGATGCCACTTCCTTCCTCATTTCTCCTTTTCCCATCTCACCCAAAATAACAATGACACAACTGCTATTTTCACCTGCTCCCCAGAAGAGACATCTAAAAGCACTTCCTTGTCTTCTTATCACCTCTCCTTTCTCCTCTGAGTCTGTACACCAAAAAAGAGATGTTTGTTGGGTTTTTTTTCTGGACATTCAGCGAGCACTTTCGTCAGGTTGCTTACAAAAAACTTTTCATCAGAGGATGCTGAATGTTACCAGGGAATACACTGAGTCATTAAAATAAAGCCACAAAGAAACTGCAGAAATATCGCAAGTTCAAAACCTGTACCATGAACCCCAGACCCCACACGAAGAACATTTTCTTGTTCCACAGAGGGTCAGCTTTGGACAGGCTCATACAAATTGAACCAGGTTTATTAGCCTGGGCTCCCAGCCAGCATACTGGAGCTTGTGTCAGGGTGCAGAGGCAAGGTGTGGGTGGTGCAAGAGATGGGAAAATGCAGATAGCATGGAAAGCAGCAGGTGGAGGCAGCGAGAGGAACCTGGGGCACATAGTGAGAATGCAGAGGATGCTCAGGGGATGATGAGGAGAGGCACACCAGGAGATGAAGTCAGAACCAAAGCAGCAGGAGCACACGGAGGAAGAAGTCATGGCAGCAAGGCATGTATGGGGAGACTGACATGACACTGGGCTTCATCACCTACTCCAGTGGTATCTAGTGTGCTCATGTCCTAGAAAAGGCAACCCTCATACACAGCACTGAGCCAATTGTGCAGTGCTGCATGTGGGGAAAAAGAAACTTCTTCCTGACCCCTGCAGGCAATCAGTTTATGCCCTGAAGCATGAGATTTGATTAGCCTCATTATCTCAGCTTACATAACTGTAAACGTTATTAATGGTAATAAAATTATCTAGCCTGTTTTAATAATACAGCCACAGTATTTGTCTCGATGACCTCCTGTGGCTGTAAATCCCACAGGGGACTGGCACATGGCATAGTGGTTCTTTTTATTTATTCTAAATTTACCAGACATTAATTTCACCAAGTCACCCCTTGTTCTCCCATTATGGGATGGAGTGAGAAGAAGCCGATTATTTCTCAGCACACCTTTCCTAATGCCAAACACAAGTAGCTCCAAGTCTGATTAATAAGTTTGGGAGTAGACACCACCAGGCCTTCCAGCCTTGGGATTAATCCTCTCTCCCTAACTGTCAGCTAATGTATTCCCATGATATCATGGGACTTGGCCTGGACTCTTTAAAACTCACCATGCAGTTAAGGAGATTTAGTATGCTGGGTGCTAATTCATCAGTTAGCAGAAGCCTAAGCTACAATTTTGGCTTCCAAGTGTCCTAAAGCAACAAAACTTCCCCGATCTCTGCAGAGGGGTCTTGCCAAGAGAGATGCAACAGCAATAACATCTTATTCCACCTCTGATGTTCTGCTTTCAGCCTCTGCTGAAGCAACCAAGCCATAGGGCAAATCTTCTCCCACTGGGTGATATTTCCCCCAGAGGTCTTCCCCAGCACATACTCAGGGAGTGTTGAAGAGAGGAAAACTGGAGAGGGCCACAAACTCTTTTTTAGGGGGTGGATACTTGCTCCGTACTAAGAGAGGTGTCTCATCTCACACAGAGAAATAACAGGACAAATCAAATAAAGAATGAGGAAATAACTTATTCCTTGTCTTGCCTGCAGCAGATTGTACCTGTCTATACAATTTTTATGGAAATGCTGAGACTCTGTTCCTGTACCTACACTTTTAAATATAAAGGATAGTATTAAGGGACAAAGTTAGGGTTAGTTTGGAGAGTAGAGGAATAATAAAGAGTTACTATTCTATTGTGCTTCCATGTACAGTGCTGTTCTGTGTTCTCGCGTAGGATGTGGAGGTGAGGAATCATAACTTCAGCTTTTTCCTTCAAGAGGAAAGATACAATGAGATAATTCATGTTATTCAGTTTGTGCTACTTATTTAAAAAAACCCAACAACTAGGTTTTGCCTGCTTGATAAAAATACCCAATGTAAATATTTCCTCCTTGTCACAAATGAGACTGTCCCTAAGTAATGAAATCAAAATGAACCTAGTTGAAGATAAACACTAAGGTCAACCCCAAGGTTGCATTACAGGTTGGCCTAACATAATTCACATTGTAGATTAAACACTTCTGTTTCTTGTTTCTCCATTTGAAGAAACCATTTGTAGAACCCTGCTGATTCAAAGAAAAACCAGGGTAAAGTATTGCTCCAGTTTGCAGGAAAAGGTACAATTCTTCAGAGACCATGTCAGGGGCAGAGAACTGGGGTAAAGGATGAATTTGCTCTGTGCACCATGACTGCAGCATTTGATTATCTACAGCATGCACACACAGAGTCCCATCTCAGGAGCTGTTGTGGGCTATTCCCTCCTGAGGACATAGTTTTGCTGGTTTTCAGCAACAAAAGCTGTGCAAGATCTAGATCTGTCATAGTAAAAAGACTCCTGAGACTTCTACAATACTCTTGGTAGTTTTGGGAGTAGGGAATGTAGGCTTCTGCCTGAGGTCACAGTTGCTGATATTGCCAAAGAGCAGTCTCCCTTACCCTTTTCAACCAACAACTCATTAATGTCAGAGCTGAATCCAAATAGTATCCTCTGGCCAGACAAAAGGAGGCTCCTAGTTCCCCAGTAAAAGCAGTGAGAGTCAGAGTGGTTCCCACAAATCCCATCAGCTTTCAGAGCAAAGGCAGGTCCAGGCAAACCTTAGAGAGAACCAGTGACCTCCGGACCTTCCTCGTGCAAATACTGCTCTTTAGTACCACCATGGCAGCTCAGACATGTGTAGAAAAACTCTCCACACTGAAGGCAGAGCTGAATTCCCAGTCCACAGCATTGACCTACTAGTTAAGCACTGCAGTGTTGTTTGCTGGATTCCCAGCGCAAACATATGCTTTCAAACACAAATTGGGATTCTTCTAACAGATTAAAGCTGTTTTCCTTCCCTGGAAAACAGCCCATGAGGAAGGCTAAAGGCTCGGCTGCTAAAGGCTCCCTGGCTCAAGAGGATTTAGTATTCAAGTTGCTAGTCTTCCATCCTCCCCCAACACCCCCCTTCCCCTCTGCCCACCCCTCCCCCCTCACCCCCTCCTGCAGACCAACTCCACGTCTGGTGCCTTCCTCCTACCGATTTCCCTCAGGTCAGAAGAACTCTGTCATCAATCCCCCACTGAGACTTATTTTCAAAGATCAGCACTGACCCAGAAGTCACTTGGCACCGCACCATCAGAACAGCATGTGCCGGCGCTGCTGAGAGGAGAATCTCACAGAGACCGGATTCAGGATGTCGGGCCGTCTGCTAAGCACTTGTCAGGCTCCCATATTTCAGAAAGAAGTCTTTATGCGGCTGACCTGGTGACTGGAGGATGTATTTATAAAACAACACACAAAGACCAGGCTGGTTGACCCTGTCGTAACACTCTGCATTGCTGAGCAGAAAGGCCCATGCTGGACTCCCAGCCCTCACTGCTCTCACCCAAAGACAGGAACAGGAGAGGATATGGCTGCTCAGAGCTTGGAATTGGGGATGAGAAGGGGAAAACACTCAGGCAGTGTTGGGGATGTGCTGTGGGATGGAGGTCTATAAGGAGGATGGAGAGAGAAGCATGTGAGGTACCTGTTGAATTCTGCACCCTGTTGTTGACAGAGGGCACTGAGGTCACATGAGAGGAAAGTCCTACACCCCAGGGTTGGCGTGAGGTATGGACCAGGTAAAAAGGATTCTTCAGCTCAAGAGCTCATGACCACGTGCCTCATTCTTGCTTTCCATATCGTGAGAGAATCCAAAGACCTGATGCTGAAGCTGAAGGATTCTTCAGCTCAGGAGCCCTAACTAGAAGCCTTATATAGCACAATGCCATCCTTCCTCCTCTGGGACCTCAATTACTGCTGAGTGGGCTACATGTTGATCAGACACCTCTATCTGACAGAGAAAGTCCAAGAAAAAGGAGAAGCAACAATGCTGTCGTGTAAATATACTTAGGTCCAGGAAGCAGCAGGGCATACATAAAGAGCAGTTTGTATGCATGGAGCTCTATGATACTGCTTTAATAGGACTTTCCCAAAAAATACACAGGGATACCTTGGCACGGAGGAATTAATCCTTCCACCTATCACTTAGCAAGTGATAGCTGCACCCAGCTCATCATCTTTCAAGACAACACGTATCCTTGCAAAGGAGGAAGTCTTCTCCACATGAACATCAAGTACAATTTGCAAACATCACTCACACAATATCTGTGTTCAGAGGCCAAACAAACAGAAACATTTTTCATCACAACCTATATAAACACTTTAGTGCCTGCCATCTTAGAAGACACAGAGGTTTCCCAAATCTGGGGCCACTGGACTGAATCCCACATGCAGACATGGAATACCTGATCCCACAATCAGAGCAGGACAAATGGAGGAAAGTGCTCTGCTCTGGAGACATAGATGCCCACCATAAATGAACCTCATGATGACTGCACTGAATGTGCTGAGGCTGTATCTTTTCACTGCATACAGGGAATCCATGCCATAGAGCATCACTGCTGACTTAATCAGTGCTTGCTGGTGTTCATAAGCAGTCAAGCACCAAACAACAATGGTGTTTATTCAGTCAGTTTCAAAGGTGCAGATCTGAAATTTGAACCATAGCTTTTCACTGTGGTTGGTAAAAATATGGTACATGCTAGAATGACCCTGTCTTCTGGGGTGAAAAAAAATATTTTTGTGGTGATAGTTCCAGTTTTCATGCTCACAGCTTTGAATTTTGCATTATCTGAATACTGTTAAATCCTCAAGGGCTTAAGCATTCAGAAGAAGGGAAAAGGCCACTAATGGGAGATGGAGAAAGAATTAAAGGGAGACACAACATAATGCATAGCTAAACACAAGCATACACAAACACACAGACAATCAACTCAGTCCTACTTTGAATGGAATCACTCTGGGAAGAACAATTCCTTTCACTCCAGGAAATACTGGGTGAATTTCTCCAGCCCATGTTATGTAGGTCAAAGCAGATTATCACAGTAGTCCTCGGGGTTTTAACATCTATGAATATACCCAGCTGATTGCTGAGCAGGCCTTCAGAGTGGCTCAGTGTAATATGTGCTGATGCTGTTTAGACACAGAGGATGGGTGCATGCCTGAGCTAAGAGACTGCATTTTTAGTTATAACTTACATTTTTCAGTGCTGAGATGGTGTATTCACATGCCAGCCTTCACTTTGGTTTCTGTGCAGTCTGGGAAAGGGATACAGGACTTCAGTGTCACTGCAAATCTGCAGGACAGCTTTTCTTGGCAGCTGGAGATAGGTCTTTTTCCCTGCCCTTTTCTCAGGATGGCACTGGTGCTTGTCTGACTTCACATGGGTCCTACACCAGGCCTGGTCACACCAGCTACATGAGCTGGTTCACCTCAGGATCTCTTCAGGAGTTGGACTTGACGATCCTTGTGGGTCCCTTCCAATCCCAGCTATTGTGTGATTCTATGATTGTGATAAACCCCTCAAGCCTGATGAGTGCTATGCTGGTGCAGCAGAGAGAGCACAAACATGCAGATAAGGGCAGGGGATGACATTGCCCCTGTTTGTGGCAGCCCGCCATTGGAGCTATTTACTTATATCATCAAAACCTGTCCTTTGCTGTCCTGACTTAGGAGCTCTGGTGATTGATGATTTCTGGTGAGGCTGACTTCAGACATTGCTCCCCTCTAACCCAGCTAAGTGCCTCAACAGTGACGGCAGGACTGAAGCTGTTTCCTTTCCCAATGTCTCGACAGAGGATGGCTCCAGCAGGAACCAGACCTGGCATCTGTTGCATGTTGCGTTAGGACCCCGGGCTGTGAGCAGTAGCAGCATGGAGCAGACATGCCTTCTGCTCCACTGCCTTGTCTGTGGGGAGCAGCAAACGCTGGGGAGAGGGGGAGACAGGCACCACTACAGACTTGTTATCATAAAACACCCAGAGCCTTGAGTCAGAGCACAGGCCAGGTCTGGAGACATTTTAATCTGCACTAACCCAAGCACGCTTCCAGCTGATTTTCAGGGTCCTCTTCTCCCTCTTCCCCTTCCACATAAGGACTGAGTTATCAGATCCTCAGTATTCATCTCACGATACAGGTAAAACCAACATTAATTCTTTCTTCTCCCATCTCACTGTTTCTATTTCAGCACCTCTCACTATCTTGGGACACAGCCCTTATACTTAGAGCTTAGCTCACAGGTAAATCCTCAGAGATGGCTGTTACCACTTTTTCTATGCCCATTGCTTTAAGAAAATATAATGAAAAGATGGCCACATTAGTATACAGAGAAAGGCAATTTATACAGGGCATTAGCCATGCAGTATAAATGAGACTACAGGAAGAGCAGAATGAGTGGTGAATGTTTATGGAATAAGTTAACAACTGGGAATGATGTTGCATTTTCCATGCAAGCAGACGGACAGATATAACGTGGTCCCAATAGGGAAGAATAAATCCCTGTAGTTTGTGGCCTACTTTCAGCTTCATTAATGGAATAAAGGCCAGGAGGCATGATGTCATGAAATTAGCTTCCTAATTAAACATTGCCTTTGCATCTCTTCCCCTCCTCTTTCTAGATGAAGTCAGTGGCTTTGCTGGCTCAGAGTGCTTGCTATTTGTCAAGGATTGAAACTCCTTGTGAGCAGGGTATTCAGATGTTTTCACCCGCATCTCAAAACAGCCTGATCTGCAGTTTGAAGCCCAAAGACTGGATCCCTGGCTTCTCTTCTTAAGACACCTTGAAAACCAGAGGACTCTATGATTCTCAGACATAACACCTGCTCGTGCAATATTCTCCAAGAACCTCTGAAGGAATGGGCTCTGTACAGAGTTTAAGGATCCTAAAGCAAATTTGCTGGCTGGAACGTTTCAGTGATATAGCACTTGCTCTGAATTTGTTCTTTCATCCCAATTTTTCTCACAAAGAAGAGTCAGGACCCCTGCCATAACTTTGGACTGTTCAATCCAACTGAGTGATGAGCCTGCCTTGTGAGGTAATAGGAGGCTGGTTTTCTGTTTTCCTGTCCTCTCCTTGTTAATCCATGTCCATCATTGATGAAGAATCAGCCTGATGGCATGAGGAGATGNCAAGTAAATAACATTGAGGAGCAGAGTCTCTGCCTCATGAAAGAACACCAGAATCAAGTCATACACAACATCTCCAACCCTGTCTAAGAGTGGTAAAAAAGTAAACCCAGAGGATGTTCCACTAAAGAAGGGAAGATTTAGCCTTTTCTGCTTTTGCAATCTGTTAATTGATAAAACCACCTCCATAGTTTGTTCTTAATGTGGTGACTCATACACAGAAGAAATAATAATCAATATTTTCACCACTATAGAACATTACGGTTTTCAAAACTAACTCCAGGTAAGACCAAAATTCAGTACAATCATAAAAAAAAAAATTGGTCATGGGCTTTTGAAGTAATCCAAAGTTTGTGGCAGTCTAGTAGGTTCTTGTAATGTAATAACTTTAGACAAATCCATAGCATAGATATAATCACAAGTAAACCAGCCTCTCCCAAGCTTCTGTGCATTCACCATTGCCTACCCTGAACAAGTTTTTTTACCCTATTCTGAATTTACAATATGGGGAGTGCACTGACCTTTCTCCCAGAAAATGTCTGTGGCCTTACTTTGTCCATTCAGCTAAAAGTGCTGCAAAGACAGTACTGCCATGAATAATAGAGAGCCTAAAAGTTGATGTTGCCAAGAATGGGTGACTCAGGAAGTGGTTCAGACATATGCATGAGAACATTTAGCCCTGCAATTCATCAAATGTGGATGTGTTGCTCATATTTATCATTTTTATTCCAATACCAAAGCAGAATCTACTGTATTTATTTAAAAAGTAACAGTCTCATCAGCAAACTAGCTTCTTGAAGATAAGCACAGCCCACTGTGAGACCAAGATCCCACTCTCCTTGCTTTCCTCACTCTGGTTGTGTTATGAGAAGACACATCCTGATACATCTCTGTGTTATGGCTCATGGTGTGAGGAAGAATCAGCCTGTGGAATTTTGAATGGGACAAGGCTCTAGTTTTCTCATTTAAATCCCCATATATAGCCCCCACAGGACTGCAACCACTCTGGGTTCTCATTTATCACCTATGGACTCCCTACTTCTTCTTAAATTCCATGTGTAACTGTGTGGGGATTCAGAAATTACTTTAGCTCTGTAAAGGTGAATGCGTTTTTGGAGTGTGGCTGATATTCAGGGACTCAAACTCCCTTTGCCTGAGCTGTCTACCCCTGCTTCATGAACCACACTGATGCTGACAAACTGAGACAAAAAGGAGCAAAGTGAGATGCGCAACGTCATGAAAGGAAGGGGTAATGGGGCTGTGTGCCAGTGATACAAAACACGGTCTACAGCCTTAACCTCAAATCAAACATCCTCTCTACCCTCGACTTCTCCTCCCACCTCCCTCTTCCTGCTCTGCCATACAACTCCCAGTGTGATACTACTACAGGGCATCCCTGTAATGTATGTTAAATAAGTGTGTGTCTCCGGGTGCGCTTGTCTCCCATTGAGATGGAGCTATTTTCTCTCACTCGGCATCTTTTGTGCAGGTGCATGCTTTACAAACAGAAAAATCAGCACTCTGCAAAAGTGTTTCTGTTAACATTTATCACCCCTTCCCTTAGTCATCACCACAGCAGCCCTCCCAAGGGAATGGGAATGCTAATTCAAGGGAAGATGTAATGCTAGACCATTGGGAGCCCTGGATTAGAACAACGATACGAAAGGGAGAAGGAGGAAAAAAGAGAGAGACAGAAAGGGAGAAAGAGTCCCAAAGACAGAGTCAGAGAAATAGTTGAAGTCTCATTCCCTTTTATTGCAGCCCCATGCTTTTTAATTGTTCCGCCTGAGTAAATCCGTCCTCTGTGATCCTGTTGTTAATGAAAAAGTCCATTGCGGTCACTCTGATGGCTTTAAGCTTATGCTTGTACAATGGTTTCTTGAATCCCAAAGCTGTTAATATATCTGGAGTGGAGCAGCTGCAGGGTAATCTATTTCTATGATAATGTGTACACAGAGGTTTTATCTTTTTTTCTTTTTTTTGTGGTGGGACAAGTGGGAGGGGAAGGGAAGACAAGAGTGATTCCTAACTGTTATCCCCTTTGCTCTCCTTCTCCTCTAATCTTTCTTCTAAATATTTCTAGAGGATCTACCCAGAGCCTTTTGGTAGGCCACAGTTAGGGACTGAGACTTTATCTATAACTGGGTGGTATAAGGCTCAATATTGCCATTGCAAAATCATGAGTCAGCAATGGTTAGTCTATAAAGAACTGAAAGAAATGAAAATCATATGATGTGGCCAAAGTGCTTTCAAACTGCAGCAAAACCTCTGGTTCTGAATTCCAGGAGAAAAATTATTTCACCCTCCAAGACTTCCCATAGATACGTGGTGACTGAAATTGAAATCTGGAGTTTCACCCTATAAAATGGCAAAAAAATATGAAACCAAATAATTTTGCAGACTCCATCCAGAACTTGATGGCATCTGTATTTGAGGCATCTATGTGTTGTAGTATAACATGGAAATCTATTATAACTTATGTCTATGTAGTTAAATTCAATGCTTATTTCCCTGCCACAAAAGTTGATTCATAATTATATTCTCTTTCTCTCCATTCCTCTATATAATGAAAGTTTTGAAAATTATCATGAAACAAGAAGCTGAAATCTTCTAAACTGTCTCAGGTACTCCTGAAAAGACAAGAAACCTCCAGCCCTATCTCTCATCCTCTCCCTTTAAAAAGTCAAATATACCTTTGATAGGAAAAAAAAATCATTACATACATTAGCTACAGTTTTCCAGTACACAATATTCCTATTTTTAGCGAGAAGCATAATAGAGTGAGGATTGCCATACAAAGCTAAGAATGATGTGTGAAAATAATCAGCACATTGAGACACACAACTTTGCCATATTATTTGTAGAGATCATTTGGATCTATTAGTATAAGAAAGGGGAGATTCTCTNAAGGAATGGTCATACCCCACTTTTAAATTTGCAGTGTACATCAGTTCGAGGCCTGCCAAACAGGCTAGATAATGCCCTCCCCTCTGCAGATTAGGAGCACAGGGTGTGGCCAAAGCAGTGCAAAGAATCAAGTTGCTTCCTTTTCGTTCTTCAGCATACTATGAAATGAATGCATGCTCTACCTTCCCTCCACCCCTGTGTAACTATTTAGAATATACTGTCACAGGAAGGTCAGATAACAGAAAACTTGACTCAGTTTCTCCTAAATGTGCGTTGGGGCTCAAAAGTGCAGTGGTACTTCACTTATGTTCACTGAAGAAAAGAAAATTTAGAGACCTTACTCCAAGGCTTTTGGGATGAAAAAAAGGTTATATTCACTGTTTAAAAAAACCCATGTAGCAATATATATTTTTGCTTTTCTTTTCTCTCATACTTCTATATGATAAGGCAAATATCTTTCTGGTAAACCCAGGAAAATAAAAAATTCTATGACCGGCTTCCTGCAACTTTGCATTTTTTTCAATCTAAAGACAACACTGTGTCAGTGAAAGGTCTTGTTTGAGCAGCTGGAGACTTGAAGATTTACATTTTTAGGCAGTGTAAAATAGTTTGCCAATAGGAACAATTCAGAAAGTGAAGGGAAATTTTAATCTGAAGTTTATTCAAATGCTTGACCTCTATTTAACTGCAGCTCAGCTAATGATCCTTAGGAGCACTCTACCTGTATGGTTGTTACAGGTTATACTCTAATAATCATTCCCTATATTGAATTAAGTTGACACTGTATCAGCAATTAAAAAATAAATGTGACAGAGCAAGGAAACAAGAGGAACTTATTTGACAAAAGCAACCAATGATTCATCTGTAATCTCGTATATCAGGCACACTGCCTTTACTGTAGTGAGATGTGTTATTCGGTCAAGCTTCTGTTGACATGTTTTGACAAAATTCCTTTTTCAGGTTGTTTGCTTGATCCTAGAGTGCACAAGATTAGAGCCCTGCTGTTTTATACATTGTATGAGCTCCTAATAAGGAACAGTGTCTGGTCCCTAGAGGACTTAAATTAAAACAGACCTGACAGAGAATAGGAACAGCAATAAAAGCAAAGACAAAAGTTGAAGGGCATTGTTTTCAGAGAGTGCTCAAATGCTAGAAGCTTTAAAGGACTGGTTCTTTTGATCGTCAGGCAGAGGACAGTGGAGTCTGGTGCAAACACCAATTCTGGAAAAGAGGCCAGGACAGCTGGGTTTGCTGCTGTGTGGACATATCTCCTGGCTCCAAATAAGCTCAGGCATTTGTACCTCAGAGCTCCCCTCTGGTGTAGACATTGCTTGGAAATCACTGTGAAGCTCTGAGGTCACTTTGTTGCTTTTGAAAGCCTTTTTAAAAAATGAATGCACAGGGTTGGGTATGAATTTTTGTAACTGAAACTACGAATGGTGGATGATGTTGGGTGGGACTGAGATGCAACGCGCACTGCAGGCTTGGAGCTATATTTGTAGCTCAGACAGCTTTCTTGAGAGGTCGAGCTTTCTGTTCTCTAACAAAGGTACAGAATTCACATCTAGAGTCACCATTGGAGACCAAAGAGTTTTGATTTAAAGGACAACATCAAACACGAAATGCATCATGAATCCAACTGAGAATAGTATATCTGGCTAGCTTAAGGGCCAGGACCTGGCATCTTAACTGGATCAGATGGCTTGGGAAAAATATTTGTATTGTTTACTGACTTTCGTGTGGGCCCTGAATTGGAATGGTGATGCTTCCAGGAAATCTGCAGCTGTGTGCAAGGGGATGAATCACTAATTCAAGTTCAACTTGGTGCTATGCAACCAACTGAAACAGTCCATTTTCTTCTCCAGAAAAAAAAAAAAGAAAAGTGTTGACTTTAT
>WEIV01022676.1:4314-18046 GCA_013390005.1 Calyptomena viridis | reverse complement strand
AAGCAGAATGTGTGGAAAGAAAATCCTGGCTGTTCTTCTCAATCCTAAAATAACCCTTTATATATTTTTTATTTATTGGGAGTTTTTTTCAAGGGGTTGCTTTTGTTTGTTTTTAAGGATCTGACTTAGGTTAAGAACAGCATAAAAAACCCAATCAATATCTCAAGGAAAATGTCTCACTTCAAACAACGCTCAGACTAACACATCTCCATTTGTTCAGCTTCCTTTCCATTTCAGTGCTATTTTAATGGGGTCTCCTCCCTTTTGCTCTAAAATAATCCCCTTACATCTTTAGAATCAATTTCTCAAAGGCTCCAAATGCCATCCTGTTGTTTCTCCAAAACCCTCGGAAATGGACTGGAAACCAGAGAGGGTCAGGCTCTCTCTCCAGAGGTTTCAAATGCCCACTGATTCAAGTGGGCATTTGCTTTATTGAGAGACTACTTTCCTCAGCATATTCATATTTCTGCATCAGTGCTACACCAAGCACAAAGGCATAAAATATAAAATAAAATAAGTGGACTATCGTGTCAAGCTCCAGGGCCCTCAATATGAGGAAAGTGATCTGTTGGAGCAAGTTCAGAGGAGAGTCACTAAGTTGATCAGAGAGCTGGAGCATCTTTCCTATGAAGACAGGCTGGGAAAGTTTGGTTGTTCAGCCTGGAGAAGAAAAGATTCCAAGGAGACCTTGTAGCATCTTTAAGTACTTAAGGGGCTACAAGAGGAATAGAGAGAGACTTTTTAGAGGGTTATGTAGAGGTAGGACAAAGGACAGTGGCTTTAAGCTGAAGAAGAGTGGATTTAAGTTAGATTTAGAATTTAGGAAGAAATTCTTTACTATGAGGTTTGTGAGGCACTGTAACAGGTTGCTCAGAGAAGCTGTGGATGCCCTATCCCTGGAAGTGTTCAAGGACAAACAGGATGAGGCTTTTAGCAGCCTGGTCTAGTGGAAGATGCCTCTATCCATGGCAGGGGGACTAGAACTACATGATCTCTATGGTGCCTTCCAACACAAACCATTCAAGGATTCTCTGATTCTCTAACATTTCTTTTCTGCTTCCAACCCAAATGTTACCTCTGGGTTACTCTTCTGGCTTTAGATGAACATGACTCTAATGAATGCAGCTTTCACCTGGGCCAGCATCAATACTAATATACGCAAGAAAATTCTAGGTGAATCCATGAATGTTTTGCTTTTACATCAGCTACAGATTTTGTGCTTACTTGTGCTGTGCATTGCTATTTTGCAAAAAACAACTACCTCCTCCTATTCACAAGTGGGGAAGTTAAGAAATTTGCCAAAGTACATTAAATAAATCTGTGG
Organism: Calyptomena viridis; assembly: GCA_013390005.1. NCBI lineage: Eukaryota > Metazoa > Chordata > Aves > Passeriformes > Eurylaimidae > Calyptomena > Calyptomena viridis. Next base: position 16,722 of record WEIV01022676.1, on the reverse strand, counting down.
CAAAATTATGACTAAACCTCCATCCTCTGTTTTTGTCTTTTTCCCGTGAGCTTTGCTAGGTGATAAACTGTTCTCCTATCACCTGTTGATCTAAGACCCACATTCTCTTAATTATCATCTGGGCTCCTATTCCAGTCTAAAATAAATAAATAACTAATGAGGAAAAAGGATTCTTTTTACAGATTCCCACTACCTTGAGTCTCCTTTTCCTCTCTGCCAGCCCATTTATCATTCAGGGAACATAAATAATTGAAAAGAATAGTACATAAAATTAATTGTAGAAAACACAGCCTTTTAAATTCTCATCTGCATTAAAAAATAAAACAGAGATGCTTGAGCACTCCATTTGGTAAAGTTACTTCCAGCAGACTTTCTGCATCTGCATAGAATTAGCCGCAAGACTTAGCAGCACCATTCATCCTGTGAAGATGTTCTTATCTGGCACCCATAGATCTATATCATAGGAAAGCATTAATTGAATATTTATTGACGAACACCAGAGAGAGGCGAGAAAGAGAGGCTGACTGGGGATGGAAGAAGACAGAAAGAGGGGGAAGTGAGGCTAGAAAAGTGGGAAAAGAAAGCTTATACAGCTTTTAAGGACATACTGAAATACTGTACATTTCAGGATATAGAGGCATACATTTCAGGGCAGCTAAAATTTTATGGCTTTAAAAAGGGCTCAGAAGAGAAAGACTACAGTCCTTTGCAGTGTTGCCCTCAGCATATCCGACAGAATGAATTTGTTCTGTGCATCCAGTTACCATGCTCACTTCCAAGGGCAACCTCTGCTATCTGCCCTCCACACAAGGAATCAGCAGAGGCAGTAAACAAGCCCAGCAGAGGATCAGGCTGAATCCTGAACATCCCGGTCTACCCAGTTTTCCCAAGGAAACAGGGTTTACAGAGCCGTGCAATGTTTACTACCTCTCTCCTTGTCTCATTCTTTCTTTGTCAATATTTCTTATAGCAACTGAGCAATTTTAACCAAATTTGACAGAGTGAGAGAAAGAAAATTCTTCAAGACAAAAAAAAGACATTACTTTCCGTAGATGTTTATGAGACTAGACAGCTGAGTGAAGGAAAGCTTTGTAAACCTCTTTTGAGAGAAAACTGAAGTATGTTCACCTCTTTATATTAGACATTGGAGAATGTACAAAAAGGATGTGATAACATGGGAAACTGGGCCCCATTCCTTCTGCTGCTCAAAAACATTATTTTCACCATCAGCCCTTAAGTATCTTTCACCCGTAAATAAAGAGATGTAACTGACGTCTGCCAAAAATTCTCTGCCCTCTCTTTTCTACCTCCACCACCCAAGGGAGGAACCTGTGTTGAGAGGAAAGACTTTGCTCTGAAGATTTTATGGTAAGTGTTTCTTATGGGCTGCTCTAGATCATGGGCTGATGAAGAGCACCTGGAACCAAATGCTCCAGGGTACTGTGGAAAGAGATAGAAATGGAAAGGGAGGTAGAAACCAGAGTGAAGCAAGAAACAGAGAATAAGGAAGGGATAAAGTGGCAAGGTTAATAAGTGAGTTCTGTTCGGGTAAAATAAATGTTCTTAGGATCAATGAAATCAGTGCTGTCATTGGAACATCTGAACCAACAGTGGTCTCACAGGCATACTATGGATGTGTGGTGTCCAATTTTTTTTCTCAGGAGCTGGGAATATGTAACTGAGGGATGTTGGGCTGGAGGAGAGCAGCACTAGGGATGGTTGAGCCCAACCACACAAATGCCACTTGGGAACAGAGTTAGAACCAGGACACTATGAAGTAATATACACTAAAGATGAGTTATTGCAAGGAGTGATGTTGTGACGTTTGTTATGGTTTCATTTTAAGGAAAACTTTTCCCGCTTTTGTTTACAAGCAGGGGGGTGTGCCTGCCCAGATGGGGCCAGGACCCCTGTCCCACAGCAAGGTGTTGCGGGACCAGCCCCTTCCTCCCCTTTCCCCCCCTGGTCTGCTACGGCCTCGGCATGGGGAGGCCCATGGCCCTGGGACCTCCTGCCTGCCACAGTCCCTCGNCCTTGGACCGGGGCACGGTTTTGGCAGCTCCCCCTGCCCGCCGCGGCCCCGTGGTGTCCTGGCTGTGGCGAACTCCGGCGTGAGGGATGTGGCTCTGGGCCTGGTGCCCACCCCAGGCAGCGTGGGCCTGCAGGATGCCTGCACCCAGTGCCCCCAGTTGCCGGGGCGGTCAGGGGGTCCCGGTGGGAGGCTGGGAGAAGATGAACGCCATTGTTGGCTAAGCCGTATGGTGGAGGTGGGGAAGGTTTTCCCGCGGTTCAGGACCGGAAGCAGGCGGGGGGCGAAGATAAACCAATGGGGATGCAAGGCTACGCCCTCCTGGGGTGGAAGAGCGTGGGAAAAGGACATCACGCAGGCGTGAGATGCGAAGAATTCTGGGCCAGGACAAAAAGATAAAAAGCAGTGAAGCCCAGACACCATCCCTTCTTTCAGCCTTGCGAAGCTCCTGAGAGGGTGGCTGCTGCAACTTGGATCCCTTCCCTGCATCACACACTTCTGGTTTGGCCAAAGAGGCTCACCCCATCCTTCTATTTGTTTGTTTGATTGTTTTTTAATGCTTTTTTTACCTCCCTGTCTACCCTCAGATACTTAGTTTAATTTTCAGGTTTCTATATTGTGTGATGAGGGTGTTTCTTTTAACATGAATTTTTGTTCTCTGTTTTAATAAAAGTTTTCTCTATCTTTATACTCAAACGAGTCTTGAAATTTTGATATTGAATTCATTTTAATTCACTTCAACTGTCCTTATCAAACAAGGACAACATTTAAAAAAGGGAAAATTGCAGGCTGAATACTTGCAGAAAGACTCATGGAAATGAGATGTTGGAGTAGGCTTCTGAGAGAAGAGGTGAAAGCTATGTGAGATGTTAAGAACCAAGACAAATAAAACACTAGAAAAGTCACATCAGGAGATACTCTCAGACTGTCCTCACTTCACTAGAACTGTCCTAGTGACTTTCTAACTGTTGGTATAGAAACCTAGCTTCCTTCTCCACTCGTTTTTGGGGTTTTTTTGAACAGCTCCCAAACTTTCTTTCAGAAGACATTGAGATTCTCAGCTCAAATGCTGCTATTGACAGAAGACCTCAGGTTTGTTTGCACCTTGACTGGGAGTCAGATAATCCTGACAAAAACATTGCAGAGACACGTCAGCTTTGCTCTTGCCAGCAAACTCACTGATGTGTGGCCCAAGGGTGTGTGTACCACTGTTGTGCTTCTCTTAAATCTTTGTTTTTATAGTGGAGGCAAAGCAAAAAGACAGATGATGCCAACTCCAGCATGGGGTGTATGTGCCTACCCTTCTCTTCTCCACCAATTTCCTTGGGGTCCTCTCTGCTCATGAGCCTCTGATAAAAAGATGAGTCCCTCTCCATGTTGTCCATGGGTTCACTTTTGCTCAAAAATTCCTAAAAGTTCCTAGGAGGAAAGATGGTCCAGTGGTTAAGGGCTAACCAAAGGCTCAAGAGATGTGGTTTTAATTCCCTCTGTGGTTTCAGGCAAGACACTTAGCCCGACATCCACATAGAAAAATGTCAAAACACTGCATTTCAATGCAGTCAGAGACAAAGTGCTTCATGGTGGAAATGCCAAAGGAAAAAACAAAACCTTTGTGTTTGGAAATTGGGCTTTTCTTTTCAAATTGCCTCTGTTAATTAAAAAAAAAAAGTGGGGGAAAAATGGGGGCAATTAGGAAAAAAACCCAAGCCAATAATTGCATAAATTTCCATCTTCTACCCTGTATGAAGCCAGGCAAGGACAAAGCGTTTCATGCTTACACTGAAAGAGATTACATCTTTTACCTTGTATCACACAAAAAAATGTACATTTTGATTTAGCTCAATCTAAAATCCTGTCTTGACCAACCAGTACAAAATCCAGGCTCCAACCGGGAAAGTATAAAGAAAATTTAGGAGAACAAAGAAAGGAGTTGACAATGAGATAATTTCAAGTTGATTCTTGTTTTTCAGTTGTTTCTTGGTGTTTGCCTTTGTTAGTTTTTTTTCCCATAATAGATAAACAAAAGTAAGCCAGGAAGACAAATCTAATAGGAGTGAGAGTCTCTTTGAATATATGTTCTTGACACAGAAATTTCTGAAAAAAAATTGGTTATCAGCCAGTTTCTCTTCTTAAGACTGATGTGACAACTAATTAACTGAAATGGGGAATATATCTTTAATGCACCAGTTATGTATGTGTAAGTTGCTCTGTTTGTTTATCTGTTTATTTTCTCCACCTCTTTTTCTGACCACCAGACTACTTTCATGAGACACTTTAAAAGCATATTACTTGGTAAGATTTTGATCGCAACTTTCCTGTGGTGTTGGAAGAACTCTGTGAGAGCATTCAACATTTCATCCACAAAGCATTTAAAGGAAGAGAGGCCGAAAGACAGAAAGGAGGACAGAAAGAGAGAACTAAGGAATTCAGAGGGATGCATTATTCAGCACGCTTGGAAATAACCCTTTTCACTGGCTCCACTAAGCCCAAATGCCCTGGAGGTTTTCACTATCTATCTTTTTCCAGTGCAGCTCAGAAAAAAAGCTCACATCTGTCAAGATCACAGTTTCAAGAGTCCCAATTTATTCAGCTGAATGGGATAAAAGCGCCTGTTGGAAAAAGATTTGAAAGGGGGGTGGGGGAGGGAGACTGTCCAGTTCCTACATCTATCTTTCTAACTCTGTGTGTGTGTGTATAAAACACACTCGTTCAAATACACACACAGGCAAAGCTGCCTGCACTTCTTCCGGCACAGGACTGTTTGTCTAACTTCATGCAGGGCAGTTCTGCAAATCTCACATCTGTTAAGAGCTGGGCTCTTAACATGCGTTGACCTATAGAAATGCAACCTAAGCACATATGGATATGGTATAAGGAGATATAGATATATATCTCCTGGGAGTGTGAGGAGAAGGGAATATAAAGGAAAAGCTTAAAAATCCTGTTGACTTTTTTTAATCTCTGCCCTTCTTGATCTGCTAAATGCTGTCACAAAAACATTTATTAATATGCAAATTCTAAGTAGCAATCTGGAGCCAGTCAGGTTGCGCTAATTTGCACATTAATATCCCTCTTCTGGTTTGCCTTTGCTCTCCAGCAGAGGAGAGGAGACAGAGGAATCTCGTGCTGTATCGTTTTAAAAGGCTGCCACTGTGGTGGTCCAAAGTTTCATTTGAAATGCTGATGCACATTTGAAGAGGAGGAATACAAACATCTAACTCAGATGCAGAGAACAGGGCAGAGAAAGAACGGAGCGAGTATGAGAAAAATCACTGCCAGATGCTTTGCCCCCAGATCCCATAATTGCACCATAATTGCAGGCTGCAAAGAAGGCAGTGCCATAATGAAATTGGTCTCAGAAACTGGCTTTGGGGTTCTGATTGTTTTTTCCTGTGGTCTGATTTGTGTTTTCTATGGCGCCATTTTCTTCTGGGTTGGATTTCCCTGTAGTTAACAGATTGAGGGGAGGGAGAAGTGGGGGGAGATGGAGAGAGATGGGGAGAGGTGGGAGAAAGCAGGAAGGGAAAGGGAGTGGATGGAAAGGAAGTGGAGGGGAGGAGAGGGGAGAGAAGAGGAGGAGAGGGGAGGGGAGGGAAGGACATCTCTCTAAGGAGGAGAGGAAAGGAGAGAGAGAGGGAAGGGAGAGAGAGGGTGAAGAAGAGGGAAAGGGAAAACCTTCCTTATAAATTTAGTTTTCTCCTTAAATTTGGTTGTAGCAGAATCAGCACATAGTAGACTGAGAATATAGAAAGGGAGCTGATTCTTAAAGTACTTAACTTAGGAATCACCTTGCTTCTAGACACAGGTATAAAATACCTTCTAAGTCCAAAAGCTGTGGAAGGGTCAAGAAAGGTCTATCCAATGCTCCTAACTGCAAAGAGTTCCCCTCAGAAAATGCCTAAGTCTGAATTTGCTTCAAGAGTCCTGACACTACCTAGCAGAATGTTTTTGCCTTTCTCTTACATTTTGATTTGAGCATTTACTTATGATCAGCGCTGGAGAAGAAGCTGCTGGATGAGGTGGAGTTTTGGCCTGAGTCACTAAAGCTCACCTTAGAGATGGTGTTTTGCTTAGGTGAATAAATATATGACAAAGCCTGTAAGTAATCATGAGAGCTGTACACTAAAGTAATAAAGTGGCTGATCTAATACTTTTGTGCACATTCCTACAACTTGCTTAGATGTGCTGCTAAGTACGGTGTATTTCCTCTTGGAGAAGTTGAGGCTAGGGAATAAAGTTTTGATTTAGTTAGTTTACTCTATTAAGGCAGCTGAATGCTTTAGACTGTTAATGTTGGGGAATGTTTAGCTAAAAAAAATTTACTGTTTTTACAGAGGAGTTGAAACACTGAAGCAATAGACTGGATAGATTCTCTAATGGTTTTTCAGGCCTTCCAATCTTTCATCAGACATGGAGATTAAATAACTGTATTCTTATATATTCAGTTCTAAACACACAGATTTTAGTTTTGTGTGATGAAAACCTAGTCAGGCATCCCTAGTATAACTTAAATTGATTGAGATCTTCATACCCTGGACTTATTTCTCTGGAGACTAGGTTGAGACCTTCAGCTTGCTCTTATCATTTGATAGCAGCCACTTTTGCTCCTGACTGCCCTAAGTCAAATGTAGTCCAGAGACCCTGAGGTGAAAAGATCCCTTTCAGCCAACTTGATCAATAGCTTAAGTCTGTTTTGAGAAATTGTCGGGCAGATATGCCAGCGAGGTCACCAAGTGTACTTACCCAGACTTTCATTCATGGTGTTGTTTGTAAAGCTCATGATATTTTATTCACACACTGCAAAAAGTAAGAGTTCTGTTATGGACCGAAGCCATGGAGTGAGTCCCTGTTGGTACAGGTTCTTCAGTTTCTATTAGCAACTGTAATTTTCTGGTAAACTGCTGTAACATTATCTGCCTTTACTTTACACATATGCTTAAAGATACAAATGAGAGATGAAGAAGTGGATCTACTCATCTCATTTATAAATGGAAGGCAGAGATAATGAGGATGAAACACATCTCACCTAATTTTAGCTACCTTGAACAAAAAATATCTACTTTAACCTAGTTGTCCACAGTCCCCCTAGCTTAAATAAGGAAAAACATCTTTCTTGGAAGAGATTTATCCTATTCTGACACAGTTACCTGCAGTGGGTTTAAGAATGGAGGTACCTATCTCATCACTGTCTGTGGAAGAACCAGAAAATCTGGTTTGGATTACATGCATTGTTTTGAGCAGTCTGAAATCCAATGATGTGATGATCCCTCCTCCTGGGAAATAAAATGCCTATGATCTTATTCTACCTTTAGACTCATGAGGATCTGCACCTTGTGGCAACATTTATCCTAGTGCAGTCAATGTACAAATGCTAGCAGAAAAGAAGTATGTTGCTTTCCTTTTCTTAGCACTATGAAAAAAGCATGGGGAGAAAAGTACAGAATTGACTATTGCTATCACAGGGGCCAATGCAGAGATAGTTAGAGAGGGAGATGTCTTTGGTGGAAGCTGGATCTTGTGACAACTATCACAGACAATCAGGGGAAGGTGCAAGGTCAACCTGTAGATCACTGGAAACTAAGCACTTCCAATCCATTAATTAATTACACAGCTGGAAAGAGGGGACTGTAAAAAAAGGTGAACACAATGACATTGCTGACAACAGGAGCCCTCTATTTATCAGTCATAATGAGCTGCTTCCGCCCCCCTGCATCCTCCCTCCCCCAGTGCTACAGCTGTGCTGATGTGACTGAGCACTTGGGCTCCCCTCTCACTCCCTAGCCAGTCCCCTCCTTGCCAACGCGAAGGTGACTCAGTTATTCATGTCAGTTGGGGTATCTCAGTCTTTACCAGCCTTCTTGGAGAGTAAACACCACCCCACCTCTGCAACACATCTACCTGCTCTTTTCTTAGGATCTTTTGCCCAACAGCTCCTTCTCCTCCCCTCTTGACATCTTGTGCAATAAGCCTCTGGCTGGAATTGAAGGGCTGAAGAAAAAAGTGCCACCACCTGCTCTGAATACTTGAAGCTAATGAAGTGAGCAGACAAGCATGTTGAAAGCAAGAGCTATTTTTTTTCCCCCTCAAGTGCTACAGAACTAAATCACTTGTTGAAGGAGATTCTGAGGCAACCAACAAAGCTTGGAAAAGTTCAGAAACACAGATCAAACAACTTCACAGAACAATCAGTATTTACTAAGCCAAATAACTTCAGAATAAGAAGACCTTGCAACATTAATTTCAGGGAAAAACTCATTGTCTACTCTTATGTTATATCCTCAGTCACTACAACTCTTTTTAAAAAAAGAATACCAGGAGAGATGAACAAATGATCTCACCTTAATCAGATCTACCCTTAAGCTAGCATTCTACAAACCAATACCTATCACATGTGAACAATTTAGACTGGAAACACCACCAGTATTTATTCAGATCCCAAAGTTTCCTTCTGGACTTGCCTGTCAGAATCCTCCACAGTGCCTTATTGCTGGAGAATAGGCTTACTATACACAGGGAAATTGAGGCAGAGTTAAATTATGCACACAGGTAGGAAAATCTACCTTTTTCAAGGCAGGACTAGGAACACATCGCTTTCTGAAAAGTGTAATTCTTTTAGTTAGCACAGTCTCTCTCTTCCAGTGCCAACTTCATTAGGTAGTTCAGAGTTCATGTTGGAGAAGAGAAATGTGTAATAGATCTAATAAGACTGAATATTTCCAGGAGGAAAGCTGCAAAGTCATGCGTGTCACCCCTTATGAACAGGAGAGTAGAAAGGTGTGAACTTGTCATTTGGGAGAGTGGGGCTGGGGTGCAGATGACACAACTTTAATAGTCATCTCTCATTTGCAAAGGCTAAGAAAAGGAACAATGCCTATTACTGTCTCCTGCTTTACTCCACACTAATGGATGCCTCTGAACTAGCAGAAGTCGTTCCCATTAAACTCCTGCATTATCAGGCCATTACTTGACAGGGCAAAGATTAATCGCAAACTTTCCGGGGACCATTTATTCCATTTGCCAATCTATCTCTCCCCGTTACGCTGCTTTGGTTGTGTTGTCAATTTTTCAAGTGCCAAGGAGTTTGGACCGATCCAGTTTTCTGTCCGTCCATCTGTCACACACCTGTCAATCTGGTTCGATCTGAACGCGCTGTTTGCTCTGAGAAAATCAGAGGGGGAGGGAAGGTGGGCGGGATGCTGAATGGTGTAGGAGGCAGAAGGCCTGCATTTGGAAAATAAACAGAAAAGAGATTAGCAGGCTGTATTAAGTAAGAGAATGGAGGATTCAGAGAAACCATAGAGGTAAGAGTGAAAATTTAACAACATAAATTTAACATCTCCCCCGGTGCTGCAGGCTGACTCATATTGTTAGACAGAGAAACTATGAATGGGTTACCTCAAAACACCCGTGGATTTATGGTTATAGTTCATTTTATTGTTCTGCTTGGTGAAGGGCAATGTGTGAAATGGATTGAATGGGAGAACAGATCTTTTAAGAAAATAAACTTTTAACTCAGTGGTCTAAGTCATTATTCAACATCTTCAGAGCTTAGCACCAGGAGTGCTCAGGAAATGTAGCAGAGGGAAAGTGAATTGTACAAACACTTGAGAGAGGAGCTAATTACCCATCCTGATTTCCTTTTAATCGGTATGCATTAAGGCAGTGAGTTTGTTCGCTATTAGTTTGATTTTGAAGAAGACGACCTTTCCTTCCTAGGCTGTTCTTCACCAGCACTGTATTTGTCCCATAACTAAAAGGTATTTTCACCTCACTTGTGGATATCACAGAAGATTCTGCTGTTCAGCTCAGCTCAGAAATTACACCTTGTGCTTTGCCATGCAGTTTGTACAGATTTGTGACTTGGAAATGGTCTTGGTTCTGAACTACAGTTAGGGTAAAATCCATCAATGTTCAGGAGTGATTTGATGGAACACAGTGGCCCAGAGCCTTCCATGTAACTTTAAGTATTTAACTAAGATACTAAAGCTTAAAGTGCAGGCATCCCGAGCTATCACTGTAGGCAATGGAGAAAAAATAAGCAATTCAAATATTAAGTGATTGTATTCCCTCTGGAAATTAACCCCTCCCCACCTTTTACAGATTATGGTTATTAAGCAACCAGTATGAGTTTCTCAGGTAATTGTCTAAAACTAGATAAGTTGAGACTAAGCCACAAGTCCATTTGGTATCCACCTTTAGTTCAAATATCCTGATCTCCAGAAAACAGGAAACCGCTGGAGTGGCTGCTGCATCAGTTTTAATATTCAGGAGTCTCTTGGCACACTTTTTCATTTATTCCTCTTTCATATCAAATTTTTGATGATGAACGTCGCAATGATTATCTTACTTCTCCTACCTTATGATAATTAACCAGACTTTGCAAACAGTTTGACTCCATTCCAAGTTTGTCTTACTCTTGTCTTCCTTAGGGCCCTTGTCCTAGAAAACTGGGGACAGCTCTCTCAACAGGGACATCCTTATGGATCAGGTATTAGTTTAGGATTGTTTGTTAACATGACAAAAAAGTAAGCCCTAAATTTTGTAGAAGTGTCTAGTAACTAACAAACTCTAAGGAAGGACAACAAAAATTTACAGTTGTCAAAAGGCAGGTTCAAAAATTTTACAGCAAGCTCCTATGAATGATGTATGAAAGCAAAGATGATGGTAAATTCCTGCCCCTTTACAGAGACACACTGAAAGCATCAGGGGTGAGGGACAATGACTTTTTTAATGTTAATTTTTTTTAAATTTTTCCTCTTTTTCTGCATGTAGCAGTGTAGAAGACAAATTCTGATTTTTGAAATGCCTAACAGCAAATGACCTCCATATAGTTTATACTTATATAGATGACTGTTCAGAATTAGCCCTTAAGCATCTTTACCCCTTCCTTTTTGCCTTTCCCCCGTCTTTGAAACTTAAGGTAAAATATAAGACAAAGTGGAATGATGTTCTCAGACAAGTTTGAAAAATCAGACCTGCCAGCTTTATCCCATTGCTGTGAAATGCCAGCTTCACTTTCATCAGCCCACATTAGAGGTTTCTCACCTTAAGTCTGTTCAATCAAGGAAAACCAATGCAGGCAGATGGAATAGGACAGTTGATCTGGCATCTACGGGGTCAGGCTGGAAAAATCCTTCCAGCAAAGCCCCAGTGGAGATGGAAAACAAAATAAATAAATAAAAAATAATTCCTTTTTCATGCCCACTAATAACCCTCCTTCTCACCTTTCATCACTCCTTTCATGAAGTGTTAGAGAATAGTGTCTCTATTTCTGTATTCTTGCATCAGAAAGATTCTTTGTCAAATAGATAAAAGTTCAAATGATCTTGGAACATTTCACCCTTGTTAGGAATCTTGAAATCATGCATTACTTGTTTGAGTCCAGATTAAAGTTACAGGCAGAGCCTATGGGATTATTGAGGTGACCTGTCTGGAGTAAAGTGGGAAAGAAGTTTCTAATGGAGAGCTCTTGAATCACCTCTACTTCTAACAATTCACATCACTTTGCACTCTTGTCAAAGCTCCAGGAAGACTTTGGGAAAGAAAACAACTAGATAATCACAGTGTCAAAGATAGGTCCTTTGGGATAGTCTGAGACATCCTGAATGTGACTAGCTGGAGAAATGTAGCCTGTCGAGAACACCAGTCTCCAAAACTGATCATCTCAGAAAGTACATGCTTGGGTAGGATATTTAGGAAAGCAAAAGCTGGCACAGTAACAAAATCTTCTTTAGAAATCCCCCCAGCAATATTCTTAGTGTCAAATAAAGGCAAAATCTGTATAACTGCCTCCTGTCAGGTTCTCCTTCTGTCCCTCCAGGCACATGANGAGGGATAGTTAGTGGCAAAAGGTGTGTAGTTCCCTATTCTCATGCCAAAGCTGACTCATAGCACATTTATATTGTTCTAGTCAATTCAATGCTGAGGATAAACTTGATTTTTGAGACAATAGGTATCTGCACAACAAATGTCCTATTTTGAAGCAACACCTCATTTGCTTAGATCAGCTAGAAAAACTGGTGCAAACTCAAGCCCTTTGTATTGCTCCATGATTTAGACTTTCCATGTGCAGCATTACAGGCAGTAAGAAACAGCATTGTAAGCTGTCTCTGAGTTGTACCTCACCGTATCTCTGGCTTTATTTCAGTGCCAAGCCAGCGTCATTGAAAACAGAGGTCAACAACTGATTGTGCAGGTGCCAAAGATGGCACAGAGTAAGCCAGAAGACTGGGGAGACATGGCTTTTTGAAAGACACATTTGTGAGAGACAGGTGCCTCACACAGAAGCAAGATACTGCTGATCAGCTGCCTGTGTCTTTCACTAGCAGTCTCCTGGCTCCCGTTGGATTTCTACCTCTACATGTAACCTCTAATTTTGG
>WEIV01022675.1:12842-23399 GCA_013390005.1 Calyptomena viridis | reverse complement strand
GCACCTTCCACTAGACCAGACTGTCCAAAGTCCCTTTCAACCCAGCCTCAAACATTTCCATGGATAAGGCATCCACCACTTCTCTTGGCAACCTATCCCAGTGCCTCACCTCCCTCGCATGTTCAATTTCAGTTAGGAAATATTCAGTGTTATATTTGAAGTAATGCTTTACCAAACCAGCAGAACATTTCATGATAGTGATTAGTTCTTAAACTTTTTTATTCATACTTAAGACTATAAAACTCAGATATTAAATCAGATATAGGTTTAATCTGTTGAAATAAATGAAAAAGAAGTTTTACTTCTTCCTCCCTTTCTGCCTCCCCTCCCCTTTGAATATGACCACATTGCTTTCAAATTTATTTCTAAACCATAATAATATTCCCTCTCTCAATCTTAATTTTGCAAGCATGAGTCAGTAAAGGTCCTTAAGCTACCCTCAACAAATTCAACTGAAACAACTTAATATCAAATATAGTCATCATTTTGTAGGAAGAAACATAAGCGTAAAATACAACAAGCATCAAAACACTGTATTGAAATTCTCTGTGTGTGAAAAATGTTTGATCGGTTTATCATTTTTGTATTTCATTTTGAATTAAATTGAAAACTTATCTATTAATTAATACATTTGTCTATGTGAAATTGCTCCTTTTTTTATGTATTGATAAGCAGCTTTAAAATTTACTGGTCTGAATTTGATGAGTTTCCACCCAGGCTCAGTCTGTATCTTTTTACTGACAATAAAAGAACAGTCTTACAACTTCAATAATTCTATGAATGTCAGCATTTTCAGTGACTACTATTTTGATACTGACTCAGCTCACTCTTGTAAATGATGAGGAAGCGGCTGAAAGACAGCTATTGTTCCTAAAGTTTCCATGAAGTCTGTCTGTGTGCAAGTACACCTTACAAACTATGTTATAAATTCAAATTTTTCAAATGTGTATTTCAGACATAATTCTATCAGATAATTAAGCTCCCCAGGAGACACTTTACATTTTCACAGACATAGTGTTCGTCATGAAAATGTATTAATAAGTTTGAAATAAAGTTCACTTGAATTGAATATCCATTTGAGTATTTAAAATTAATTAATCAAATACAAATTTTATTAAACACAATACAAAAATCTTTTTAGGGTCCGTATTTTCTTCCATTTTGACGTATCAACATCTTATTTGTCTTTGACTTAAATGTCTCTGTATTTTTGTCTCTGTAATAGGAGATAATAGCAATTATTTCGTTGGAAAATATCTAATGGGCCAATTCCTTTATAAACTGAGGACTTGTTACNTGAGGACTTGTTACATTGCCCTGACAGCATGAATGTACCCTTAAGGTTATATAACAGTTATAGAGTTGTCATCTGCACCCACTTCCTGCCCTCTCAGTATTGCTGAAGCAGTTAAATAGGTAGCTGGTGTAAAAGGGGATTAATCCTTTTTTATTTCCATTTTCATTTTAGTAGAGTTTTGTGATTGGAAGTAAGAACAGTAGCACATATAAATGAACACACATAACCTGGGAAATGTTGAATAAATGTTTATTTTAGTTATTTGTGTAAGAGATGCTCATTTATTGTATAAGGTATAACTTGATTTTTTTAAAATTAAGACGAGATCAATATTTGTATTATTAGTGCAGTCGTGATGATCCAAAATCCTGAACACAGCTGTGAACAGAGATTAAACCTGGAAACCTCTAAAAGAGGATTTTTTCTTTTCTTCCCAGCAGTGACCAATATACAAACTATGTCCACTTGACTTTTATTTGCAAGATCCCAAACATATCTCTTGTCACACTCTCTTGTTGCATTCATTTTCTGCAATTTTTAGTGCTCAGGTGATCAAAGCTACCACTCATTTTTAACTGAGAAAAATACCTCCTGAGGAACGTGTGAAAAACACAAATCTTCATGACATCCTTATGTCTCTTTGGAGCTCTGCTTTTTTCAATGACTGTCCCAGGAAGTGATGACTCAGGACACATTTGCAGGCAGTGGGGTTGTTTACATTTTTCTTCCTTCATGCTCATTATTTTCTACAACCACCATGTTCTTTTGGGACTGTTAGACATCGGACAGACTGTTCCATCTCTGCAGGACACAAATTCTCTGCAAGAGAGTGAAAACAAGGTTTCTCAGCAGCAAGGGGAAAAAAAGGAGAGAGAGAGAAAAGAAATAAACAAAAAAACACACAAAAAATACCCAAACAAACCTCTCCCTACCTATAGCCCTACGTACATCAGTGGGTGTCCCAAGAAAGGAAGAATAAAATCAGGCTTGCAATAGGGATGAGATATCTAAAATTCAGCAGATGGTGAAAAAAGTGGCATAAATACCACAAAATTGTCAGTTCTTACTGTCTTTCTCCATGCCTTTCTTTCCCAGCATTATGTACTGTCCCAAGTAGTATTGTTCCTGCTGAGAGGAGCAAGCCAAGCTTTCAAAGCTCTGCTATAGATGGAATGGATTTGGCCATCTGATGGGCTTCCTTATGGAGCTGTATATGTCTAGAGCTGCTCATTTATTTTCTCATTTTGAGGAGCTAAGATTTAAATCAATGTACTAACATTTAAATTTTTGGGGATATTTTATAAGTTTGATTTATGAAACCAATTATCTGAATTTGAAGTACAGTAATGATAGTTTGCATACAAACTAGGCTTCTCTAATATTTGTATGCATTTTTATAGTATTGTTGTCTTGGAACAATAACATATTACTCCAGCAATATGAGAGCTTGTCCTTTTTCTGGAGTATGATGTGGCAGTTAAACAGCTAATTAAAAAAACTACTAAATTTACAAAGTTGAATTTTATTTGCTATTTAATGAAAATCTTACGGAAAAAAAAAATCAGTTCTTGAATACTTTTGTGCATACATTGAGCTACTTTTCCATGATATTAATTTGTAGTGTTTTACAGTAACACCTATAATAGACCCATTTTGTTGTCTTTCTGACTCAGGGTAAAAATTTGAATGAAATGACCAGGATTCATCATCATAGATTTCCTGCATAGCTTGGGCAGCTTCTTTAGTCCTCCCTATTTGATGATTAAACAAGGCTAAGTTTCATTTCTGAAGTGGAAGAGTGACTTAATATTTCCATAATACGCCTCTAAAGCTTTTTGAGTATAAATTAAAAATGAAGTGTTTACTGCTTAAAAATGCCTACACTAGTAAAAATTTCTNTGGTTTTTTTTTTAATGTTATTAAAGCTTTTCTACATTTTTCTCGCAAGGGGAAAACAGGTTTTTAAATTTTATGAAAGCCTTAGTAAATTTGTGGGGTTTTTTAGTTGTCTGTCCAGGACTATACAAGTGGTCTTTATAAAGAATTATATAGTAGTGATTTTTAGAATTCTATGTGTTTATAAGATAGTTTATAAAATTAAATCTAAATTTAAAATTAAGCAATTAAAGAATATTTATTTTTCTTGGAAATTTTATAATTTAAACTGATCTTACTAAGAAGGAAGCACAAATAGGAGTAATGCAACTTAGGTCCAGTCTGTTACAGCTAATAACATACCTAATTTGCATAAATCATTTCAGCAAAGACAATGAAATATTACTTTATATATATGAAAAGGATTAGTGTCTCTTCTGATCATATCTTCTGTAAAATATTTATCATACTTTCAAAAGAAATAGAAGAAAAGAGAGGATATAAGAGAAAACCAAGTTCTCTAATGTGCTAACCCTGTGTATACAAAAGATTTCAGAAACACTTATCTCCATTCTAGTCTTTGAGAAATGAAACTTGAGATCCTGTAAATTGAAACAAAGCAGGAAAGTTTAAAAGCAGTGCACTACCTCATCACTCAGTGGCCTTGTAATAATGAAAGGTTGATACCAGTGATCATCTGTCTCCATAATTTCAGTCACAATTGGCAAACACAATTTAGAAACTGCCAGAAAGTGAAATTGATCTCACTCTCTGAGAAAGGAGTATTTGTCTCTCACAATTTCTTTACTCCACTACAAGAACAAAGAAATTGAACCACATTTGTGGCTGTCCTTATGAAGTTCCTTCAACTTGTATGTCAGCACCGTTAAGTGATTTTCATCTACCCCAAACTAAAGTTTAAAAAGTAATAAACCTAGCTAAGAGAAATACCACCAAAAATACACACAATTATCTTTGAGGCTAGAATTGTTAAAAGCTTAAGAATATCAAAACAGAACCATTTTAATGACATTGAATGCCTGGCTTCTAGTAATATTTAGCCATTTTTAGAATTGAATTTTTTATTTTTTGTTTTCCTTTGCTAAGAGCATGATAAGACCAAACTAGGGATCAGAAGCAGGCTTTCCATTGTAAAATAAGCAGCTTTTGGAAAACACTTGTTTATTTTCAAATAAAGTAATTGAAAGAAAACTTTCAACAACTGGTTTCATTTACATGCTAAATTTTTGAGAGATTTGGATTAATGTACTTGCAATGAAAAAGGGAAGATGTAAAAATATAGATTCCTATTTATATACTACTGAGAAAGATCACCATTTCAATTTTTTTAAGCCACTTATTATAGCATCTTGTTTTCAGCTGTGTAGCGTTGCAAAGTGTTTAATTATACAAGCTACAATTCTCATTGTCTGAAATCTGCCTAAAGCTCAGTGTGGAAAATTTTAGCTGATGTTTTCAAAACTGGGGAAAGTATGGCTAGCATTAACACTAAGAGCATGTTTAGGAGTTTGGTTGGTGGAATACATTCAAGAGGCCAAACCAAAGGTGATGCTTTGTCCATGCCCCACTATTCCTATGTAGCACAGAGGGCTGGATAGGCTAACTGAGGTCTCAAGCAAAGGCCAAACGGACTCTCTGCATTAAATAAAAGATGACTATATGTGTTGGGCTGACCCTGGCTGGCTGCTAGGTACCCATCATGCAACTCCCCACGCTCAGCATGTTGTGATGGGGGAAAACGTCATGGATTCAGATAAAGGCATTTAAATAAAGAAAAGCAAAGGCCATACATGGAAGAAAAGGAAGAAACACACAAAGATTTACTCTCTACTTCCCACCAGCAGGTAACATCCAGCCATTTCCTGCAAAGTAAGGCTTCAGTAAATGTAGTGGTTACTTCTCAAGACAAATGCCTTAATAATGACTGCCCACTCCCCTCCTCCTTTCTCTTGTCCTTTATTGGTGAGTATGATGTTGTACTAGCGTAGAATATCCCTTTGGTCAGTTCTGTGATACTCCCAGGCACAGAGGTGAGGCTGACATTTTGGTAGTTCTAAGGGTTCTCCTTTCTACCCTTTCTAGAGATGGATACAAGACCCCCTTTTCCAATCACCTTAGACTTCATGTGAATGCTGTGACTTTTTTTGTTATCATGGAGAATGTCATCCAATTTCCTCAGGAATATGGGATGAGTGTCATTGGGTCCTGTAGACATATATATTGAGGTTCCTCAGGTGTCACAAATCTAATCTCCTCTTACAGAGGGAGGGTCTTTGTTCCCCAGCACCCATCCTGCTGTCCATCCACTCAAGGTTTGTGGGAAGAGAGGCTACCATTGAAGACAGAGACAAAAAAGTTGTTGAGTACCTCAGCCTTTTCCTCATCCATTGTTACCAGTTTATTAGGATTGCTTATCAGGGGGTACAACTGTTTTTACCTTTATTTTCTTGATGTAGAGGGCAACACTGCACCTCTCTTTCCTTCCTTGTCTCTTCTGAACAGCTTGTAGACATAGATAGTCACACTCCAGTAATGGGGTGCCGATGAGGGAAGACTCGAGACGCAGCCAATATGGTTGATAGATCAAGCTTCGATTTTATTGCGCACACTTAACCCTTAAATACACAAACTCTAAATTATGCCTACCAGGCAATAGCTAATTGGATACATATCAAAAGGCTACATTAGCATAACCAAGCCCCCTTTGTGGATTCTTGTTTATCCCTCTTTCTCAGTCTTTAACTACAACATCCTGGAGTTGTTGTTTTCGGCTCAAGGACAGGGTCCTTATCTTGCATATCCTCAGCACTTTCCCAGCACGTAGTCAGCGGTTCCTCGCTGTGTACGTGATGTGCTCGCTTGCTCATTGTGGTGTCAGGCCTAGCACGGAGTTTGCTTACAAAGCTTTGTCATAGACCCGTGCCCCAAATCATCTAACCATTCTTCAACAATGGGGGTCATCACACCAAGTTTCAGTCATGACAGTAAGGTCGTAATCTTGTAGCAGCACAAATAATCTTCTAGACTTAAAAATTTTTGATGGCAGAAAATAAGGCTGCGGATCAACATTTTATGTAAGATTCAAATTGGATGTTTATTCAAATACAGTAAAAGTGCAGTAATTTAAGCTGTCCCTCCAACTATCACAATTTTTTTATCCCATAATAGAAAGTGACATTGTAATTAATGAAAAAATGAAGTGGAATTTACCAATGCAACACTCAAAAGTCAGAGAAAATTTTGGAAAGATAATTATGTGTAATGATGGTTGAAAAATGCCTGAGTTTCCCTTTGTATAGATTTTTCCATCCCTGAATTTGAAACTATTGGCATGCTAAGGAACAATTTGACCATTTATTCTGATGTTTCATGGGCAATTTCCTGTGGCGCTACAGTTTTTTATATCTTTAGTTATTATTAGTCTCAGAGACTTAACTAAAGACTTTTATTAATATTAATTTTTACATCTGTATATTTTGCATGCCATAAACACATACATATGCAGTTGAGGTCCAGGGTTCTTTTGCATGGTTTTCCTTCATAGCTCTGTCATGGTTCTCCTGCTTCAACTTCTTCCATTGTTCTCTCATGGTTGTCTCATAGTTGTGTCTGTGTGTTCTTTCAGTCTTCTAACCAGATCTTTCTAAGAACACTTCCATACATGGAAAACCATAGCTAAGCAACAAAATACTCTTGGTTGGTTGGCTTATTTTTGCCCACATGTGGGTCACCTTGTTACCATTGTAAAGGCCATGGCTCTTAGCTTGATCACAGCTATCTCAAAGCCATCAGGCCAAGTCCATTCATTTGTCAATAGAACTTAATGACCTCAACCAACAATTTCCTAGTTATAGCACTGATGAAGTTTTCTGTTACTATTGTCCAAATTTTATGTGTGGATACAGTGTGCTCCTGAAAACACAATCAGTCTGACTTGTCCCAGTGAACCAAATTTAATATATGATAAATAATGCTATTTTGAAATGTGTAGGAATGTTTTAGGCATTCTCTTTGAGTTAGATGTCCTTATGTTACAACGGTCCTTCCTCTTAAAATATTATATATAACATACCTAAATATTATACATAAATATGCCTATACACGCATTAACTCACATATTACTAAATAGCAATTACTGGTTGCTTTTCTGCTTTGTTCATTCATGGTCATAAATAAACTTCTGATACTGCTCAGGTCAGTGGTCTTAGATCCTAGAATTAAATAGACATTTAAAACACCTACACTGGATTTCACATACTGTGGAACAACTCTGATTCCCTTCAACCATCTCAGCCTTATCTCTGAATGTCAACATTGTGTGCAGCGTGTACATGGGGTTACATGCACAGATAATACTGTAAACGTACTGTATGGGATGTGTGTATTACTCTGATGTTTTTACGTTTGTAGGTATATAGTTCTGTGTATTTAAACAGGATCTCAGTCTCTTTCCATCACCAGGATAGATGATATACTAGGTGCTCATGACAAATGTGTCATCATGAATGCAATTTGTAGGACCCATGTTTTTTCAATAGGAGTTGAGACTGGACCGATTTCAACAAGTCATAACATGCTATAACCGAGTAAAAGAACAATAAAACAAAAAAAATTACAAGCAATTAACAATCTCAGTTTCATGCATTAAATTTTATCCCTTCTCCCCAGTAAATGCTATACCTGTTATTTTGACTTTTATTATTGGTTCCTGACTCACATCTTCATTCTCACAAAACTCTTACCAAAATGTGTCCTTGGCCACTGTTTACTGCCTTGTTGTAAAAATATTTTCCTAGGTAGAGAAATATTTTCTGTAGCAAAAACTATGAATATAATAGTTGAAGAAAATAAAATTAGTTTAATTTTAAAGTATTTATTTCCTACAAAAGTGACAAAATAATTTCTTAGCTGCTTAGCCATACAAGTAGTACATTCTACTGTAACTTGATGTTTATATATTGACTTGCTCAGCACCACTTAGAGTGTTCCCATCCCTCTGTCTCAAATTACAAAAGAAAAGGAAAGAACTTCCTTTATTCTTGGGTTTGATTTTATTTTAATTTACTTTTGGGTCCTCTGGTGACTCTCAGTTTGGAACCTAGATACTAAATAATAGTAGAGAGGTATCTGGATCAATGAACATACAATGGAGATTAGCATATAAAGGAAAATGGAACAAAATAACTGGAAAAAAAAAGTCTCTGGCAGCAGTTAACAAATATATCTAGCCACCTTTAATACCTAAATAAATATAAACAGGATGAGAAGACAATGGATGTAAAAGAGGGGAAGAGAACAATGAAGGCAATAACGTTGTATTTGTTATAATCAAGTCAAGTAAAAGATAATCCGTTAGCATAGAACGGTAATCATGGAAATGTTCTATTTCGTGATGAAAGAGCAGTAGAGATGATGCTGTCAGACGAAAAATGAAAATAAACATAAGTACAACAATTATTTATGAAGAGCTAACCAAATGTTACAAGTTGATATTGAAAAGAAATTTCAATAATAGTCTAATTAAGATTCACTAAATCAAAGGAAAGTTAAGTGTTACATTTCTGCAAAAAGTGCTAGGGAGTATTAATTTAAAGAGGTCTAGAGGTATGTAGATATTAATATAATTACCAAAGAAAGTAACCCGACACAAAATAGCTCAGGAACACCTTTGTTAATGTAAAGTTCTTGCAGACTAAGATTATGAAATATAGTGTTCATTCAATTCCACTTTTAGAAACTGTTAAGAAATTGACCTTACCATCATTAGTTTTAGCTATATAGAAAATGGATGATAAAGAAAACTAAACGTGATTTTAATTAACAGAAGGTCTAGTTACAAGAGAGGGCAGACTGAAAAAAAAATATGACACTGAAACTTTTTCTTTCGTAATATTTACACACCTATTTGACATCTATTGTTTAACTATGTTGATGCAAGTTCATATTTTCATGCCATGGACTATTTTTTCAGCAACACTGGTAAACTTGCCATTAGCTTATTTGCAACAATAACCCAAGTTAATTTCCTCAGTCACTTACTCAGTATTTTCATTAATTCATGAATCTATGTCACTTCATGAAAAAGTAAGTTATGGCTTATTTCAATGTTATAAAATATTCAATATGCTGAGAGTACCTACATTTTAGAAAAGTTAAGTATTTTAAATGAAGAGCAAATTTCTGCTGTGCTGCTGTTACATAAATTAATTATAATTACTAATCTGTACTCTGTGTGACTTTTAATCTTATTTAGTAAATATGAACTGATTTCAAACATTTGTCATAAGAATATTTTCCTATGTCAGCCATTTTGCCCTCTATCATCTTCATTTTAAATACTTATGCTATTCTGTGTTATAAATTAGCATCCCAAAGTGCTAGCAAGTCAAATGATACCTGTCTTCAAAAAACTAAAATCAAAGAAGTTTATTTTCTTGACTGTTCACCATGTTGTGATTCCTTTGACATATCTCTTCCTGCATGGAAATACTATACATGCTGTTAGTAGTTGTCCATATATTGAGAAATATTCTTCAGTTACAGAAATGACATTGAAATCGCATATCTAAAAAATGGAAGAAATCTTCTAACTGGAAAGCAGAGCCCCCAAGTTGGAATAAAGAGAATGGAATGAAAAGAACTTCGGCTTACTTATTACGAAAAGAAAAGCATACATTTTTGCAAGAGAAAGAAATAATATTTGGGGATGTTCTTACTGAGATTATTTATTCAGAAACAGCAAGAGAAAAGAGAGATTCAAAAACAAACAAAAAGCCACACAAAAAGAGAAAAAATATAAAATTAAACACAGGAGGGCCTGCAATTTGTTCACTTGTCAGCTGCTTACTTGTACTCTTAGCAGCACAATCTTGCTGCTTTTATCTAATAAACCCTCAATTCCTCTCTTATATAACAGGAAGCAAAGCCCTTCAGCTGCAAGCATTTGAGAGCTAAGTTCCCCTGCTGTGACTATATTTGCCATCTCCTAGAATATATGGAGGTATCTAGCTTAGAGTCAAGTAGAAACCTAATTAATATTTTGACAAACTAGTTCTTATCTTATGTGTATGAATGAAAAAAGGAACTAACAGTCTGCAGCCAGAATAGTTCTGTATTACCACTTCATTAAAAGAATGAATAAAATCAAGTGACATAACTTTTTTTTCCTAGAAAAACAAATCTCCCAATCCCCTAAAAGCAAAAAAATTTCTGACTTTTGAGAATTTTTATAGATTGTGATGCTCTTCTTTATTACCAAAAAAAAAAAAAAAGGGCTTCACTAACATTGTATAAAGGGCTTTCATATTCAAGCTATTGTTTTAGCAGGGGTGCCATCTGATGTACTCAGCATATGTATATATTGA